>CM062820.1:99921224-100315775 GCA_031772625.1 Pinus tabuliformis
AGAACTGTATGAGAAATTTTGTGCAAGAGCAGACGTACCTTGTAGCTTCAAAAGTATTTCTTCTTCTATCCCCGTCATGACAAGTGAGTGATATCATGTTTTTATGACCTCAACCTTTCCATCAAACATATGAATGGAGTGTCATTTCTCATGAATGTGGACCAAGGAAAACAAGTTTGTCCTTAGGTGTGGGAGATATAAAACATCATGTAGAGGAATGTCTGGAAGACTAGGAAGTTTGAGGCTGATTGTGCCAAGCCCTAATGGTTTGAGTTTTTATTTGTCTGCAAAGTATATTGCTCCATCAACATTATTAGTAAATTCTTCAAAAAAATATCTTCTAAAATTCATGTGGCAAGTTGCTCCTGAATCAAGCAACCAATCATTTTTCCAAGAAGAAAGTGAAGCATTAAAAAAGTTTTCATTTACTCCAATATTATAATGTCCCACAACATAGTGAGTGGATTTAGGTGCTTTTCCTTTCTCTTTGTCATTGGTTTTACCGTTGGCTTGGTTTCTTTCCTGCTCAATTTTTTCCCAAGGAAACTTACATGTGGATGCTTCATGTGATCCATCTCTATTGCAACGTATGCAATGAAGATCATAATTTTCTCCTTGAAAGTGTATGCCCCCCCACCTTTGAAATTTCTTCTTCCTCTTCCTCTTTGACCACCTCTTCCTCTAGAAGAATCTTGAGCATGATTCTTCTCTCTATGTGCAACACACACAACTTCTTCAGAAGACTGAGGAGCTGTATTTGTCCCGAAATATTTCTCTCTCTCAACAAATTTCTTCACAAGGGAGTCAAATGTAATATCTTTGAGGTTTCCATTTACTTGCAATGACTCAATGTCATTTGAATAAGTGGGATAAAGTGCCTTGACAAAAGCTATCAGAGGAATGTCTAGTTCAACATTAGTGACTTTCATATCATTCATAATAGATCTTACCTCTGATGCTAGAGTAAGAGGATCATCATATTGTAATTCAAGGCTGAAAAGTTTATTCATCAATTGGACATCTTCAAGTTGAGAGTGTGAGTCATAGAGTTCCTTCAACTTCGGTAAGGCTTCAAAAGAATTTGGAAATGGTGAAATATGGTGACTCACCTCTTCATTTATAGATGATAAATCAAGGAATAGGCATCGTTGTTCATTTTTTCCCAAATGGTGAATTCGATGTCTTAGGTAGGCTTTGTAGGTTCATTATCTCCTTTTCCTACACAAACTCCTCTCCACAACTCATTTAAAATGAGAGTGTGTTTGATCTTCCGAGACCACTAAGGATAGTTCTCCTTCTCGGTGAGAACCACTCCTATAATATATATCAATGAATGTATTTTAAAATCAGTGTACTTTTAAAAAAAATACCTCTATTGCCAATAGACTGTAAGAAATTGCACCTTTGTTGATAATATACTGTGAAACTTTTCACTTCTATTCTGGTGTTTTTTTTTGGACAAAGGTATTATGTGGGGGAGGGCTATATGGGGAAGGGAATATATGAGAAGGTATTATTAGGGAAGATAGTTTATGCAAGAGGGTGTATATGTGGAAGGGTTGCATATGGAGGTATTAATGGCTGTTGTTAATGCATTCAACCTATGCTAACCGGGAGTGGATAACATTCAACAACATATGGAGGTAGCATAAATAGAGTGTTTCGCTGCACAGCAAGGGTGTCATAACATTGGAGCATAGTATAATAGTGGAGCGCGGTGGTATTACAATCGGAGCGCGATGTGTAGTGGAGCGCAGTGGTATTGCAGTGGACTGGAGGTATTGAAGTGGGTTAAACGCGCAGTGGTATTATAGTGGAGTATTGACTGATGATATGAGGAAGGGGCTCCACAGTACGCAAGATATTGAGTGGTGATATGAGGAAGGGGCTCCATAGTAGGTGGCGTATTGACTGGCGATATGAGGGAGGGGCTCCATGGTAGGCGGGGTATTGACTAGCGATATGAGACGAAAAGATGAACTAGAGATGAAAAGGTTGACTGCGTTAATGGGTAGTTTTACAAGTATTATTGAACACAGTAATAAAGAGTAAAACTAGAGTGTGGTATGTGGACTTGCAATTAAAAAAATCGTATGCGTGGTGGCATCAGTGCTGCGGGCATTGGTGATGTGTAGCAAAACGTATGGAGGTTGTGTATGGAAGCCATGTATGGAGGCCGAGGCATGGAGGTATCGCACCGTGTGGAGGATTAATGCATACTGGGGTCATAAATGTCATGTCTGCATATGGGGAGAGTCGAAACCAATTATGGCACTCACAACGATTGTGCAAGGGGAGAGGTTGAGGGTGACGTGGCCATTTCACGAGCAGTGCATACACATCGCTGTATATCGTGGCTTAAACAGCTGCGTTGAACTGGAGTACAATGTGTAGGATGGGTTGATGGAATACCACTACAACGCTAAACAAAAGATAGAGGGAAACATTCAATGGGTCTACCACAATGCAGGTATAACGTATGGAAAGGTAGGATATGAGAAACCACTAGGGAAGTGCAGGTGTACAAGATGCAGAGAAGGTGAGAGTTCTGCAAAATAGGCAAAACAAGAGGGAGTTACAAAGGCAGGGAAGCTAAAAAGATGGAGTCAACTCTAATAGCATGTTAGGCAGAGTGGTAACTCCTCAAATGAATTTTGTTTATTCATTAAGATTACTCATGGTCATATACAGTAGGGAGTGACTCTTGGGCTTCACCTCCCAATGACTCTTCATCTTCTATTATTTACAAATTTCACCCAATCCCAATGATTAAGTGTCAAAAGAAATAATTCCACATATTCACATTGTATTTAAATTAAAGTTAGAGTTTTAAAGTTCATGTGTTCAATCTATTCACATAATACAAAGTCTACATGCTAGATGGCCCATAAAAAAAGATTAAAAAAATTAAGATATTTTCTGCAATTAACAGTTTATAAGAAAAACATGATGTTACAGACTAGTTTGAAGAAAATATCAATATTGGGCAATTCCAAACTTGTCATAGGCTAGTCCTAACAACAAAGTGAAGGTAGAAAAATTTAGGTTACAGTTTATCCTTTATCAAATTATAAAATGAGTAAATGCATTTCGAAATTTATATGGACATCCTTATCACATATCTACTTAAAAATAAATGTCACAAAAGATAAATTATCTAAAATGATTATGTCCATTCATGTTGGATCTTTCTTCACACGTGAATTTTATGAGAAATGGTTTTGTCCATTTAGGTTGAATCTTTCTTCACACATGAATTCTATGAGAATCCTATTTAGGACTTCTCCTTTTCTTTGCAACTTATAATCATGCACCAATTCTATAAAGTGATGTTTTCAGTGTGGAATTTATTAGTGAACATTTGACAACAACATCATGTTTTGGGAACTCTATTCAGTTCTAGAAGAAGTATTAGAGAAAAAAATAGAGTACCAAGTTGTATACAAGAAAATTGTATCAAGTTGGAGGAACACTATGAGAAATGGTTTTGTCCATTTAGGTTGAATCTTTCTTCACACATGAATTCTATGAGAATCCTATTCAAGACTTCTCCTTTTCTTTGCAACTTATAATCATGCATCAATTCTATAAAGTGATGTTTTCAGTGTGGAATTTATTAGTGAACATTTGACAACAACGTCGTGTTTTGGGAACTCTATTCAGTTCTAGAAGAAGTATTAGAGAAAAAAATAGAGTACCAAGTTGTATAGAAGAAAATTGTATTAAGTTGGAGGAACATTTCTTTTCCTTGCACTAGTAGGCATTTCCTGAGAAGCATCCTTGTAATCTAATTCTGAGCAGCTGGATTATTTGTTTACATAGTTGAACAGAGCCTCCCTGTTGCACACAATTAAGCCAATTATAAATATTTATGAAAGGAGGGGGCATTTATTTCACAATTTTGTTGTCATCAGCAGGTAGAGCACATGTACATCAAAGAAAATAGGATGCAAAACATAGGTTAGGTTATGTTGTTTTATTCACATTTGTCACCCTTATGAACGCCAACATGCTTCCATCCACATATATAGTTGTCATGGATAATTAGTAAAAGATAAAGTGGAGAAATTAGATTAACATTGCTTTTTCCCATGCATATATATAGTTGTCAGGGAGACTTAGTACGATACATAGTGGAGAAATTGGACGAACGTTGCTTTTTCTTGCACTAGCAGGCATTTCCAGAGTATCATCATTGTAATCTAATTTCTGAAAAGCAGGATTCTCAATTTACATAGTTGAGTAGAGAATCCCCAACAAGAGTACCTAATTTCCATGTCGTCAATAAGTACATGGATCAGATAATAAAGACATTTTCTGTCCAGATTCATTTTGAGTCCTAATTGTCACCATCTTTAAGACAAAAACAAACTACTTCAAGTGCATGTTTCCCACTGCTTCAAAATTGCACATATTGTCCGGGTAAGGACTTCTATCATGAAATTTAGATGCCTTCACTTTATGTACAGATAACAAATTTAGTTATGTATAGACGACTATAGCACTGATAATGCTTTAACAAGAATTGTGGGTCAACTACTTTCCCACTCAAAACACGGACTTAGTGCCCCACACAACCCGTTATTTGTATTTATTTCCCTCCACGACAATCTTATTACCAATATTCTTTATACCCACAAAATATACAATATTTCATCGTCCAGCATACGAATCTAATGAAACGAGAACTGAACAGATATAAAGCATTCGATACCGAGTAGATATCTGTAGTTCTGAAAGTAAAAACAAACCACGAGGCATTGTACATTTAGACTAGGGCCCCCAGCGCCAAAAAACTAATAAAGCAAATTATAAGGCATTGTAGATTTGGCCTAGAGCTCCCAGCGCAAAGAAGCAAATAAGGCAAATAATAATACCGATACAATGGTTGCCGTTTATTCATTTAACACATTATTTAAATTCATTCCCCTTTCGGCCGGGACTTTCGCCAGTGGCTCTTGTTTAATTTAGTAGAGTGTTTGTTTAAAAAAAATGATGTTGTTCGCATATCTTTTAAATTAAGTTGGATGCTACCTTAAAAAAAAATATTACTGTCTTTAGTTGTGAAGTTCATCATACGTGTTTTTTTTAAAAGGGCAAGTAGGGTTTGTTTTTTAAGATATAATTGATAGGTACGTGGGTTTAGTATTATGTAATTCGAACCTAAATTTTATAATTTGCGTGTACTTGGTTTAGATTTAGAGTGTACTATTTTTAATGATTATGAAAATTAATAAATACTATTATTAGATTTGGACTTTGTTATAATATATTTATTTAAAAAATTCATAATGAAAAGTCTTAAAGTTTTTAAATCCTAATTTTTATACTATAAAGAAAAATAAAAATTTGGAGTGTTTTTATATAATGTCAAATTTCTAAGGTCAAATTTAAAATTTAGGAAATAATGTAACGACTAAATATGAATTTTTAAGATGATTATTGAATTAAGTAATGTAATTGAATTATTGAATTAAGTAATGTAATAAAGATTAGAAAGGAATTTTAGTAGCCATATTTGCTAAATTCATAGTCAAAGGCCAACTTAATATATGTAACTAATAAAAACAAATCATTTAACACTTTTGGTTATGGTAGATTATGAAATACCAATAAGCTTCTAGAAAACAACTTGGACTCGATGAACGCTTATATGCATTTTATATAAACCCAACTTTTAAATAGTGAACTTGAATTTTAACGACAACATGCACTTTTGACTTTCTAGATTATATATAAATGTTTAAAACGAAAGAACAAAGGATACTATATCTCATCAAGTGTATATGATTCCATAAAATATATTTCATGTTGATCATAGGGCTTGATGAATGCTCTTGCATGTATTTTATTGAGACAAATCGTTTAGATTATTACCAAACTTTTAAAATTTAAAATTATGATGAACATGGTTTTTAAATGGCAACATGCATTTGATATTTTTTAGGTTAAGATACTATATCTCATCAAATGTATATGATTCCATAAAATATATTTCATGTTGATCATAGGGCTTGATGAATGCTCTTGCATGTATTTTATTGAGACAAATCATTTAGATTTTTACCAAACTTTTAAAATTTAAATTTATGATGGACATGGTTTTTAAATGGCAACATGCATTTGATATTTTTTAGGTTATACATAACTGTTTAGAATGAATGAATAAAGGGTATTATATGTTATCAAGTTTATAGGATTCCATAAAATAATATCGTGGAGAAATTATGTATGGTTTTATGTACTTAAATGGCATAAGAAAAATTCTTTTTAATTACTATATGTGAGGATTTTATGACATTTATTGTTAATTTAATTAATTTACAATTTTTTACTATTATAATGTTTTAGGTTATTTTTTCGTCTTATGTATATACATATTTGAGTGATAGTTGATGAGTAAGGTTAGTTATTGAGAGAGATTAAAGTTTAGATGATCTAGAGGATTATAAGGTCATCACTTTTAGCATAGTAAAAAATTAGGGAATCCTTAAGTGATATTTCCATGCTTCATATTTCTTTTAGTAGGCATAAAGTTGTGTAAATGTGTGGAAAAAAAGAGTAAATTAACATTTTTGCAAATCCAATTTAATCAGTGTGTAGGCTTAATACTATACAATTACGTCTAAGAAATTGTCTTTGAGTACAATTGGTTTGGCCTTGGGGTGAATTTTTGTTTGGATTATGAAAAGTTTCAAATCATATCAATTGTTATTTGGTAGACTTAGGTTTCACTACAGAAGATTGACTTTCGTTAGATAAGTAAGGAAGGTTGTACTAAAGGTTGGTAGGTTAGCTTGGAATATACTTTTGGTTGTTGTTAACTAGAGGTTGTGGCATGCATTTTATGAAGGTGCTCCAGCTTGAATTTTACACTATAAGAAAAATATAAATTTTGATTATTTTGTACATATAATAATGTTTTAGGTGGGAAATAAAAAATAAAGAATTGAAGGAAGGAATATAGTGGCTAAAAAAATACTTTCCAAATTAAGTCACTCACTTTCGCATTGTAATATGTTTAAACAAGAACTTGCAATATTATTGTTGCAAACAAGAAAAATGGTTCAATATTTTTGGTTATGTTATCTTATCATATATCAATAAGGCTCAAGCAACATTTCATTTTGATCATACAACCTCATAGACTCTTGTGATGTGCCTTTTATTTGGGGAAATTTCTTTCTTCTTATGCTTTTTTTTAAACAAATAATCATTTTTTTAAGTGAAACACACATTCCATATGGGTGAACCTTATTTAAATGTTTATAATGAGGGAAAAATGGATTCAAAATGTCATCATGTGTGTTCATTTGCATAGTATTCCATTTTAGTGAACTTTTGTGTTGTTTCATTTAGTTAAACTCCATAAAACAATTTCTACATTAGAGTGACATTCTAACATTCTAAACAATGGATGTGTTACATAATCGTGAATGTGAATTATTAATGGTAGGTTATATAATCTATTCATCAATACCATTCTAACATGCTTTTACAATATAGGCATGCATTTTCTTAATTCATTTTTTATAGACAAAGTTATGAAAATTTAAGTACAATTTTTTATTAACAAACTTTAATAAACCTTAAATACCAGTTTCAATTATCTTACTACTTTCCAAGTAACTCATCATTTGATCATTTGAACAATTTATCTAAATAAAATATTCTTTGAAATAGAGGTTGACATAATCCTAATGATTAGACCATTTCTAATGATATATCAAAATTGCGGATTAGAGTCAATATGAAGGATTTATGAACAAAATAGTATGAAGAAAAAAATGGAGTAAATTGGAACTTTAAAAGGGCACAACTCAACAACCATGACTCAGATTGGGGCATGTAAGTAGTCGATAGAAAGCTATGGGACTATAAAACTCTATTATGGAGTCAAATTTAAAATTTTAATGCTTGACTGATGAGATAATTGACAATAGTGTGTTGTGGTAGAACAAGAAAGTTGGTGTAAATAGACCAAAACTTCCCGAAGCCATAAATTTCAGACCAAATATTAGAATTTAAAAAACAGGCAGTCAATATAAATCTATTAGCAAATATAACACGTTGGTGGACCCATAATTTTGAAATTGGGTGAGAATTAGGATAAAGTTCCTCTATAAACTTACATGCCTAAAAAGGAGAAAATTCAAAATGAGAACCAGAGGTGTAGAAGACGTTGAAGGACCTTATAGCGAGGAAGAAGAGGTCATGTTTGTGAATGTCATCATCGGAAATGTTAAGACAAAGGCAATAGGAATGTAATGGATAGGCCAGGGAAAATATATTTAGAAGAGACCATGAAAAGTCTCAAAACGACAATGAGAGGCTAGTGAAGAAGAAAAAACAAATGAACAACCCAATTTCGTAGAGTTTGAACAAAATTCAGAAAGAATTAGACTAGTAGAATGAGTCTAGCAAAGCACATGGGTATGATGCTAGAATTAGGGAACGAGATGCTAGAAGCTCAAGGAATTATAAGGGTGCTTCCGAGCAATATTATCACTCAACAATAAGGTCAAGGAAGAGGGATTACACTACCTCAAAATTAGGTAGCATCCCAAGTGTATCACTAGTGGAAAAGTCAAAGAGAAGATCATACAAGGATAATTTATAGGGGGGTTACAAAAATTAAACCTCCTAGATTGAATGGGGAGCATAAGAAAGGAGAATAAGATGAGGCCTAGCTATTGGAGATGAGGAATTACATATAGCTACACAATTATTCGTCAAATTTGGACGCAAAAATTTTGATTTACCACTCGAAGGGAAAGGACAATTTATGGTGGGAATAGCGCAAGCACGTGAGGCACTTGGATTAAAGGAAGGTTACATTGAGAAAATTTAAGGAATATTTCCAAAGGAAATATTTATCAGAGTGCTATTATGACAAAAAGATGCAAGAATTTTTTGAGCTTAAGCTAGGAAACATGACCACGGAGGAGTATGGTCCAAATTTTACTGAGTTATTGAGGTATGTGAATTCCACCAAATATGGAAAATGCAATATATAGAGATAAGCTAGTGAGTTTCCATCTCTTTATGGTGACATACACAAATTTGATGAGCTCCAAACTCTAGATGTATTGATGAGAAAGGAGAGAAGTTGTATGAATAGAGCAAGAACAAACTAGCCCTTCAAAAGGGTTTGGACAACAGGAAGAGGAATTTGATGGAATAGAGTAAGAAAAGGTTTAAGCCCTCACATTTCAAGAATAGTTCATAGGTAAGTCATCAGACATCACCAACCCTTAATGAGCTATGAGGGGGTAATTTTTCAAACCAAAAAGCTAAGTTCCAATCCATTAAATGTTAAGATTTTGAAGGAGACCATAGATATAGGGATTATCCTCACAAAATTGAGAAGATGAAGTTAGTATGAAATATACAGGAAGAAGATATAGTGGAAGATGTGGGAAGGAGCATGCCCAAAATATAGGAAGTGATGGATAACAGACAGGCTAAGCACCAGGTGCACAAGATTGAAATTGAAGGTGGAGCCCAAGGGAGACTTCCAAGTTGAGCTAGTGTGGATTTTGGGCAGGAATGTCAAAGTGCACCAAAATTGAGCCATTGGTATGGTAAAGGTGCAGTGCATCATGCTTGGTCCTGGGGATGCTAACTCGGAGCGAGAAGACGTAATGAAGGAGGAATACACACATATTTTTATTGAACATAATGTATATATGTGTATATATATGATACACTAAGGAAATTCCATAAATAGAGGGGGCAGGAATGTAATAACCCTTCCTGACCCAGTTAATGTGACTATATGTACGAATGATATTTAGAATGGTGAGATCGATACAAATTGTTATACCCCTACCTAGCCTAGTTAATGTATATATATGTACAAATTCTATTTAGGTTGGTGAGCTAGATACATAGAATCTAACACCCCTACCTAACTTAGTTAATGAAAATATATATATAAATGATATTTATGTTGGTGAGCCAAATACATAGAACGTAATACGTCCTCCTAACCCAGTTAATGTAAATACATGTAAAAATGATTTTTAGGCTAGTGAATCAGATACATATTATTAACAGGTTGGTGAGTCGATGTTTCCTTTTGGGGCATGTTGCACATATATATATGTTTGTATATTTTTGCAGACCAGTGTGCCCGAGGATATGTGCCTTTAATGGTTGTGAAGTCAAAGAGTTTGGAATGGTAATCATGATGTCATTATTATACATATCCTGGTAAAATAAATGGTTGGTTTCAATCCAACTCCACAGAAAAGAGTATGGCACAAGGATACTCCATGGAAAATGATAATGAGGTTGGTGTGATGTTTTTAATGAAAATGAACTAAGGCTGACATTGCTTTGGAGAGTGCCACATGGAAAGATAGAGTCATGCACATATAAAGTGAGAGTTTTTCCTATGAAGCCATTTTTTCTGTGAGTTAATTATTCATTGACAAGTTATGGATGTTTATTTTGGTGAAAGCCTTAATGTCTCTATTTGATGGCTCTAGAAGCCATGGAGTTCTGTTGAACTCCGGTTTGGTGATCAGTAAGTGAGACTTGTGCTTGAGCTTTATAACTGACTAGGAGTTATTTTGGTTTCGCCTGGAAGGGTACCTAAAGGCATTGAAGAGCGATAAGGGCTCATGGAATCCACTGGGCTAAGATAATCCCTAGCTAACTATAAGGAATCGTGGATGGTGGGTGACTGTTGAGGGACTATTTGGCACAAAGAAGACCTGCTCCACTTGGGCGCATGTCGGAGGGAGCATGAGCCTATGGTTAGAAACTAAGTTTGCTAGGGTTGGTACCTTAGCAAGAGTATGTGGTATGATACCTAATGCACAAACTATTTCCCATGGAGTTAAAGCCCTAACTTGAGGGTGACCCATGGTTGAAAGTTTATGAATTACACAACCTATTGTTTTATTACTGTTATTTATGACATTGCGAGTCATCTCTTTCCTCAATAGTGTTTCTTTCACTAGAATTAATATATAGCTTCATCGTTAAGTTTATCGAATCATTTATTTGGAGAAGATCACGATAGACTGGCCATAATTGTAGTATCATCCATCATTACAATGATGTAATTCCAGTATGTTCATTGCAGTGGATGTGTCAAATATGATTAGATAGGATTGTCATATTAGCAACCGGTGTGTAGTGTGTGATAGCATGCATTAATATTCAAGCCTTACCATCATACCACGAGTTACGAGGCATGGGCCTATAAGATGTTCAAAATTACAGCCAATAACATTACAAATAAATGGTAATGAAAAAATTTCATTAAATAAATAAAATCAATTATAAAGTTTTACTTTATGAAACTAAAAATTATTTAATAGGTTTGACCAAAGTAATACATGGTCAAACATAAACCAATGTGTAATACTTGCGGCAGAGGTATAATAAAAAATAAAACACATAAATATATTTAAAAAATAAACATCTATATTAAAGTGTATATATGTTAATATAAACTAATAATATTTCTTAACTTTTGGTAATAGCATTCAACAAAACAACATTTTATTAGTTGTTTTATTTTGTGATTAAATCTTTGTTTTTATTATTTTTTCTTTTCATTAAGTTATATTTAAACTAAGCGGAAGATACTAGCTACTATGTATCCTTTTTTTAGTTATAGGGATGGTGTCAAAAGATGAGAAATAATTGACAAAATCAATTTTTAGTTGAAAAAAATATCACTTTAAACTAGGAGAGGAAAGGGAGTGTTGGAAACTAGCAGTTTTTCTCCATGCATTTCCTGCTCATGCATTGCCACAATCCTCGAGCTAGTTTTTCACTATGAGGTTTCACCATGGTGCATTGATGCAACCTCATACTTTCTCTTGGGATTCGACTATTGGATGCAAAGGTTCTTGTACGAGGCAAACGGTTTGATCCACTGTTGTTGCCAATTTATGATCTCCTTGAGTAATAAGAGCCATAATTTAACAAGTATTTTTCATGTTTATCTATGTTTTCTATTTAATAACCAGAGTCTGGCATTGAACCCATTCACTTTCTGTTGGGTTTGGTGTATTTTATACATGAGGTAATTGCATCAAGTGTTCTAAACAAGGGTGCTTTTCAAATGCCCTTCCCCCCCTTTTCGTGCATCTCGTGTTTGCCATGTCTCATGGATTTTGGGCTCAGTGGAATTTATTTTTGCAGAGAACATATGATTTCCTTCTCCTCGAAGAGTGCATCTCTATTCTTTTGGATCTAAGTTTAATGTTCCTTGAGTTGAGAGTGAACACAACACATTTTATATTTTGATCAAACATATAAATGAGAAGACTTCTATCCTTTGGTAAAGGAGATTAGACTCTGTTAACTCTCTAAAACAAAGAATAGATTTCAATTGGGGGATTTATGCAAAATTACAAAGTTTACTATATGAGGGCCAGGACACTTCAGAAATCAAAGACTATAAGATCCAAAGAAACTCATTCCTAGTCTTGAACCTAAGGCTGCATGCAGGAGCTCCAGGACCTACAATACCTAATAAAACATCTACCTCTTTCAAAAATGCTGTGAAAGGGTAGTCTTTTATCCCAATAGATCATATTCAAGGCAATATAGGACCTCACATCGTAGATCAAATGCAGCAACCACCAACCATGGAATTTAATCTTTTAGAGGTAAATTCTCTCTTCATGACCCTTCAATTCAAGGTCGTTATTTGTAGGTTTAATTTTTTCTAGCCTAAATCAAAAGCATTACACTAGTGCCCTTTTTCCTCTTGGACACTGAACTATGACATTTATTTATGTCGTAAAGGTTTCTTTGTTGTTCAATTTGATACAAAGAAAGATTTGAAGTATGTTCTAAATAAAGGGCCACAATTTCAGGGTAGAGATGGGCTCTTTATTTCTCCATGACTTCCAGATTTTGATTCAAAAAATATGGTAAAATCAACAATATCATTATGGGTGAGACTTCCAGACCTCCCTCTTCCTTTTTGACACCATCAGGTCCTAGACTAATCAAGTGGCTCTATATAACATCAAAATATAGTCCCCAAATCATTAAAAACCTAAGACCGGATTAAAGAGCTCGTCACAATATTTCCAATGGCGTGAACATTCCCTCAATTTGACTCTGTATGGTGAATTTATCACAAGTAAATTTTTTGGTAAAACCTAACTTAAGGACAAGATTTAGTAAGAAGCTAGTTAAATTTGAAGCTTTGACAACTTTGGATGTCTAGAAAAATTTGATGGACTTCGGCTAAAATTAGTGGGACCTCCAGATAAAAGTAGCATCATTGTTAAAGTTAGCAGTGTCACCAACTATAGAAACACCTTGCTAAAGATGGTGGCAAGGCAAGTCGCTAATAAGGTGGGGCCACATGGGCCAACCAAATGGCACCACATGACACCCTTACGATGGCCAATGAGGTCTGGTCAATGAAAGATCAGAGGCAAGTTGGTGGCTAAGCTTAAAATATATTAGTAGTTTACTATTTTGTGTAAATGTGGTAATCGTCAGGCTGTCCAACCCATACGGCGATGAGGTTTAAAAGAAATATGTAGTGGATTCTTTAAACATGGAAATAGTTATATATTCATTGGTAGACAATTGTTAACGTTGGGGGACCACCAAGTTGGCGACCACACCAACCCACCACCAATCAAATGGCATTGATATATTTGAATTAAAGATGTAATTGTTTGGTAGTTGGTGGAACCAAGGTGATTTAAATATGGTATCAGTTCCAAACAACACAACAATGGTATAACCATTTATGCCTCCAATGGTCTTGATTAGCGAACAATTAAGAAAAAATAGTTTTGGTGTCAAACCAATGTTAACCAACAAAATATATTATATGTTACAGTAACCATTTCAACTATACTAGATGATCGGATGTGTGTTATGGTAACCACTTATCTTCCCTTTCTTTCCTTTATTTTTCTAGACCAAATCCAGGGAATAACAACAGGTCTAGAAAAATAAAGGAAAGAAAGGGAAGATAAATGATTTCTATGTTTCCTAATTACCCATTGTATTGTATTTTTATTTTATTTTTAGTTTTTGTGTCTCTTAAAATCCATTTAGTTTGCCCATTTTGAAGGCTTATAAGCATATGGAAAATGTAATTTTATTTCCTTTTCGAAATAAAGTTAAAGTTTTTTTCCCTCGAAAAAAATATTATTTAGTTATAGGTTCAAAATTTCAACGGAGTGGTTCCTCGATGGGGGTGAGTACTACGATAAACATGGTCTTTAGGCATCATGAGGAGTGAGAAATGGGCCACTAGGAAGGGTCATACCTCTTGGTCACATCTCCATATACGTCGGGGGGGATTGCGTGTAGGGACTTTAGATCTTGGGGGTGTGAGTATTCATGGTACCTTGGGAATGGGAAGGGTTAATGAGTTGATAGGAATGATGAAGGAGGAGCCTGGAATTCATTTTAGTGTTAAAGTATGGTGGTGGAGCTACACCTGGTTTCCTACTTGATAATGAAAGAGGCGTCAGAGGCATGACAGAATTGGTGATTTCTGGATTTTCTTCGAGGAATTGTGGTTTGCTGAGAATAATGGAGTCCAACTCCTTTTTTTTCTCGGGCCTTGAACGGTGGGACTGGGTTATAAATCGATGAGGGCATGCAAATGTTATTTCTAGTTTCTTTGCGGCAAAGAGTATCCCTGCAAAAATTAGTAATGTCATGGTGAGTGTAGTGATTTGAAGGCACCAATATTCTTGAGAACTATCATCCTCCTAGTAGTCGGCTATGTACAGTGGAGTGACTGGTGTGATGGGGATAGCGAATCTAGTACTATCGACGATGGTCGAGCTAACTCCCTAGGCTTCAAGTGCATGACCCTATCTCACAAGTGGACTAACTAGCAGAGTGAAGACACTTCCGTCATGCCTCAAAGTAGGTGGAGCGCTGGGATGCTAGTCTCATGGACAGGAGGGTAGCAACTCAAGTCATCTGACGAGGTAGCACTCTCGGTCATTGTGGGAGTAGTTGGACGGTGGAATATGCACCCCATTCCTCGATGTGGGCAGGTTATCCTCTAGATGAAGCCAAGGACATGGAGGAAGGAGCCCCTTGCATTGGTAACCATGGAGGATGGAAGTAGAAGTAACCCAGTGGGAAGGGCTAGAGGTGTAGGTTTTGGAGCGCGTCGAGGGTGAGGTAGTGGAATTCGTGGAGGCGAGTTTCTGACCACTCAAAGAGGAGGTGGGGGTCAGGGGCAAGTGATTCAACATGGCAGTCATGTTGACATGAAGACATCTTGCACTGGCAGCAACTCTCTAAGACTTGGTTCTCAAAACGGTGGTGGACACAGGAGAGTTACATATTCTCAAAGAAGAGACCATGATGACACCCCTAACCCAAAAGGATTATAGAATTTCTACTTGGAAAATTGTTGTGGCCTAATTCAATCCTTGATGGACTAGGTAGATGTGGCAGAGTGAATTAATCAGAAAAAGCATGCGGAGCTAATGGCAACAATGTATCACATGCATTACTTCCAGTGATAGGTCAGGGACCGAGTGGTGATAGTCAGGTTGAAACAAAACCATCTAGCGGTGAAAGTGGAAAAGATGGAGACCTGGATGGCACACCTCGAAGGGCATGTTCAGTGTAACTTCCACCCTTTTCCTCTTCGAGGAAATGCTCTAGACAAACCATCTTTTGTCACCTTAAGCAATTAGTGTGTCCTCAAGTTTTCTTTATGTTTTATTTGTTTATTGCAGTCTATGGATCTCTTCTTTGTGGAAACTAATATTAGATTTTTTTTTGTATTTTGACCATATTTTGCCGACTTTGGTGAACATACTTGGTCAACATGAGACCGGATCTTTTTTGAAGTATCAGATGTATATCTTTTTCTTTGGATTTATAGAATGTTGTCTTACAAAAAACAAAAAGTTTAAGGGAGGGGTTAATAATGGGTTCCACTTATGAGGAACAAATTGTCTCAAGAGACATGGAGGTTCAATTATCACAATTCTAGTAATAACATCCCACCAGTGGATTTAACAGCTCCTAGTTAAAAGTTTATGTAATAAAGTTAATAAAGAAAAAAATTAGACCAAGGTCATGGGATACTTATTCCAAGCTAAATTTTGGGAAAAACATCCTAGTGGGTGTTCATTTCATTTATTATGGCTAAGGAAATTTGCAAAGGAAATCGCAAAGGCATTGAAAAAGCAAAGAATAATTAGTTTGCATTTTATTTATGAAAATAAAGGAAAATGGGCGAAAAGGAAGGTGAAAAGTCACAATTTGCAAGTGACGAGGAAATTGAAGGAAAAATAATGGAAATTTAAAGAAAATAGAGGCCCCATTGATAAAAATTATTATGAGGATTAGTCCATAGGTCTTTTCATTTCAACCTTTTGTCAATTCAGTTTTGGAGCTCTCTCTATTCTCTCTCTCTCATATACTCTTGCACACTTGGAGCATTCTTGGAGCACTCTAGCATTGCATAAAGGAAGGCAAAGGAAGGAAAAGAAACTAGAGGGAAACAAAATATAAATCAAGGAAGAGTTGGATCAAGCGGCTACAATAGGATTACTTGCAGGTATCGAGTTGCATCTATTATTTCCTTGATAGTTTGGGAATGCATGGTATATGCATATGTGTGTTTGGTTCTCTTGTTGCCATTGGCATGGGATTTGCTAGGTGTGACAGTGGATTGATATTTTCCTTTCCCTTTCCAGATAGCGATAGTGTGATGGGCTTCTTTCATTTGGTTGAGCTGAATTTCTAGATTACTTTGCAACCTAGGAATCCCTTTACCAGTAATTGTAGGATACATGGTAAAGCCTAAGGGGGGAGATGATAAAATTAAGGTATTGGTGAAAAAATATGAAGGCATCCAAGCTTGTTTAGGGTCTAATGATCCCTTGACCAATTTGGGTAGGATTACAGTAAATCGTGGCACTGAATGTTTCTTTCTCTGGGCCTAGGAATCCCTTGACCGGTAATGGTGGAATTGCAATAAATCTTGGTTGTGTAGGTTAGGGTTTCGGGCCTAGAAATCCCTAGACTAGTAATGGCGCCATATGTGGTAAATCCTGAGGAAGCCCTGGTTGTTTTGTTGTGAGTCCCACATTCATGCTTGGAATATGGTACGAGGGTGATTGGCTGAATTTTTTTTTGGTTCAACCCAATCTATGGTTGGGTGGTACATCAAAGTCCCTGACTTGGTTGGATTTTTCATATGTTAATAAGATCATCATAATTTATACTTGTTATTATGTGGCTTTGATGGTTGTTCTATCACTATTATTATTTTTGTTATATGGTGGTTATAAGCATGGTTTTATGAAATATTTTAGCTATGTTTCTCATCATGTTTTGATTAGTAAATGAATATATTATGAATTCATGAATTAATAAATGTTATTGCAACTATTGTGAGAAGGCATCAGACATTCTTGATGATTTTCAAATAAGAATGACATCCCTATGTTCAAATATGCATTTATAACCTGTAGATTACATGTTCACAATGTGTTTGAGGAAATGTTTGTCATGGTTAGGCCTTGTTAGGTCAAGTTCTTGTCTAATTTTTTGCACTAATGTCTTTTTCCTTGTGTCATTCACCATTTTGGAAAGTTCTACCAGGTTCTGGGTAGAGGTCTGGATCTTAGCCATGAAAAAGTGGTTCATATCTCAGGGTCGCATGCACATAACTCAGTAAATTAGACTGCAGTCGCTAAGATGCAGGGTTATTCATGTGACTCAAGGCTTACAGTCACTTGCTTGCCTTATTATGCATGCAACTAGTAGCCTAGGTCAATGGAAAAGAAAGTTAACTTAGGGTTATTGCACGTGGACTGATTGTTTAGCTCTTGGGGGTTTTGTAGCTCCTCAAGAAGTTTAGTAAATTTTTTATTGCATGATTCCATTTCCTTAATTGTACCAAGGAGGTTGAGTCATATCATAATAACTCTTCATCGCATATTTACTCTTGTGGACAGCTGAACTTGGGTAAGTGTGGGAGGAGGGTATTACAGGGGACAAGTCATCCCTCCAAGTCATCCCTCCATATTGAAAGGCATTGCTTAATTATTATAAGTTTTTTTTTGTAAAACAAATGAAAAAAAAATTCATCAAATCTTGATATTTTGTTGTTTAAAACACATTTTTGACTTCATACATGGATTTCACACCCTAAGAAACCTATGCGGCACTTGAATTATGGATAGTTCACAACTGAAACTTGTCATTCCAAGAAATTCATGCTAAATTTTGGACAAACATGACCACCTGAAAAACCCCAAAAGATGTCACAAGTAGGCTAAAATTAATAAAATTAAAACATAGCACTTGATGACCATGATGATGAGAACATTTTCAAATCACTTCAAATTTCCGAATACAACAAATAAAATAAAACAAATCTTGATAATAATAATAATAATAATAATAATAATAATAATAATAATAATAATAATAAAATTTTCAAAAACCCCGGATGCGGGTGGCTGAAGATGAGTTAATGTGGATGCGATGCCGGTTTGGCAGGTGGCTGAGCCACATGGTCTTTCGCGCTCTCACCTGTGGGAATTTAAGGCAAGCCTTTGTCTGTTGGCCGACACCATTAATATTCTGCACGGATCGAGACCTTCCCTATAAGATTAATATCATGGCTCCGAGCCCTTATCAGACCTCCATTCTACCACTAAACTACTCTTGTCACCCTGTTGCAGCAAAGCTAAGATCTCGCATCACAACAGGGCGGCGTTACAGGATTCTCAGCTGTGTCAACCTAGGAAAAAGTATTCACTTCTGCCACTCTATTTACTGCACCTTGAATTTTGATGCCTCGGCCCCTGCCTCTATCCCTAATTTGAATCCCGCTGTCATTTACAGTGTTAACTCTGCTACCCTCGTCCAGCTCGCAGTCTATAACTTGACCATTTTGGATCACTCCTCGCTGCAGCACCTCACTCATAGCAATATGACACAACGTCGTCATCGCATTCGAAGCAGGCATGGAGGTAGCCACAAAAGAGCCATCCGCCCCACTTCGCCACTTCCCTCTACATCGACTTCCTCTTTTGCCTCCCCGCCCCCCAGCCCATCCACTTCCCATTTTAATGGTAGTCATATGGTTACACGTAGCGGAGGAGGACAAGCTTGTCCTGGTGTGACTTGTCGAGCTGATGGGGCCACCTAGATGCCCAATCTAAGTGCTGCCACCCAGTCTGCTCAATTTCGTTTCCTTTGCTCCATGGAAAGACCTGTCATTATAGCCACCGTTTTGGTGGATTTCAAGGAGGAAGATGGTACGCAAAATGATCCAGAACATAGCCCAACGAAGAACCTGGTTCATCTGCCCCCCGACCATGTACAGAAGATGTCGAGCACCAGAAATCAGCAGGAGGCCAAGGATCATCCGACCACCAGCAGACCGAAAGCTTCAAGCGACAAGGCCACGAGTGCAGCCAAAGGAGTTCAGGATGAAGCCAGAGAGACTCACGACAATATGGGTGGCAAGCAGGCAGAGGATACTGATTCAAGCGAGTATGGGTGTCCGATTGTGGAGGAGAAGCCACCGTCATAAGACACCTAACACTTGCATGCAGACAGGTCATGTGTCCAACTCAGTCTTTTTAGTAGTTTTTCTTTTACTGTTGTTAATTTTGACAGTTAATTTTGAAATTCACCATGACAGTTAATTTTGAGTTTTGGAGATGTAGGCCCTGCACGGGAAAATGGATTTTTCTTTCTCTCATCTTCAGACTGGTTTCCCCTCCAGGGGCAGTCTCGTTTTAGTTTTGATGTTTAAATTGGTCATATGTTTATTCTAGACCGGCAGAGGCTAGGGCCTCACTGTAAATTATGTTTCCATTAATAGATTTAGTCTTACATAGAAGAAAAAACATTTTCAAAAAGCATTAATTTTTAAAATATTGTTACCCTCTAGAATGAGATATTACTTCACATTACTTTTCTAAATATGTTTTCCACACACAAATATGCTACAACAATAAAACTATAAGATTGTTTATTTCAGAACAGGGCTAGCAGAATTTTAATTTTAATTACCCTTATAGGAATGGTTTATTTCAAAATAGGGCTTTTGTAATTTCCATTTAAAAAAAAATCAAATTGTATGGATGGTCTAGATTTAATAATCTAAGAACAATTTTTTGTAATATACAAAATCTAATATATGAAATGAGGGATTTCGAAATTCTTTTTTCCATTTCAAAATTGATGATATTTGTTTGGTAAATGTACTTTCTCTCTTAGTGTTACAAATGTGTTACATAAATTAAATTATTGATAAATTAAGTGACACATAAGTATTTTGATGGTTGTGGTAGTTTATGAACCATTTAATTTATATATATATGCTAGTTTAATTATCAATATTTATTAGGTGGATAGTAGGGCTTTAATATCCATAGAATAGCCATGAAATTTTTTAGTAGTAGTAAAGGATAGAAGATTGAGATTTATGTCAAAAGTAATTTTCAATTTAATGAAAAAAATGGTATGTGGAATAGTGTAATACTATTAAACTCTTTTTCTTTATTGTTGTTTTAATATGTTTTTCATCTTATATATATATAAGTTTTACCTACATAGTGACATAGCCATATAAATTAAATAAATGATAAGCATCAATATGTATCAAAATAGTTATCTTATAATACATCTCACATTTGCAGCATTAAAAAAATCAGAAAAAATAAATAAATTATAACTTTATTTTTAATTATTATCATTACTAATATTAATTAAAAAATAATAATTATGCCAATAGAATTTAGTAATAATAATAATAATTTAAGACAAAGTGTTGATTTAGTTAATTATTACAATTTTTAATGAAATAAGCATCTTCATGTTCATTATAAATTGATACTTATTGACATTAACATGAATTGATGTCTATTAGCATTAATTAGCCATTTAATTATTATAACTTTACTAATTAAATTATTAAAACCTTAAATATTATTAATAATAATAGAAGGAGAAAATATTAACTATTTAATTATATTTATTAATTAAAAAATAATTTTATTTTTTATTTTTTATTTTTAATACAGATTTTAATTTTAATTTCTTTTTAATTATGTTTTATATCTCCATTATATTATAGATTTTCCTCAAATTTAAATTTATAAGTTCTTATTAGAAAAAACAATTATGATTTATTCTTGTCTCAACATTTCGGTCACCTTTGTTGTAATTTGAAGCTATTAGTCCCTGCGCAAGTAGGGACTATAGCGATCGCTTTGTGTGGACTAAACACTAAATTACTTTAACGAACCATGTATTCACTATTTTGACCAATGTTTGAATAGAAATAATTTGATCAAACAATTTTTTATGCAAAGATTTAGTTGTAGCCCCTTATTGCAGAGAAACTGTATGATTTTGTTTGTTAAAACTTACGATAATTTCAAATTTCACTCACTTCAATCCTAGTTTAATGCTACGTTGTAGTTAACATTATTTGCAAAACATTTAATGTTTTACATTCTCCACTGCAATACGTATCCAATGTAATGCATATCCAAAGCCACTTACATATGCAATGTAGTCACAACTCCGTGGCAAAATGTAGTCCACAACTTCGTGGCAAGTGGAAAGTTGCATTATCTTTCTTCGTGAGTGGAAATCTGCATGCTCCTTTTTCATTTGAAGGAGGTAAGTGAATTTTCTTCCGAACAAATTCGGGCCTGCACTCTGATTTGGTTATATATTTCACAATAAATTCTTATTTCGATCGAGCATCATCTGTTCCACCATGGTGATTGATATAGCCGTTGTTTGGTCAGTGTGAATAACTTCTTCATATCAATTATTTTTTCATTCTAACCAATGATGAATGAATTAGACTTGATTTGCATATTCTCTATAATAACCAAGATGGTGATTTTTGAGTTTTTAGGTTGCATCTGCATCAAATGAAGTTTTCATAGCTTTCATCTGCCAATTCGTATTTGTGTCTACATAATGTTACTACCCAAATAAACTTAAGTTTTCACATCTTTCATTTTCCAATTCGTACTTCTGTCTAAATGATGTTAGTGCCCAAACTAAATTAATCGTGTTTAGTTGGCAACTTACAATAGGGTTGTCTATAGTTCTACACCTGAGCTTGTCAATTGGATTTAAATTTCTTCCTACTTCTTTTGCTGGTCTTAGAAGTTGGTCTTGAACATTGTTCTAGGAATTCTAGATAGATGAAATAAAAGAACTGCAGATAAACAGAAGCGGTCATTTGGATTTTGAATACAAGACATCATACAAGTTAATGAGTTATATTAACAAATTTTGAAATCGTAGAAGCATAGGTTTGTTCATGGAGCCCTCACGCTTTATAATTACACACATACTTTTATAGCTTCTACAATTATGAAAGTTGTAGAAACAACAAAAACAACAAATTAGTGATTACCAGCGTTAAACATAAAGTTTTAATGAAGGTCCCTTTTACAATCAATATGCATTTTTTCATAAGAATCCCCACTTTTTATGCTTTGTACTGCCCATAGTCGCTTTAAAGTTTTCTTAAAATGAAGGAAAGACTGAGAATCTATGCAAATTACCATTGTCACTTAAAAATTCGAAGGCGTACAAAAAGGAATAAGAAAACTTACTCGTCAAGGTAGAGGACATAGTCGAAGATAAGAGTGGAACAATTGTGATCTGTGAAGCAGGCATGGCATTTACAGAAGCGCCACTTAGAACTGGCTGAAATATTACCAACATAGTAACCATGTCCGGAGCATGTGGCCTAACCTCCTCCAGTAGAAACTATAATATTATGCCTTAGATCATGCCGTAGAAACTATAATATTATGCCTTGGATCATCCACTGCACATACTGTGTTTTCTATTCTAGTGGATTCATACACGAGTTATTAACCAATAATTTTTCTTTCCTCCACAAGCTTCTGGGTATTGTACTGGTATGGTAGTTTATAGTGAAGAAAGATATTCATTTCCATGGAAATCAAGTATTTTTTATTCATATTGCCCCGCATTGGCATTAAAGAGAAGGGAAAGTAACCCTTTTTTTCCCTGATATGGCCACTGCTATTGCTTTCCTTGTTTGGATAAATGATTGACGTCGAGCTTCTATCTACTGATGAGTTTTGTGGGTTTCAGGTTTCCTGAATATGAGAGCCGAGCTATTGTCTCGTAACCCAAAAATACCAGGGTGACAATAGTGAAAGAAACACAACACCCAAATAAAAATTAACAAGAAAAAGAGGCTTCGACTTTTGTGTATCCCTTAAAATTTTGGTGTAGGTCTCATTAGCAACCAACAGAAACCATAGATGTTAGATATTCTACAGTTTCAACGACGATTCTTCATGCGGAATAAAATCAAAGAATCATTAAATCTTAATGCCCAGGGATACGAGTTACCTCCAGCCATTGGTGATGTTTTGATGAAGGCCACAGTCCACTTGCTTGCTTCTTCTTCAGCACTCCAGCTACAATCCAAGCAAAAGAAAAAAGAACACAATAATTCTGAAGGCACTTCCAAGCTCTGCTATCTCAGCTAGATGGTGTAAAATTGAAGGGGGTTGAGAGAGGAGCTTGGGGACCAAACAGATGAACATATAGCTAAGCTTCCATCAAGCTTCTCATAGCTATGTGTTAGATGTCCACAAATCAAGGCAGAGAACTTGAATCAAAGTGATGGACCACTTTAGTAGCTCCTAATTACAAAATTAGTAATTGCAGTTGCCTTTTCTTAACTTAAGGAAACCACTGCAGTTGGTTTCCATAAGTTAAGGAAAGACTGCAACTCCATAATTGTAGGCAGCAATTTGTGCAAAATTAATGGAGCTAACATTCTCCCACTTGGTCCATACTTCCAAACTTAATGTCTCAACTTAAAAACCATTGATAATCTGTATTAAGTAATAGATACATGAATCATGACGATAAGTCCTCTAATGACGAGTATTATCTTCCATGTATTACTATGCATTTATTCTTATTATAATTTATGTGGCAACAATTTCTTAATGAATAAACCTTATGTTTATTCTTGGTCCTTCTTAAATGAATTTTCTCAAATCAACTTAAGGTGCACATAAATATGAGAAAAAACATCACAATAATTAAGAATTTCATTAAAATAACATTGTCCATACAATGAAAAACTACATAATGGAACCAAGTCCCATATTCAATACATGATCCTTGAATTTAAACAGTGGCATGCCCTTAGTCAAAGGATCAGTGATCATTAACTCAGTGCTGACGTGCTTAATGACCACTTTCTTTTCTTTAACACATTCCCTTATAGCTAAATACTTAATGTCGATGTGTTTATTTCGACTCCCACTTTTTTTTTTTTTAGCCATAAAAACAACAACTGAATTATCACAATATATTCTTAATGGCTTAGATATAGAATCCATAATTCTAAGCCCAGAAATGAAATTCCTAAGCCATACACCATGTAAAGTAGCCTCACAACAGGAGACGAACTCGGCTTCCATAGTGGAAGTGGCAATCAAGGTCTGCTTGGCACTCCTCCATGATACAGCTCCACCGGCCAACATAAATATGTAACCTGATGTTGATTTACGTGAATCAACACATCCAACAAAGTCAGAATCTGAGTAGCCAATTACTTCCAAGTTGTCCGTCCGTCTATACATAAGCATGTAGTCTTTGGTTCCTTGAAGGTACCTCATTACTTTCTTTGCAGCTCTCCAGTGGTCTAAACCTGGATCACTCTGATATCGTCCCAACATTCCCACAACAAATGCAATGTCAGGTCTTGTGCAGACTTGAGCATACATTAGGCTTCCGACAGCAGAAGCATATGGAATGTTCTTCATTAGTTCCCTTTCAAAGTCGTTCTTTGGGCATTGGTTCAAATTGAACCTATCACCCTTCACAATGGGAGCTACACTTGGTGAACAATCCTTCATCCGAAATCTCTCTAAAATTTTATTAATATAGGTTTCCTGTGACAGACCCAAGATGCCTCGAAATTTGTCTCTATGGATCTTAATGCCAATGACATAAGATGCCTCACCCATATCCTTCATATCAAAATTTTTAGAGAGGAATTGTTTCACCTCATGTAGCAAACCCTTATCATTGGTTGCTAGCAAAAGGTCATCCACATATAAAACAAGAAAACAAATTTTACTCCCACTAACCTTTAGGTATATACATTGATTCATAATGTTTTCTACAAAACCAAAAGAAGAAATTACATTATGGAATTTCAAATACCATTGGCGGGATCCTTGTTTCAAACCATATAATGACTTCTTGAGCTTGCAAACCAATTGCTCACCATCACTAGAGGGGAATCCTTCAGGTTGTTTCATGTAAACCTCTTCCTCTAGATCTCCATTAATTCTATCTATGGAGATATGACCTAGTCTCCGGTGCCATAATTTAGAGGAATCTTCATTAATAACACATCTTTTAGTGCCAATGTGAACATGCATTGAATCATATGTGACATTGTTTTGTAAATTAATGCAGTAAAGACCATTAGACAAAATACCATTCCCAACATAATCAGATTTATAGAATAGACTTAAAGATTTTTCTGAAAGGTTTAAGGAATATCCAAAAAGGTACAAGCCTTGAAACTGAGATTAATTTTCTAGAAAAACTTGAAACATAAAAGGTCTTTTCTAACTCCAAAACAAAGCCACTACTTAAAGTTAAATAACAGTTTGTTATAGCTTCCACATGCGAGCCCATCTTGTTTCCTGATAAGATGCTTTGCTCACTTCCCACTGGCTTCCTTAGGTTTCGCAAACCCTTTGTCTGCAAGCCATTTCTGAAATTTGGCGCATTCCTTCTTCATGTGTCACTTCTTCTTACAGAAAAAACAATTGGAAACCTTTTTGATATCGGCTTGGGGAGGTACTTTACCTTTCCCTTTCCGATTAGCTTGAGATTTTCCCTTTCCACGCGTTGCCAGCATTGCACTCTCTCCCAGTCCCATCACCAGTCTTTCTTCCTCTTGAACACACATGGTCATGAGTTCATTAATTGACCATTTATCCTTATGTGTGTTGTATGAGATTTTGAAAGGTCCATATTGGTGCGGAAGGGTGTTCAGGATGTAGTGCACTAGGAAGGACTCCGATATTTCAACCTCGAGTTTCTTCAATTGAGCCACAGTGTCCCTCATTTGCATGATGTGCTCGCGCACACCTTTCACACTAGTGAGCCTTAGGGATGAGAACTTGATGATTAGGGTGCTTGCTAGTACCTTGTCTGAAGAGACGAATTGTTCATCAATGGCCTTCAACAAGTCTCGGACCTTGTCATGCTGATCAATGGAACCTCGAATACCAGCTGAAATTTTAGTCTTAATGAACATCATGCTTAAACGATTGGATCGTTCCCATCGTTCATAAAGCGTGATGTCCGCTGCAGTGCTGGTATTAGTGAGTGCCGATGGTTCATCTTTCCTGATAGCATAATCTATGTCCATCCACCCTAGATGAAGGAGAATCCTCTCCTTCCAAATCTTGTAGTTATCTCCCTTAAGTTCGGGAATGTCACAACGAATTTCAGAGAAATTTGCAGGTTGTACTACTGCATCAAAATAAAGAATCACATGCTTATGTTAAAATTGAGGCTTAATAAACTTTCATGTTTTACCAATGTAAATCATGCTAAAAAGAATTGAATCAAATGACATAAAAATTGCCCGTGGGCTAAATTTTTAATTCAAACAGATTCAATAAAACTTTATGATAAAACTTATTAATTCATAACTCCTGTGGGTAGGTTATGAAATTTTATCCTAATTAGTTACATAAATATAATAAATATTCCTGTGGGATAAAATCTATTATATTCAGTGTAAATCATGCTAAAAAGAATTGAATCAAATGACATAAAAATTGCCTGTGGGCTAAATTTTTAATTCAAACAGATTCGATAAAACTTTATGATAAAACTTATTAATTCATAACTCCTGTGGGTAGGTTATGAAATTTTATCCTAATTAATTACATAAATATAATAAAGATTCCCATGGGATAAAATTCATTATATTCAGTGTAATTAATTACAATTTAATGTCTAAATAATCTTTATGTGATCTTATCAAACAAAATATATAATTTTATTTAATTAAAGATGCCGTGGCTATTCTCTAATTAATTAAAATTATATGGATCACTAGACATTATTTTGTTGCATAAACAAAACTTAACCAGAGATAAAAATAATATTTACTGAAAGGAGTAAGTCAAAATGACATTTTAATCAACTCCATATAACTGTAATATTTTTCCGTCAAAATCAAAATTAAGGTTAAAGCAGTCAGCATTACCGAAAATGACTACAAATTGATTGTTCAATTTATAAACTTAACTCGAAGATTGACTGAAGCATCGTTGATCTACTTTGCATTTGCATAGCAAATGCAGTTCGAAGGCTAGCTGGCTTGACTTCAGGCTCCGTCTTTAAGTTTATAAAACAACAAAAATTGACCAACAAACAAGCTATTTTGGTCACAAGATAAAATTAAAATCAAATTTACATTCCTTAGTCTAACTGTCCCATAATTAATTTAAGACTAATTCTTAAATTAATTACAAAATGGGATCTAAATAATTTGCAAACAAAACTGCAAATTTGAAATATATTTATATAAAATTTCATGTGAGCCTCCATAATTAAATAAAAATTGAACCAATATGGATTTCAACCTATTGTCATTACATTGGATATTCATTAGTAAATGAACTAATGTTCATTTCAACATTATGGGAATTATTTGCAAGCAAATCCAATTAATAACAATTTATAATTGATGTAATTATAGGCCCTCCTTTCACGAATAACAATAGATCATAATGCCAACATTTGATCTGAGCATGTTTTCTATCTAACAAAATCTTTACAGAAAACCAAAACAGTCAAATTTGTCCAAGATTTCCTAATCAAGGATTTTTGCATTCTAATTCCGAATGTTACTATTTATTATGTGAAAGAGTGCATAAAGTATTTCCTTTAACATGATTCTAATTTTGAATGCGGAGCCATAAAATACCAAAATTTAACATAAAGTATTTCCTTTCAGAATCTGGCACGTTTCTTTAATGTGTGGACATAATTAAAAATGCTGAAGCACTTTGGGATTATAAAATGTTACTTCAACAGTTATCTTCGCATCTAATGGCACAATTTTATACTCTACTGCCGTTTCACGACTATTTCTGCTCTCACAGTAAATATAAAAACAATAGCCATTTATATGAAGAAATTGCGTAAAAATGGCGGTTTGTCTATCGTTTCTCTTTAAAAATGACCATTTCTTGATTCTTCCCAAGTATATAATCATAATCGAACTTATGAAAACACATAATTACTCAAGTATAAAAAGATTTTAATAAAACATAAAAATAGATCATGCGAGAGAATGGGACTAATAAATACAAAATGCATATTCATTCAGTTTAGCGGGATTCATGCATCATTAAACGTTGATTCTGTTGCCTCCCACAATATCATGAATTGATAAGCACTAACTTCATTAAGTTTATTAGTTTAATTACCATATTATTGTTGTTTGTTTGAGGTGCAATGTATTGATTGCAAATCCCGTTACCATGAGATCTAATCAACAATTTTATTGCAGGTAAGTGAATCCTGGTAAAAGGCATGAAAGAGATCCCCAAAGCAAATAATCGCGGAAAGATAATGAAATCTCAAATAAGTCAAATTTAATGGCACGACCGTAAAGATCAAAGCCGGATAAAAGAACTGAAAACGAAAAGTTACACATGATCCAGAAAGATATGGCCGATAAAACCATGAAATCCGGAACATCACGCCATTTCTTATGGCAACCCCGAAAATTAAAACTTTAGTTCTGCTATGAATTTAAATAGATCAAGTGAAATAGATCAAGCAGAAGTACAAAGTTCCACTTACTCAACTTGATGGCACTGGACACTCTTAATAAGAATGCAGTGAGACAATGCATTGGGTTGGTAGGCCTTCCCAACTACCACCGTTTCCTTGAATAAAACTTTAAAAATTTTAATTCACACCGCAATTTATCATGAAATGCACAAATTAACTATCAACAACACGCTTTGCTATTCAGGGGTAGGCGAAAATAATTTGATGGTCACACCGAACCGTAAATGCCAAGGTTACCAGTGGACGTAACAGAGAGACAATACTTCCACGGCCTTTGATAAATCTATTTTATGGGAGCAGGAGGAACATGCACAGGATTGGGATGAGGATGGATGGATGTGGGTTCGATCCGGTAGAAGCCCACTTAATTTTGGGCAAAACAAAGCGAGCACTGTCTCTGTAGTTCTCCAAATGAACCGGAAGCCAGAGAAAGTTTGGAACACAGTATTTGACATGTGAGAATATCCAGTTACTGGATTCTTATCATAAAATCTCTTTACGCATTTGGCCAAACATGCATATGCACATAATACACAATGCAGTATTTTTACAGTAAGCTTTATTTTCCTTGAGAGATCAAATGCATGCATATAAACACAATCAAATGCATATGTCAGAACTAAGGTGCTATGGCCAACTACAGCAAGGCAGAGGTAAAAGGGCTCTGATACCAAATGTTAGATATTCTACAGTTTCAACAACGATTCTTCATGCGGAATAAACTCAAAGAATCATTAAATCTTAATGCCCAGGGATACGAGTTACCTCCAGCCATTGGTGATGTTTTGATGAAGGCCACAGTCCACTTGCTTGCTTCTTCTTCAGCACTCCAGCTACAATCCAAGCAAAAGAAAAAAAGAACACAATAATTCTGAAGGCACTTCCAAGCTCTGTTATCTCAGCTAGATGGTGTAAAACTGAAGGGGGATGAGAGAGGAGCTTGGGGACCAAACAGATGAACATATAGCTAAGCTTCCATCAAGCTTCTCATAGCTATGTGTTAGATGTCCACAAATCAAGGTAGAGAACTTGAATCAAAGTGATGGACCACTTTAGTAGCTCCTAATTACAAAATTAGTAATTGTAGTTGCCTTTTCTTAACTTAAGGAAACTACTGCAGTTGGTTTCCATAAGTTAAGGAAAGACTGCAACTCCATAATTGTAGGCAGCAATTTGTGCAAAATTAATGGAGCTAACAATAGAAAGACACTAATTGTATGAAGTTAATGCTTCTAGCCACAAAATGAAGATCTGAGAGAAAAAAACTTATTCAGACTCAGAAACGTTGCCATGCTTAAACCAGAGGAAGTAGAGAGTGTTCTTTGGAAGGTAAAACTCACTCTCCAAGTTAACAAGAATGCACAATAGCATCTGCAATTTCAAGCTCGCTTGCTAGCATTTCAAGATTACAGAATGATTACCTTATTAATCTTCTCCACACTGAAAGTTGAGACACTTGCAGTAACGATGGGGGATTTCAGCAGATCTATTTTCAATGATTTACTATAAAATTGGCTAGTTTATTGATTTCATATTATTGTTAAATAAGTTTAGATAATATAATTCTATGTTTTGAATGTTTTTAAATAAGTTTAATAGTATCTAGATTTATATGGATTTAATTAATGTTTAAGTCGATAAATTTTCAACTACATGGAAAATATTTGAAACTTATTTTTGATATGAAAATTTTATTTTTATATTAAATAATAGTTTTCAAATTTTATCACTAACATTATTATATTTTATTTTCCTATTTTTATCTATTATGTGATATTAATAAATTCGATATATTTTGCTGCTCATTATCTTTAGATAATTTATACTATTTTAGAGATAAAAGATGCATATATTTTCTTTTCAATAATTTTTGAGTTTTGAAAAATAATAAGGTTAAATAAATGTAAGATGTATACTGAAATTTTTTACTGTATCAAAGTTTAAAGAATATTTTTTTATATTTAATTTTAAAAAGTAATTTTCCTATATCTAATTTTAAAGAATATTTTTCTATATCTAATCCAATTAGAACTTGGTAATTATAGTGGTAGGGCTTTTTTCAGTTACTAATATGTATCCGGGCGAAACACTAAAGAATCCAGCATTGACTAACCGATGGTAGGTGGGAGAGGAATCGGTCATAGCATGCGAAGGGAGCATGATTTTGTTGGATGGTGTGATTTGCAGGGTGCGGTTATCGTAAGTCGATTTCTTGATGTCTCCGACTACTCTCCAACCGCCTTTCAATCGCAGATTAGTGATCGGCTGATTGTCAAGGCACTCCACAGATAAAACGCCACAGCTTCCAAAGGGAAATTGGATGATAGAATTGACACAACGGGAATGGTTGCAGTCTTTGTAAGAAGGATTGAACCACATGTCTGCGATAATGAGGAAGTACACGATTGCAGCTATATAAGCAACGAGAAGCTAAGTAGAAATAACAGGGGTGATGATGGAGGATGCCATTCTCCCTGCACCCAACGCATCAAACAGTGAGGCATACGAAGGTAACCGTGCAAGGAGTTTTCCCCACACACAAAATACAAATCCCAGAGAATAAGTGTCAACGACGCAAATACACATAGATGAGCCCGTCCATTCTTATTTTAGTTCAACGAAATGTTATTAAAAGCATCATTATTACATTTTATATGCTTAAAATAAATTAAATTGTATTAAATGTTATTAAAAGCATCATGATTACCTTTTATAAACTTAAAATAAATTAAATTGCATGTCATTCTAGATGTTGCAGTTCATACATTTATAGTGAATATCTCATTCCATGTGGTGCTGTTCATGCATGGACAGCGTGGTAGGTTCACAAACATTCAAAATCTTTCCCTTTTTTATTTAATTTGTTTAACCGACGACCTAATAAATTAATAGTGAATGGGTAGTTATACTGAGTGCGTTCATTTTTTTTATGGGCGGTCTATTATTAATTTTAGCAAGAAAAAGACTGTTTCAATGTTTGTATAGTTTTGTCCCAAAGAAAAGGCATATCCAAAAATCATAAAATAAGCCTTTTAAATATTATAAGAGATTTATAATAAACCAAAAAAACCTAAAAAGAACATTAATGCATAAAACCTATTAAATGATGAAAGGTCGAAAGTAAACAAAACATAACTGCATAAAACCTATTAAATGATGAAAAATCAAAACAAAACCAAACATTATATATATATATGTATGTGGGGGTAAAATGAATAATAAAAAAAGAGCAAAGGATATGATCATGTATAAAGAAACATAAATTCGTTAAAAGAGGCGTAAGAAACAAAAAAAAAAATCAAAACGAAAATTAATAAAACAATATCAATAATTAAATAAATAAATAACTAATAATTAATAATTAATTAATTCACAATTTATTAATAAATAATAATAATAATTAGCTAGTTATTATTATTATTTTATTAATATAAATATTGCTTTTTTTATTTATTAATATAAATATTATTTTTATTAATTAAACTCAAAGATTTATTGCAGAGAGAAAGAGAGGGAGGTAAGAAGAAAGAAGTAGAGAGAAAGGTGGAGAGAGGGAGTGATTAGGAAGATGAAGAAAGAGGGAGAGAGTGAAACACTAGGGAAGAGAGATAGAAGTGAGGGAGAGGGAGAGAAGGGGAAGAGAGAGGGGGTGAGGAGGAGGGAGAGATAGATAGATAGATTAGAGAAAGAGAGTGTATGTTTTGGGGGTGATATAGAGAGACAAGGGGAGATGGAGATATAGGTGGAAAGTGAAGAAAGGGAGGAAGAGAGAGACAAAGAGAGGGAGGGAGGGAGAGACAAAGAGAGGGAGGGACAGAGGGACGCAGGGAGGGAGGGAGCGACCGAGAGATTGATAGATATGAAGTGAGAGATCATGTGTGTTTGAGGGGGTGAGATAAAGAGACAAATAATGAGAGATGGAGGGAGATGTAGATGTAGGGGGAAGAGAGGGAAGAAGATTTCTTTCGATAGATGCATTGATTTCGTTGTAGATCATGGTTTCTAATCCTATTTGATTGCTTGCACTAGATGAGTTAATTTAGTGTAGATGTTGATTTTTAATGATATTTGATTGTTTGCACTAGATGCATTGATCTCAACGTAGATGATTTCTAATCCTATCTAATTTCTTGAACTAAATGCATTGATTGAGTTGGAGGGGAAGAGAGGGATGGAAGAAGAAAGACATAGAGAGTGAGAAGTGGAGACAAAGAGGAGTAACAAGGGAGAGTTGGAGAGAGACAATGTATGTTTAGGGGTGAGATAAAGAGACAAAGAAGGAGAGATAGAAAGAACGCCGGAGAGAAGGAGAGAGGGAGGGATATAGTAACATACATGGAGACAGAGAGAGGGGGAGATAGGGAAGATAGAGGATTGGAGGGAAAAGAGAGAGAGAGTGATGGGAGAAGAGAGAGAGGTAGGAGAGAAGAGAGAGAGTCTAAGAACGAGACACTGGACTTGAGAGAGAGGAAGAAAGTAATAGGGAAGAAAGATAATTGAAGGGAAAAGAGAAAAAAAAGAAAAATGTTAGCTAATACTAAAATTTATACCTAGTATAAAAAGGCTTAGTAGAATTCGGGCCAATCGGCCAAAAAAAAAAAAAAAAAATCAGTTTTTTCAGTTCACCAAGTTCACTAATACGATAATTTTTTATACGGTATGGCACGGCAATATTAGGTTAACCAAAGCTTCCTTAAAAACAATTGCTAAAACGTAAAACTCATCTGCTATTCATCGGATTGCTTGGGAGCAAAAACGATTGCCGAGCATCTATCTACTGTCAATTAGCATCGATTAGTCAGTCTTGATGGGGGATTTTAGCTTTATCTATTTTAAATAATTTAGGATAAAAGTGGTTAGTTTATTGATTTCATATTATTGTTAAATAAATTTATATAACATAATTACGTGATTTTAATTTTTTAAATAAGTTTAATAGTATTTACATTTATATGGATTTACTTAAGGTTTAAGAAATAAATTTTCAAAGTATATAGGAATATTTGAAATTTATTTTTAATATGTAGAAATTTATTTTTATGTTAAACTCTAATTTTTAAATTTTATCACCAATATTAAATTCTAATTTTCAAATTTTATGATCAACTACAGCTCTACTTTGCGTAGGAGAAGCATTCTATTATCGCGAAAGGTAGCGGAGATAATAACTCCAATATCACTTCTATATCTTCCTGATTACCAGATTGAGTTTGGATTCGATTCCATGATCCGGCAAAGTTCAAATTCTTTGGCGCGGAGATAATAACTCCAATATCACTTATATATCACAGAGATTAAGATATTGAATCATCCTGGCCGTTAAGGTCTGTGTGAAATTCGCCACCGTCATCGCGGTTATTCTCGCCTACAAAGAACCTATCAGAAAATACCTCCGGACCAAACAGAAGATCAAATTATTTTGAAGCTTGCTCACCGCCGCGGTGACTTGTATTATATGCCGTCATTGACCGCAACTCTACTTTGCGCAGAAGCTGTTTGTCATCTCCAAATATGGCGGAGATAATAACTCTAATATCACTTCTATATGTCGTGATTACCAGATTGAGTTTCGATTCGATTCCATAATCTGGTCTGACGAGAGGCCCCGAGGTTGCCCTGAATTGCACAACTACCAAGAGTATCATAACCTGCTCAAGCTGTTTTCTGCAATGAAGCTCAATTAACAGAAACAAAATTGAAACAACCAAAGGGTTTAGGATTCAATCATACGAAGAATTACAAAACCTGGGTTATTCAGAACTGTTGTTCAAAACTTGGTTTTATAAAATTTCTTGTGTCGGTTTTGCGCTATGATTTTTCCAAATACTTTTCCAATTTTTGCGGTTTCAACTTTTCATCTTTCTAGATCCAAAATGGTCTTTGGATTTGTTGATATCATTTGCACACATTTTTTATTTTTTTTTAATCCATATCTAAGATAAAAATCACACTTTGAATTAAATGAAGGAGTTGCAGCTCACATGTGTGTACGGCATGTGGGAGACTACTCTAGTTCACTCTACCTTACATCAAATGAATATTACAATATTAAATACATCACTGAAAAATAGGTAGTTGTAAACAACCTCCTAGACTCTAGGAACTAATCCTAAACTAAGGAGATACGTTACAACCATATAACCATTTCTCCATTATTTTTAACTCCCCCTCTTAATGGAGAAAGGGTTATTCTGCACTCCTAACATCCCTCTAAATAATTCAAACTTTACTCACCCTAGAGGCTTAGTAAAAATATCAACTAAATTATCACAATTATTACAATACTCCACACATATTTCTTTTGATTGTATCTTTTCCTGAACAAAATGAAACTGAGTGTCAATATGTTTAGTATTTTTATGAAAAACTGGATTGTATGCAAGCTTTATTGTGCTCTGGTTGTCAGTTTTGATGCTGGTTGCTTCTTTCTTACTTTTGCCTGCATCGCTAAGCAACCTCCTCCAACCAGATGGCTTCGCATGTTGTTGCACACAACGCCTGGTACTCAGCTTCACATGATGATAATGCTACAGTACTTTTCTTTTTGCTACTCCACGAAATAACCCCGGAGCCAATACTAAATGCATAACCTGTGATGGATATCATCCAGGTCACCTGCCCATTCAGAATCTGAATAACCTGCTAAAGTAACATCAGAAATGTCAGTGCATAAAATACGATAATTACAAGTACCACTAAGGTACCTCAACACACATTTTTCTGCAATCCAGTGACTTTCAAGTGGTCTTGACATAAACTGGCTCAACACACTAACAGAATATGCCAGATCAGGTCTAGTTGTCGTGAGATATATCAAACTTCCCACTAGTTGTCTATACAAAGTGGCATCCACCTGTTTTGTTCCATCATCACTGCTTAACTTGAGATTCTGCTACAATGGTGTTGCTGCTGTTTTACACTGTTCCATTCTGAATCTTTCCAACAGGGTTTTGGCATACTTTCCTTGAGTTAGAAAAGTTTGACCAGAATCTTTCCAGACCTCCAAACCTAGGCAATAATGAAGATCTCCAAGGTCTTTCATTTCAAATACCTGTGACATTTGCTGCTTGATTTCTTTGATCAAATTATTTGCATTTCCTGTTATAATCGTGTCATCCACATACAAAGAAATCAAAATGATTTTCCTCTGTTTATTTATCTTGGTATACAGGTTTGGGTTGTTGAGGCTCCTATAAAAACCATGCTGTGTAAAAAATGAATCAATTTTCTCATACCATGACCTGGGTGCTTGTTTCAAACCATAAAGTGCCTTATGCAATTTACACACTAAATGCTCCTGCCCCTTTTTCACAAAACTAGGAGGCTTTACTAAATAAATTTCTTCCTTTAATTCTCCATTCAGAAATGCAGAATTAGCATCTAGCTGGTGTAGCTTCCATTTATGTTTTGTTGCTAAAGAGATTAGCATTCTGATTGTATTTAGTTTAGCTACAGGGTCAAAGGTGTCATCGAAATTTATGCCTTCTTGCTGTGAATAACCCTTTGCTACCAGTCTAGCTTTGAATTTTTCTACACTCCCATATGCATTTATCTTAGGTTTATACATCCACTTACAACCTATAGGGTTTTTCCTTCAGGCAACTCAACTAAATCCCAAGTATGATTTCTATATATTGGTTCAATTTCCTCATGCATTGCAGTCCTCCATTCATCTAATTTACTTGCTTCTTCATAATTTGAAGGTTCTACAGTGTTTAAAATTTTGGACATTAAAGCTTAGCCTTTCAATCTTTCAGGTAGTCTAGTCTTCCTACCTGATCTTCTAGGTAGAGGACTTACCTCAACTCTATTTGTTTCAACACTTTCCGGGCCTGCATCATCACTTATTACACTATCTGCTGCTACTTCTTCCTGTTTCTACTCCTGCTCCTGCTCTTCATCTTCGTCACTGTTCATCTCTATCAGCAATGGGATGTGGTTGTCACTGCTAGAGTCTTCCTTTTCATCTTCAGTCTGTTCATGAAAAATAATATCTCTGCTTGCAAAAAATTTATGAGTCACATGATTATATAACATGTATGCCTTATACTCTGTGCCATATCCTACAAATATACATTTCAAGGCTTTGGGATCTAACCTCTTTCTATCTGCTTTTGGTATATGAGCATAAGCTTTAGATCCAAATATTCTTAGATGACTAACTGCTGGTTTGAGTCCGAACAATGCTTCAAAGGGGGTTTTGAAGCCTAGACATTTAGTAGGATTCCTGTTCTTTAAAAAACTAGCAGTATTAGTGACTTCTACCCAAAGACCATTTGATATGCCTTTACCTTGAAGCATACTTCTCGCGCACTCCACAAGAGTTCTATTCTTTGGTTCTGCTACTCCATTCTGCTGTGGAGTGTGTGGCACAGTGAATTGCTGCATAATCCCATGCTGCTTGCAGAAGTTCATGAACTCTCCTAACCTGTACTCTCCCCCTTGGTCCGAGCGGAGAATCTTTATCCTCTTTCCTGTTTGGTTCTCTATCATAGATTTTAACTCTTTAAAGTACCGAAAGGCTTGACTCTTTTTACTTAAAAAATACACCCATGAAAACCTAGTGCAGTCATCTGTAAACAACAGAAAATAATATGCACCTCCTAAGGACCTAGTTTGCATAGGTCCACAAATATCTGTATGCACTAGTTCTAGGATGTCTCTTTCCTTTCTATTGACATGCAAAGGGAACTCTTCTCTATGCATTTTCTCTAATGCACATCCATCACATTCCAGCTTGACATTATGAAAAACAGGGATTCCAACGACCATACCTTTCTTTTGAAGTAAGATGAGGTCTTGCAAATTGAGATGTCCAAATCTCTGTTGCCAGAGATTTTCGATTGTTGATCTAGCTGCAACCATTGCTTGTCGTGGCATACTCTTTGCATCCAATCTGTACAAATTCCCCACGCGCACTCTTGTTGCAATTGTTTCCATCTGGCTATCCTTAATGACACAACCATTCTTAAAGAATTGTACCTGCATGTCCTGGTCTGTGATCATTGAGACAGAGATCAAATTTTTCTTAATTCCTGGAACATATAATACATTTTTAAGATGTTTAATTTCGCCACTAGGTAGCTTCACAGGAATATCTCCACATCCTTCGATCTCATACCCACTGTCATCTCCTAGATAAATTTTTGATCCACATGCAGATTCTTCAAGAAATTCAAAACAGTCCTTCTTACTGGTCATATGAGAGGATGCGCTAGAGTCGACATACCATATGTCGTCCTCATCTCCCTTTGATGCTGAAAGAGCACAATCGACTGTGAATAGTCGAAGATCATGGTTGTGGTCTTCCTCTTCTCCGACAAAACAACCCTGATGTTTCCTCTGTTAGCCTTTTCTTTCATCCGCCTACCTCTTATAGAATTCTTTAATCTGATGACCAGGTTTCCCACAGTAAAAACATCTCTTAACATAATTATCAGTCATACCTCTGAATGGTCTCTTTTGAAAAGAGCTGGCCCCCTTCTGCTCCTGCTGCTGTTGCGGTTGTTGGTGCTGGTGCTGATTTCCTTTGTACTGTCTCCTCTTCGCCATCAGAGCTAGATCATTGCTCTGAGTTTTTAGATTCTGTCTTCGCTCCTCCTCCTGGAGTAGAATCGCTGTCAGCTCATCAAATGAAGGGGCTTTCTTCCTTGTTGAAAGTCCTGTGATGAATGTCTGATATTCATCCGTCATTTTGTTCAATGTGAGTGTAACTATATCTGAGTCAGACACTCTTTCTCCAATAGCCCCCAGTTTGTCGCTCAGATCCTTGACTTTGGCCATGAATCCACCAACAGACTCATTCTCGTCCATCCTCAATGCAAACAATTTTCCTTTGAGTGCCAGAACACGATTTGTATTCTGAGTCTCGTACAGGCTCTTGATCATTGTCCATAGATCAGCGGCTGACTTGGAATCTCTGATATGTGGGATAATATTGTCCTTAACGGACATCTTCAATATAACTTTTTCTTTCGTTTCTCTTTTATCCCAGTCTTGTTCTTGGGTCGCTGTTCCAGATCTCGGCTCATTTCCTTCAACGATTGCTCATGCATTTACGCTCTCCAGCAAAGTTTGCATTTTGGATTTCCAGTTGGAAAAATTCGTTCCATCAAGTTTGCCAGACTCGCGGAGGTATGATTCTATACTGTTATTCATTTTCGCCCAACTGAACACTCCAATCGGCCACCACCGGGCAAGTCCGATCTGCTTCCACCGAACAGATTAGGAACTTCACTGTGCCACCACCGGGCAAGTCCGATCTGCTACCACCAAACAGATCAACAAGCAAGCTCCAACACGCCACCACCGGGCAAAGGTGATATGTTTCCACCGAACAGATCAAGGAGCTGCACTGCGCCACCGAGTAGATTACAGAGCTCTGATTCGTCACCACCGGGCAGGTCCGATCCGAGCGGATCAAGGAACCTCAATTCGCCACCACCGGGCAAATCAAATCTATTACCACCGAGCAGAAATCTCCACGTGCCACCACTGACAACTCTGATATGCAACAAAAATTGCAGATTTCCAGAGAGAAAGAGGTTGGCTCTATGGCGCTTTGACCTGCTACAAATCTGCGCCAATTGCAGAAAGGAAAAATTCACGGTGTCCACGAAAATTGGTGTGCTTAACGGCCACAGATCCGCACCAATTTAGTTATAATTTTGTTGGCGTGCTTATCAGCCCCAAACCCGCACCAATGGCCGCTTCTGTTCTTTAAAAAGTTGTGCCTTTTTGTTTTGTTTTGGATTGGCACGACTGTCTTCAAAAAATCCGTGCCAATTGCTCAACCCTTTCTCCGGCTCAGATATGATCAGTCATCTGAGACCCTTCGCTCCAGGTGTTACTGCAGTTCCACCTGATCACACACACATTTACATGTACTCCTACCACTACAGAAATGTAACTAATGATACATCCTTAAAAAAATGAGGCTATCTCTACCCTAAGCTCTGATACCAAGATAAAAATCACACTTTGAATTGAATGAAGGAGTTGCAGCTCACAGGTGTGTACGACACCTGGGACGCTGCACTCAAACAAAGAGGATATGCTCACTCTCGTTCACTCTACCTTACATCAAATGAATATTACAATATTAAATACATCACTGAAAAATAGGTAGTTGTAAACAACCTCCTAAACTCTAGGAACTAATCCTAAACTAAGGAGATACATTACAACCATATAACCATTTCTCCATTATTTTTAACTATCTATTCATATATTTTCAAGTATGAATAATTCACCACAGTTACCAAAGATTATCAAAGGTAGAGCTAGCACAGTGATTCTACACGTGTGATCGGTCCGATTTGTTGATATTGGGTGCACACATTCCTTAACTTTATCTAATACATATCTACTCATATTTTCATGTATGAATAATTCACCACAGCTATCAAACATTACCAAAGGTAGACCTAGCGCAGTTACTCTATAGAGCCTTTATGAGTATATAGAATCTTTAGAGAAAAGTAGAGAAGAAAGAGAAGTCAAGCTACTAACAGAGTTAGAATCCATGCTAAAAAATAAATTCACAATGTCTGATTTGTTGATATCGGGAGCACACATTCCTTAACTTTTTCTAATACATATCTGCTTATATATTTTGAAGTATGAATAATTCACCACAGCTACCAAAGATTACCACAGGTAGACCTAGCACAGTTACTCTACAGAGCGTTTATGAGTATATAGAATTTTTAGAGAGAAGTAGAGAAGAAATAAAAGTCAAGCTACAAATAGTGTTAGAATCCATGCTGAAAAATAGATTCACATCTCTTGAAGAAAAGATCCAAAAACAAATAGAAAATAAAATAGAACTCTAGGAGAATAAAATGGAGACAATGGAGACTAGGTTGCATGTTATGAAAAAGCAAAACCAATATACAAACCAAACATCCCAACAAGGAGATGTTGATACTTTAAAGATTCTTAAAATGAAGGACATGATTAAAGAACTAAAAGAAAAAGTTAATAGTCATCTCACCCTAAATAGTGTGGCAGGTAAATTAGATATCAAGCCAATTAAAAATGAAGTGAAAAAATTGATAGAATTAGACCATGAGCGTGACAAAAGGGCCTTGAACCTTATAATCTTCATTTTTAAGGACGAGGTAGACAATGATATTTTAGCCATAGCCCAGACAGAATTACATAATAGATTACATAATAGCCAACAAGGTTGGGGAAATTAACTGAAAATAAAGGAAGGTTGATCCGAATAATGGGGAGCTCTACTCACCATAAGTATGACATACTTTGTAAAACCTCAAGTCTAAAGGGAAAGAGAATATTTATAAATGAAAATCTCATTCCAGAAGATCAAGAAGAATTAAGAAAGGATGTACAAAAGGTAAAAGAAGCTAGGAAGAAAGGAAAATGGGAAATAATAAAAAATAGAAAGTCGTTATTCGATATATAAACCTAAAAGATAGTAATAAATAGCAATTCAACGTGCTCGAGATTCTTTCTTGGAATTGTTGGGGCTTTCCATGGAACAAAGGCCCCAAGCTAATTTGGATCTTCGATGATTTTGATATTATATTGCTTCTTCAAACTTTGGAGCATGAAGAATCTAAGGTCCCTAACATAGATGGCTTTGCACTATGGTCTACTTGGAACAAGCAATCGTCCCATAGACGCATTGGAGGTATAGCTTATTACATTAAGAAGAACATCTCCCCCATGGTAGGATTTATAAAAATGACCCTTACAATCAATATAGTTGGATAGAGATTACTCACATTAATGATAAAAAGACCTACATAACAATATTTTATTTCTCCCCCATTAATTCTAACTTTTATAAGAAAACGAATCTAGATAAAAATAGTCCTTACAATGGTTTGGAGGATGATATTTCTAGCCCAAGGAATGAAGGTAATATCCTTTTAATGGGTGACTTTAATGCTCGAACTTCAAGCAAGAAGGTTATTCTTCTAAGAAATCATTCCAACCCTAATCCTCTTTGGTTAGACGAAGGCCTTACTCTCGCTAGCCAGTAGAAAAGGAGATTTGAAGACCTCGGGGAGAATTTGTTTGGGTTGGAGCTAGTCAAGCTCTGTAGTGCTCAGGATCTCATAATTTGCAACAGTCTAAAGAAGTGGTCCAATTCTACCCAGATGAACTGCATACATGGGCTTGGTAACAGTGTGGTAGACTATGCTATTTTCGATCTCCCTTTATATAATGAAATAATAAATTTTGACATCTTAAATGACCACGAGCCTTAGTTTGATCATAGGCCTTTAATTATAACTCTCAATTTTGTCATGCATAGAGATCCCATAGAAGATAATCCTTATAGCCAAAAGAACTTAATATTTGATAGAAATAAGAATGACATCTTTCTAAATGAATTAAAAACTAATTTGCTTCTTTTATCTAGTATAGACAACATAGAAGACCTCTATCACAATTTTACTACAACCCTCTCATATGCTATTAACAAGTTCTGAATTGAAGTTTCAAGTAATAAAAGAAATAGAAAAACCAACCCATGGTATGAAAAAGATTGTAGAAGTGTGAAGAGAGCAATTAAGGAAGTTGTTGATGAATATCTTAAAATTGACAAGATAAAAATATACAAAGCCCTAACTAAAAAGAAAAAAAGGTAGTATATTCGTGAAAGGTAAGAGAATCTCTTACACCTCTCTAAGGTAGCTCCTAAGAAATACTAGAGGCAAATTCTAACTCGGAAAACTAAATATAATGATAAAATTGCTTTACACAAATAAAATTCCTATCTTTAAAATCTTTATGAATCTCCAAATGTCAAGAATAATTTTGAAACCTTGCTCACAACGAAAGAATTTTTCTCATTAGAAGACATTGATTTTGGGGGTTAAACGCTTGGCAAATGGGAAAGGTAAGGATATTGAAGGTTACTAGGCAGAAAACTTAAAAATTGGAGGTCGTGTCCTCATCCCCCACATTCACAAACTTTTCAATCAAGCGATCAAGCAAGGATTCCCTAAACCACAGACTCAGGGCCTCATTATCCCTATTTTTAAAAGTGGGGATACAAATAACCTCTCTAAGTATTGTACAATTATGATTAGCTCTCTGTTAGCCATGTTATATCGTATTATTTTGGAAAAGAAGTTGAGCATATGGCTTGAAAGTGAAGGTAAGCGGGCTAAAGGCCAAGTGGGTTTAGAAGGTAGAACTCAACAACGGACCACCTCATTATGCTTAGGATCATTGTGGAGAAACATCGTAATGATAAATCAAATCTCTTTTGTTTCTTTGTGGATTTTAGGAAGGCTTTCGATACAGTTCCTAGAAACAATCTATGGAATAGACTAGAAGAGCTAAAGGTTCATTTCGAGCTGAGAACTGTCACTATAAGGTCATACGGCAATGTAATTACCAGGATAAAGAACAATGAGGGGTGGTCAGAAGATATGAAGTGTAATATCAAAGTTAAACAAGGTTTCCCCCTCTCCCTACCATATATGCTATTTACATCGACAAGCTAGAAGGTTGTTTAGAGGAAGCAGGTTGTGTTAGCATGATCTTAGCTAGGATAGTCATCATCCTTCTTCTCTATGCTAACGATATTTTTCTTCTCGCAAGGTGCCCATCTGATCTTGATAAGAAACATAGCTTCTTAAGGATTTATTCTCTACCACGGGTATGACTATTAAGACTGACAAATAAAATGTTATGATTATCAAATCCAAGAAAGACACTTACAGTAATTTTATGTATGACAAAAGTAACTTTGAGGAAGTGTCTTCTTACAAGTACCTAGGAATTGATATTCATCACAAGCTCGACTTGAACTATAGCACTGAGGTCACAGAAAAAGTGAAGGTGCCTGAAAATCATAATGATGAACAACTGGAACAACGACAACAACCACAACAGAAACGCGCACCTCAAACACCTGAAAGTGGTGTTAGAATATCTACAAGGTTAATTAGACTCCTTGAATGATACTTTCCTTCATTATATTATGTATTATTGACTCATTCTAGTAAAACAAAATGCTATGAAGAAGCAGTATAGGTATAAACCAAGAAGAAGTGTGAGCAAGCCATGAAAGAAAAGATGGAATCCTTAGTACATAATAAGACTTGGAACTTAGTTAGGTTTCCTGCAGGTAAAACAACATTGCAGAATAAATGGGTTTACAGGTTGAAGGAAGAAGATGGGGATAGAAAAAGGTATAAATCTAGACTTGTGGTGAAGGGTTTTGCACAAAAGAAGGGTATAGACTTTGATGATATATTTCCTCATGTTGTTAAAATGACTTCAATCAGAACTATTTTAAGTCTAGTAGTAGCTGAAGGTTTCCATATTGAGAAGTTAGATGTAAAGACAACCTTTCTCCATTGGGATTTGGAGGAAGCGATATATATGCAGCGACCACAAGGATATGAGGTCAAAGGGAAGGAGAAGCTAGTGTACAGGTTGAAGAAGAACTTGTTTGGATTAAAATAGGCTCCAAGGAAGTGGTATCTAAAATTTGACAGGTTTATGTCTCAACAAGGTTATACTAGATGTCACTATGATCATTTTATTTATCTCAAAAGGAAAAAATATGGAAGCTATATTATATTGTTATTGTATGTAGATGACATGATTGTTGAAAGTTCTAACATGCAGGAAATAAATGTGCTCAAAAGAAAATTGGTAAACTCATTTTCAATGAAGGATTTCGGTGCTGCAAAACAAATCCTTGGTATGAGAATAACTAGAGACAGGAAGAATCACAAATTAGCATTGTCTCAGAGTGAGTACATACAAAAGGTGTTAAAAATATTTAATATGCAGAATGCAAAACCAGTTAGTATACCTTTGGCTAGCCATTTCAAGCTAAGTAGGGAGGTGTGTCCCAAGTGTTATCGGGAAAACTAGTGTCCATTCAGAGCTGCTAGTCCCACTAAGACGGGTAGTTATCTTAGAAACAAACAAACTAAAGTTACTTGTGTTTTCCTTTATGAGAGATAGATGAAAGAGAAGCAGGGAGTACTAACCTCAGTCTTTTGCTAGTCTCCTTACTCATTTCCTCTTTCCCTTGATAGAGCTTTCGCCACTTCTTTCTCACTTGTCCTGCTTCAAAGAGCACCTGTAAAGTCAAAGAAACAAAATACCATGAAAGCATAGAGATCTATAACCATAAACAATGTAGGATTAGATGTACATTAACCATATAACTACAAGATTCAGAGATATACAAGCATATGTAGGAAAACTCAAATAGCTTTATTGATAGAAGTAGTAGAAGAGAGGATTACAACCAAACTATCTGATCTAGCATCATCCTCCCAGCATGAAAGCCCTCTTCACCTCATACAAAGCAAGATCACCCAATAATGTCTTCAAAGAGAAACAACACTTCCTCGCAAATTACAAAATTCCAGCCTCTGGATCTCTAGGATGAGGGATCCATATATAGATGTTCACAGGAGAGTGAGTCAGCTTCTGGGATTTTGATTAGTGTCATTTCACTGATAGTTCTTGGTTCCACTTAGAGATTTCATATTTCTTACTCATTGCTAGGCGAATTCAGAGAGGCAGGTGTCATATGAGCAGTTTCTAGAAGATTCTTTGAGTTTCCACCTAGAAAATTGCTTCTTCCATTTGTTTGCTCTCACTTATTGCACCCTACAGAAGGTCTTTCTAGTATGCATCGCACCCCCTGTGTGTAATAGGTGAGATGCATCACACCCTATGCATGGAGCAGTCTGTATGGTCCAGTTTTGACTTGTTCTAAGTAGTTTTTCATGGAGAACTTGTGGCAGATGATGTAATCAGGTGACCTTGTTCCTTTTGGGTATGAAACAACATTTTTAGGGGTTTAGAAGCCCTTGGTTTATGGACATATTTGATTGGGGTTGCAGTGCCCAAATATGTCTATAACACCAAGACTTAGGAAGAAATGGCGTATATGTCTAAATTTCCATATGCAACAGTAGTTGGAAGCTTAATGTACGCAATGGTCCACACAAGACCTAATATTGCACATGCAGTGGCAGTTGTAAGCAGGTACATGAAAAATCCTAGAAAAGAACATTGGATGGGGGGGAAGTGGATTCTCAAGTATTTGAAAGGTACCACAAATAAAGAATTATGCTTTGGTGGTTGAAACATTGCTCTATAGGGATATGTTAATGTAGATATGGCGGGTGATAGAGATAACATGAGGAGCAACATAGGGTATGTGTTTACTGTAGGTTGAACAACTACCATTTGGGTTTCAAAACTAGAATGTTTTGTTGCACTGTCAATGACGGAAGTAGAGTATGTTGCTGCTATAGAGGCTAGTAAAGAAATGATTTGGTTACAAAGGTTTCAAGATGAATTAGGTAAGAAGAAAGAGTTGGGTAGGTTATACAGTGACAACCAGAGTGCCATACATATTGCAAAGAACTCTGCATTTCATTCCAAGACTAAATATAAAAAAATCAAGTACCATTCCATACGGTCAATGTTGGAAGACGGAGAGTTGAAGCTCGAAAAGATACACACTAGCTAGAATCTTGCAAATATGTTAACAAAAGTTGTAACCAGGGAGAAACTAATATTTTTCTTGGTTTCAATTGGACTTCAAGTATGATGGTGAAGATGAGAAGCAACCAGGTCCAAAGTGGAGTCATTGTCTAGCAAATGAAGCAGCGATGGAGTTTCTATAATCAGTCTCCAAGTGGGAGATTGTTGGGTGTAGAGTGTGATCATCTTCTTTATTCAGATGCATCACCGCATTGGACCCCATTTTGTAATGTGGAGGCAATGCTACCCATCTTTTCACACCACCAGGGAGGTGACGATGATTCTTTAGAGCCCCCCTTGTGGTGAAGTAAAATTATGAGTGCGTACACAAACAATTCCTCTAGCCCGATAATGGGTCTAGCCATAAACAATGCTTTCTATGGAATATTTCCTTAGGTTATAACCAATTAAGAGGGCCTACCTCTTAGTATGCTTATCTTGTTTGGTGATGACCTTGCTTGCTCACTCTAACTATTTCCCGTTTCCTTCTTCGAACACCTGAAACATGTAAACAACATCAAACAACAACCGTGATAATAGAAAAATTGTAATTCAACCTACTTAACAAGTCAAGAAACATTAAGCCATAAATATGTGATATGACACATTATGTAGGAAATCAATCGATAGTTGCATATATAATGAATCAAGAGATTACAACCATTGTCTTGTCGGCGTTGTTATCCTCCGACAAAACCAAAATCCCACATACTTCCTTTAGCATTCCATGATGGCCTCAACAATGATAGTTTTAAGGTTCTTCCCTTTAGGCTTCACAATAAAAAAAATCGCACTTGTCCCTCACACACAACTAGAGAGCTACAACTATGAATAGCTTGTTGTCTACTCCAAACATAATTAGCACTGGCACACCAACATTAACACTAATTTATGCTTGGGAAAAATCGAGCTTTGTATAGCATGAATGGATGGGAGATGGTTGCTCTTCTTATGGGAGAAGATCTTATCTGTTGAGGTAGTTCCATCCTTCTAGGCAAAAGGAGCCCAAAATGACATCCTCGACTCCATCCGACTCAACCATTTATTGGACTTCTGTTACGAAGCTTCTAGAGTTGGAAGCTTTTGCTCCTTATTTAAGAAACTTTCAAAAAGAGGATCAATGAGACTAAAACAAAGCTCAGTCGCTCCAATCGGTGCTAGGGATAGTATTAATCCCTTCTTATCAGCACGAGCAGGACAAGGGTCATTAGCGTCAGTCTTGTAAACTTGGAAAAACAGAAGATTTTGGGGAAATGGTGCAAAAGGGAATTATTCTAGTCATGAAGAGGGATACAATGCGAGTTTCTTCATGAAGGGGAAGAATTTAGGGTTCACTATAGAGGTCCTCCAAGATCAAGGAATAGGGAGTACAGGGATAATGAAAATATGTTGTGTAACAGATGCCCCCTAAAGTGTGGAGACCAAACTTAGAGTGAGGAATGAAATGGTTTATGAATCAGTGCGCGAAACGAGAGTCTGTCATCAGAAAACCTGCATGCAAGTAAAGATACATACATAACTGAAAACTCTATCAAATGATACATGAATCATGGTATGGACGCAACAATCAAGAGAATCATCAGGTAAATAGATCCATGCATGGTGCAACCATCCGATAAAGAGGGTCATATCAAAACCAAGGTATGGTCGTAGCCATCCAAGAATTAGAAGGATCACATATGATAACTCATGGTATGGTCGTAGCCATCCATATGAGAGAGACATGCATATTAACATAATCATGTCATATCGCCTTGCAACCTGGACTTTAGTGATCTGAGACCAGGGTCATGTACTCTAACACGACCCAATAAAAGTACAAATTCTAACATGTGAATAGATGCATTAATGTCGAACATGCTACAAAATCACTTTGTTACCAGCCAACGATGTGAACCGTTAACAAGCACGAGAGAAACCACCAATAATGACAATGGTCTTGAAGGTACTAGCAGCAAAAGCCATGGAATGTGAATAGAGGAACTGAAGTCAAACACCTGTGAAATCACTAGATCAAAAGCCAATGATGTGAACTTGTTGTTAAGTGCGAAGAACTTGTCATTATGCCATGCAAGCTCTAAGGTACTGGAAGGGAGTCTCCTGGTCAACTTCTTGGATAATGAGATGAAGTTGACAGGAAGTGACCATGTCGATGGAGGGTCATAATGTATCCTACATCATCGACACGAGATAAAGGGATGAAAAATGATTTTGGATGATACAGAGAATCAGGGGTAAGTGTAACTACAGAAGGACAACTCTTGAACATAAAGGCGACACGACTAGAAGTTTGGCAGCTTTGGGATCTATAGGATCGGTGGTCATGATGACATGTTAGAGATCAAATGGAAGGCCAATGATAAAGAGGAGGATGTCCCAACCTGACACGAAGAAGAAAGTGTCATGTTCAAGATTGAGCTGCCCACGCAACTAATTAAATTTCGAAATTTCGCCCAAAATTTCTGGCAGGTACACCAATTATTTTTTAATCACAAGCTTGAAAGGGATAACATATGCTTGCACTGTAAGTTCATCCTTCGGATGAATCCGACCTAGTAAGTTTAACGAGACATAGGAAGGAGAAGCTCATGTAACGACTTCGAAAAAGGTGCAACTCGGTATCCTTTTCATGTTCAGAGAGTTTGAAAAAGACATCGAAAAGAAAACTCCACATGTTCCTTTTTTGTACATTTGTGTCTCTCGAGCCCGAAAAAGGTAGAAAATAATAGCTGATAGAACCGCTTGTCCATTTCAGTCAAGGAGTACCTTTTTCGTAAATAGTGTATCCCAACCAGAAAAATGGGTAAATGTATACTGGGCATATGGTGTTTCGCATCCGTTAACAAGTTCGAAATGACAAGGGCTCGGCTATCTTTTTGTGCTTAAAGTGTCGGAAAAGAGCTTGAAAATGGGCCCCCATTTTATTCTCTTTTACGAGTCAAAAGGGAAAAATACTTGGCAAACTTTTCATTTGAGTTTTACGAGTCGAGAATAGAGTTGAAACATGACTAGGCATCATCGTCGAACATCCATCACCTGTTGCTGTGCAAAAAAGGGTAAAGTGCATTATCCAATTCTTGAGGCAAAATAGGTCAAAATACTTACAAAACCTAATATTTCATGAAAAACTGAATAAAAAGAAGAAAAAGTAAATATTTTTTACCATTTTCCATTTTACCTTGCTGTGAAAAATGTTTCACCCACTTTTACCGTAATTGTTCCGGACCAGATTGTGGGAGATCTGGGAGGTCATTCACCGAGCTGCCAGTTACAGGTAAGAGCCAATGCCATAAGCTCCATTTCCATACCATTTATTCTTGTTTTCATCCTTTTTTTTGGATTTTTGAGGGAGGTTTTGTCAAAAAAAGGTCACCCTCGGTCAGCGCAGTTTTTAGGCACGGAATTGCATCGGCCGAGGCTGATTAAAAAGGTCAATACCATCATTGACAAAAATATTTTCAAAATAGGCACAACGGCTCTGTGAATAAGGAAAAATCATTTTCATCTCCAAATCATTGTTTTAATACAAATTTTATTGGCCAAAAGTGGTTATTGACTTAAATACATGGTTTTTGCAGGAGAGAACAGTCGAAAATGGTAGACTGGAAAGAACGTGAGAACGAAGATGTAGACAGTCAAGCATTGAATGGTCCAAATTGCCTAAACACTTTGAGGAATTGTGGGCTCCTCAACTTCTTTCTCACACTAGGGATCTAGGCTCAACTTGGGCTGCTTCGATACCTGATTAGTTTCTAGGACATTAATCGGGAAATATTCATCATTGGTTACTGGGAACTGGAGTTAGAAACTTCAGACATATATTTCATCACAAGACTGTCTCAGAGAGGGGATCTATTCAACCTATATGGGTCATGACCGATTGGGGCAAGCATATCCACGCTACTTGTCGGACATTGCCCTGAAACCCTCAAATCTAAGAGCGACAAAATTGATATTACCACAGTGCGAGATCTGACACTCAGAGTACTACTGTTGACTATCAATAGAGTGGTGAGGTCCCAAGTAGTACACGAGACTAACAAGTCAAGATTTCTATATGCCATTGACTGTACAACACCAAAAATCTTCAATTGGGTAGAAGCCATGAATATCAACATAAAGTGCCAGCTGACAAAAGCTAAGGCACGGAATCTGAAGCAATTTTTCTTTGGATCCGTACTAGTGACATTTTTCTTGGAACAGCTCCCATTGTTCCTGTACCAACTAACTAAGGTAGATCCTCTGATGCCACGAGACCCATGGATGGCCTATTGGAGTCATTTCACACCTAGGATCACTAGGGGATAGCATATGTCTTATAGGCCCACCCTCTTTTCATGGCTACGATAACAACTGATCCTCGTGGAGGATTGGCCATATAGTGGTACTGACTTCCGTGGAGATTCAGACATGCCACTACCAGATGGGAAGGATTTCCATGGCGAAGGTAAAAATTAAACTTTTAATTTTGTGAATTTTTAATTTTTTTTGATATATATGTGTTGATAACATTTCATTTTGTCAATGCAGATGTTGGACCACAGCGTCCTTCTAGGATGTCCCTGATAGCCTGGTGTGTCACGCGCCAGTTTGATCTCACTCCTTATCAGGAGGGGAGTGACAACGAGGAGGGGATCGCGAGGAAACTTGAGGGGTTGACTCATGGTATCCTTAAGTATGCTCGGGTGGTAGATATCCTTTGCCAGTACCAGAGACACATGGTGGGAGTATCAGATCGGATCCATCGATTGCTGACTCGTGTTGTATGAGTAGTTTCATGCTACGACGATCACCATGTTGATTATTTCCTAGGTCCAGCATTTTACATTTTTTAGGCCTGTGTGCCACGGATATATGAGGCATGCGAGCCGCCGATGTTATTTGAACACACATATTATTTTTTGGGGTTTTGATGTAGCCATCATTATCACAATATATATATATATATATATGTTGTATTTTATTGCTTACTATGGTACACATGATTTGTCTTGGCTTTTCACATGTTTCGTAAATGTCTATCCAACACATAATTAACTAATGCATATGTCAATGTATTCATGCATCTAGGAATATGATGATATGTAATATAATCAAAATTCCTTTCCAATAGATAAATATAGAGATACATTCTCAATATGTGACGGTTTATGACAAAATATTCCCATTGAGTTGAAGAACAACAAGTTGCGAATCCAGGTTGGCAACCAACTCTCGAATCTCAAGAAAAGCAGCTTTGGACAACAGTTCGATGACTGCACTATATTCAACAATATTATTAGTTGTACGATCTAGACAAATACCTCAAAGATCAATCAACTCACCATGAGGGTCATAAATAGCCCATGCCGTAGAGGATAGATTCCAGGTGCTATGGCAAACACCATCAGTGAAACCCATGTGAGGAGTCAGAAACATCTGCAAAGCCGGGAAAACATAGTAAAAAGGAAAGTTGTTTGAAAACTAACAAACCAAACCACAGTGCACAATAAATGATTGAGACAGTAATGTACACAAGTAACCATGCAAGATGACCTAAGCATAATACTTCTTAAGATAAAGCTCGTTTCAGGGCTTGTCTAAAGGATTTTCTTCATAATCAATAAGCTCATAGGCCCCCTTTTGCAAAACATGTTTTACAATGTAGGGCCCATGCCACATGGGCTCAAACTTGCCTACCTCTAGCTTATCATTAGCTTGATCGTATAGTAAAACCAAATCACCCTCATAGAATGCGCATGGGGAGACCGACCGATCGAAATGGTACTTGACTCACTTCTTTTGTGCTTCGATGACCAAAGAAATGAGACGCCGAGTCTCATGCTGCCATTCTAGGTTTAAGAGGCACTCTTCCTGAGGTGATGTTTTGGGGAGAATTTCTACAGCTAGCTTGAGTGAAGGAATTCTACATTCAATCCATAGCATTGCTTCCAGACCGTAGACAAGTTGGAATGGTGTAAAACCAGTTGCATCTTTGGTCGAGGTTTGGTAAGCCCACAGAGCTGAGAAGATCATGAGATGCCAATTTGACTTATGCATCCCAATAGTACGTTGAACGATTGTAACCAAAACTTTGTTCACAACTTCAACTTGACCGTTAGCCTGAGGGTAATATGTGGTTGAGCCATCATGATGCAAACCCAACATAGAGGTCAACTGAACCATCATGTAATATTGGAAATGGGAGCCATGGTCTGTGACAATGTGTTGAGGTACGCTGAACCTGGAAATAACGTGATTCAAAAGAAATTGAGTTTTCATTTTACCATCTACAAAGTATGTAGGAATCGCTTCGACCCAGCTGGTGAAATAATCCACAACAACGATAATATAACCATGGACCCCAGCCGGAAGAGGGTTACATGTCATATAGTCAATGCCTTATTTGGAAAAAGGACCAACGGTAATGACGGGGTGTAGGTGAGTGGGTGGGGTGTGCATCTTGCGTTGGTAAATTTGGCATTCATGGTGCTTACGAACAGCAAGGAGTGCAGTCTTTGAAAATGGACGGCCAGAAATAACCAGTGCGAAGGATTTTTTGAGTGGTACCATAGCCAGACATATGACTGCCACATGCCCCAGAATGACAGTCATTGAGAAATCTATCAGCCTCCTCGAGAGTAAGGCATCGACAAAGAACTGAATTGACACTGACATGGTATAAAGTATTGCCAATAATATGATAGGGTTGGGAGCGATGACGAATCCATCATCGATCATCCTTTTCAACGTGGACTAGTATGTGGAAGTCTAGAGATACACAACGATACCATTGTACCACGGCGAGTCTCGTCTTGGAGCTGTTCATTCGCACTAGTGGGGAGAGACGTAGAAGGAAGGGAAAAAATCAAATTGGTGAAAACTAGTGACTTCTTAGATTTGGCAGTGGTAAACACCAAATCGAATTCTTGTAGGATGATGACCTATTTAGAATACATTTCCCCCAATAACTAACGAGTCAGGATGTAGGTCATTGGGTTGCATTTAGAAATCACAGTAGTAGTACGTAAGAGAATGTAGTGTCGAAAGTGCTAAATAGCCTGTACATCAGCCAAAGCTAGCTTCTCAACATGGGCATAACGCCCTTTAGTGTCTATGACATTACTACTAAGGTAGTAGATAACATGTTAATTTCCTTGATCATCATCTTGTACCAATACAATAACAATGGTGCTAGGGCTGCAGCTAGGTAAAGGAAGTAATCACGATGTTAATCTGGGGGATGAAGCAAAGGAGAATTTATGACGACAGCCTTGAGGTCATAAAAAGACTTTTGGGCAACCTCATCCCAGACAAAGAGAATTCCTTGCTTGAGGAACCGGGTAAATCCTGAAGCTAGCCCAACATAATTGGGTATGAAATGACAAAGGAAATTTTCCTTTCCTTGCAGGCACTGGAGTTGGTGCAATGAAGATGGAGAGGTAAATTTATAATGCCCTCAATTTTAATCAGATCAAGGAGAATACCAACCTTGGAAATGATAAAGCTGACGAGTCATCCAGAATCTACCCAGAAAACAAATTTATGCGGGTTTAAACGAATGTTGTAGTGTCTACAACGAGGAAAATCTGTCAAATATGGCGCTTACGAGAATGTGCGGGAAGGTCATCTATGTAACGCTGAACAATGTTGAGAATATCGTGAAGTGCATAGGACATCCCCTATTAAAATGTAGCCCCAATATTTTTTATGCTCAAAGGGAGATTTTTGTACGCAAAAGTACCCCACAGACAGATAAAAGCTCTCTTTTCTTGATCAGCCAGTGCAATGTGAATCTGGTTGTAACTAGAAAAAACATCCATAAAGGAAAAAATTTCACTCCGAGCACATTCATCAATGATCCGATCAATGAATGGAGTAGGGTAGTTATCCTTAGGATAGGCACGATTGAGAACACGATAATCAATGCAGACGTGGATCGTTCCTTTTTTGTTTGTCACCAGGACAATATTTTACACCTAATCTGTAAGAGGGATTGGGTACATGAATCCATCTTTGGGAAGTTTTTCAACTTCACCCTTGATAACAGTGGCTTTCCTAGGGTGCATTGAGCAGAGCTGTCGGCGAACGGGCTTCATGTGAGGATAAGTTGGGATTTCGTGCACAACGATTATAGGATCAATGCCAAGAATTTCTTCGTATGAACACATGAACACATCACAAAACTCTTGAAACAAACAAGTATAGGTCTTGATCTCATCTAGAGAACAGGTTACCCTGATATGAACATGTTGAACGATACCAGGCTTCACATAAATATCAATTTGGCATTGTTTGGGTAATATTAACCAAATTTCCTTCCAACCATACTTCATGAGTTAGGATCGGTGTCGAAAGTGGGAGGGAACGAAAATGAGAAGAGAAATCCTCGAGACTAGTAGACATGACCACCGAGCAAGGCAAGAACGCGGAACGATGATGAGTATATTTCCAAGGTGGTTCCTCAAGAGACATTACCTCCATGATACTTTCGTTAGCAAGAGAAGTCTTGGCTAAAGGATCAGGAGATTATAAAGCACCAAGCCATGGGGATTGAGACTATGTATCAAGAGAAGTGTTTAAAACAGGAAAATCAGAGGATACAGAACTTGAGGCCGAAACAATCTCCACGTAATTGCTTTCAGCAGGACTAAGTGGAATAAGCTCGCCCAAGGTATCAACAAGATCTAGCGAAGGTATGACCCCAGGATCATATTTGACTAAGATCATGTTGACAGAGGAAACATGAGGAGGTGGGAGTGGAAAAATTCCCATCAAGTTAGAATATTTAAAAAGACCTGCCCCCACACTCTAATAAGGAGCACTAGTGTGCTTGACATACGAAACATTTCAATCTGAGGAAGAATAGGAAAAGAAGGAAAGCTCGTCAACAGTGACGATTTTCCCTTGATGGGGAAAACAAATCATGCGTAATAGGAGGGAGGGTACAACATGCATAGCATGGGTCTAGCTCCGTCCGATTAGAAGATTATAATTAATATTAGCATCAACAATCTCTACCTTGACTTGTACTGTCTTTCCCTCCAAAGTACTGGCAAGGTTAGGTAAGACACTAAATGTTCACGAATTGTGCCCATCGAAAGCTTCCAAAGTGTTCTGGGATTGGTTCAAAGTAGAAGAACCAATTTCCTTCCAGTAAGAGATTGACATGATGCAGGGGGAAGAACATTCATCGATGACAGTCCTTTTGATGGTTTTCTCATTGATGATTACCTGAATGTGAAAGGAAATCTGATGAGTTAGGTGTGGAACATGGTTCTCCAGATCAAAACATATCAAATTAGAATCGGTAGGATCAATACCCCCAATAACTGACAACAAGGATTTCTGCTGAGGCAGATAGGTTTGGAGTACCTCGAGAGCTAACATATCTGATGGTACCTGAGAAAAATCCTCAACAATATTATAGTGTTGTGAATCTTGAGCATTGGGATTATACAAGGATTTCCTTAGCACACGTCAGGAGGTTGGCCGAATAATGGAATCTAGGTTAGGGCACTCAATATGAAGAGGGTCAGAACTCAGGGTAGAAGAAGAAGGGGTAGCCTCTTTTTCTTTCTAGGCTATTGGAGCCAGAGTTTGGTAATCTTTTGATCTATTAGCCACATCAATAGCCATACTCATCATGAAAACTTAAGATCCCGAGGAAGTAGATGATTGAGGTTCGACTACCATTTGAGTCTGCTGACATATAAATAGCTCTTTAAAGACAACTGGGGTCCCTTTGAGCAAATGATTAACTTCGGACCATTAGTGACAATCCTTGGTATAGTGATCCTCATCACAAATGAGGCACGACTGTAGGATTTTGTTGATAAGAACCACCAATAGATGACTTAGAAGCACCTTCTTTTGGGGCATCAACTTTACCCTTTCCTTTGCCTTTCTTCTTACCTTTCAAGGATTTGTCTGCTACGTTAGACTGGATAGCATGGACCTCTGAGGTTTTACTAGGGCTACGTGGATTCTGGGAGGAACTATTGGAAGCATTGTTTGAGACTGACTTCTATTTGGAAGAAGATTTAGCAGGGGTCTGGGACATTGAACCAATTACTCCATCAACAGTAGGTGTAGCTTGTGACTTTGATGTCGTGGGATAAGATGATGGTCATGGAGCAATGGGTAATAAATCATACAAAGTGCCAGACTAAGAATAAAAAAGATCTAAGTACTGGGCATGAGAAATGGCTTATTCTTTGGTAATGCATCCACCCATAGCTATATCGCGAGCAATTGGAGTGATGAATGATTTGGTAAACCATTCAGTGAGCAATAGATCAACAATCTCAAATTTGATCAGGCGATGTCTACATCTCCATTAATGGATGTGATCGGAGATGTGTGTCACAATATATTTCTTAAGTGATGTGAGAAAATAGGTGCCAGTTTCATAGCAAACCAACAACTCATAATGTGTGAGGAAATCTATGGCTAAAGAGTTGAACTCATGGTAAGTACTTCAAGGAAGCTTGATGTACCACTTGGCTGTAGTGCCTATGAGGGTTCGTTGGAAAAGACAGAGATGAATAGGTTCATCAACATAATAATTTGAAGAGCACCAGAGGTGATATGTCATCACATGGGCTTGAGGATCTTCTTTTGCTTTCCCATCGAACTTAGGACAGTCACTTGGGATCTTGGATGGAACCAGAGGCCCGTATGGCGAATGAAGAATTAGATCATTTGTAAGGTGAGACACATCTCGCAACTCTAGTGTGGCCAAGAATGGAAATTGAGTATTGAAAGGCATTGGAGGTCGATAATCAGGTCTAACCAAAGGATCCCATCCCTGTTGGTAAGTATTTTGGCCCCATAGTGGTAGATTTTGGCCATATGGAATTTGATTATATCCCCATTGTAGGCTACCTTGGCCATAGGGAGGATTTTTACGTTGAACACCTTGAAATTGTCTAGTCATAAGTTGTTGATAAGCAACATAAGGATTAAGAGGCTATTGAGCCTGTTGACATTGGACATATGTATATTGCACATGTCGTCCCTGAACATACAGGTTTTGAACCTCTTGTCCTTGAACAAGAGGATTTTTGACCTACTGTGCCTGGACATAAGGATTATACACTTGCTACCCTCAGACATATAGCTTATGGACCTGTTTCCGTTGGACAAGAGGATTTTGTACCCATTGGCCTAGGACATTAGTATTTTGGGCCTGATGCTATAGGACTTGACCTTGGCCTTGTCCTTGCAAGGGTTGACTTTGTTGATATGTATATAAGGGTTGCTCCTCCCCAGGTTGGCTCTGCTGCAACAAGGGTTGACCATGCGGCTGCAAAGGTTCAACCTCTAAAGACATAGGTTGGGAGGTTTGCAGATCATACCGCATCTACTACTGCATATGTTGCTACAACGGTTGGGAGGGTTGACCTTGCGGTGGTTGCAGTTGACCTTGCTATAGTATCATCTACCCTTGTTGTTGCGTGGACAGTGCTTGCTACAAAAAATGTTGCCCTTGTTGCTGTAGAGGCTGGCCTTGCTGTTGCAAGGGTACTTGAATAGTTCTCGGAAATTTATGAACTGTATCTGGCCATAGCCACCTTAAAAAGTGGATCAGTCAGGCTAAATGTACTACCCAGAGTGAAGGACGTAAGGCGGATTGACCATTCCTTGAGAACCATATGGAACATAAGGAGTTTGGTACTCAACTTGAGCCTCATAAGGCTACTGATACTAGAAATTTCTTGGTGCAAACAGTCCAATGGGATTTTGAACCTATTGGTACTGGACATTGCTTGATCTAGTAGGACTCACAGGGTTTTGCATAATGCCAGAAGAAGGTTGGTTCATGCCAACCATGTGAGGTTGTGAGCTACTCAAATTCGTGGTGCCTGACACCATAGAAACACTCAAGGTCTACTCCCTAGGTGGTGGCACAACTTGGCCACTTACTGGAGGGATCGAAGAATTGATAGCAACATTGTTCAAGACTATCAGTTGAACCAGATGGGTGACTGGGATAGACGATACAAGAGGGTTTAGAATGGTGGGTTTCCCCAGGACTGAGGTAACGGTCTGTTGGGAGGTCAAGTTTGCAATGAAAAAACTTGTAGTAGGCATGACGTCATATGCCCAAACATGGTTATGGTAAAGTGATGAGGCACTAGGTGTACCTAAGACCAATTGTGCCAAAGTCACATAATTAGGTGGTAAATCTCGATACACACTTATGGGAATTCTATTTGTATAGCGAAAACCTTCAAGAGGAAATTTATGTTCTTCCTCCTCAACAGTTTGTGGAGTAGAAAGTTTTGATTCATCCGAAGAGGTAACAGCAGAATCACCCTTGGGTTCCATAGCTAGGAACAATCGATGATGAATGACTGAGGATGTATGAGGGGATAATTCAAAAGGAACACCTAGATGATCGTACAAACTATATGGATCCTACACTGATATCACAACAGGGTCGAACAAAGGTTTCATAGGATATATAACTAGTCCAAGCTGACCGTTAGTGGGTGGCGAACTGTCAGGTGTTTGGATGGTATTGTCCAGAGACTTCGGGCCAATATTAGTAGGTGACCCAATATCGGAACTAGGTGGAGGATGAGACGAGAAAGGTTGAATGCTCAGAACGATTCTGAGTTCAACACCTTGGTCCTCGAGTGATTGGTAATTCAGGAAAAGGCTCCTCGAACAATCTTTCAGACAGAGGAGAGGAAGAGGAACTAGGTGAGCCAGATGGTTCAGCCACGATGACCTTATCTTAGTTAACAGGAAAAGAGAGATAAACTTCAACGCTTTAAAATGTTCTTTAGGGAAAACTCACGATTTGGTCTAGAAAATACTAACAGGATGTTATAAGATAGTGGGAAATCAACTTCTTTTTTAAGACACATAAATAAACTAGTGCTCTTTCATGCTTTAAGAGTCTAGAAAGAAACAAAGATGACTCTATCACTTTCAATTGGAAAAGAGCTTGAAAGGACAACTGCTCGAATGATATTTTAAGTTTAATGAGTAAAAGAGATCAAATGAATACTTTGGATTATCTTGGTAAAAAGGATTACCAAGCAACCATGAACTGTAGAATACCTCCCAGTGAACTAAGAAGTACAGGCAAGCAATCTCATTGAATGTTGAGTTTGGTGTATCACATTTGCAAGGCGTCCGACTCGGCTTCCTATCGATAAAGGATTGTAACCTAGAGTCGTCTCTTGTTATATACTCAATGGTACACGGAGCAGAAATCCATACTAGCGTTGTCTACTGCCGAAGCTAATGACAACAGCTAGGTTTAAAGACATTGTAACACGTCCCTAGCCTAGACCTTCTAGATGTGACCATTAGGTTTCAAATGTGCCTTAGGTTAATTGAGTTCATTTTGAATTTTATATTGAGTTGCATCTCATTTTTATGCCTTAGTGACGTGACTCAGAAAATCCTAAATGTAGCTAAATGAGACAAGACCATTTCAATTCGATGAATTGTCTACACTAGAGACGGTACAAAACACAATCAAATGCAAACAACTAAGCAACTGAAAGAAAATTGATTTTTTACTACTTCACTTTTCGAGAAAGTAAACTATTGAAAAATACATTCCAATTCCTAATTTCCTAACAAGTACACACTAATAGTCTTTTCAAAAGAAAAGATAATTCTTTTTCTTTTCAAATGCCAATGCAATCCTAGCCTTCAATGATGCTAACTACTGTAACATATTGATGGAGCAAACTAGAATTTGTACTTTTCATGAAATGACAAAATGAATTTCTCATAAAACACTTCAATGAAAAGGTTTTCGAGACAATCGATTCTCAAGCAAATGAAAAACAAAAAAAGAGAATCTCTTTCAAACTAATGACAGAATGACTTTGCCAAAAAAAAACAAGAAATTTAATCTATGCCGAAAAGGAGATGTTTAGACAAGAAAATGAAAACTTTCTAAACTTGTGTAATGGAGGTCAAAGTCGTAGAAGGACCATAAATGAAATGTGAGGAGTAAACGCACCAACAAATTGACTCACTGAGTTCAAAATCAGATAAATGGATGAAAATCGAGATGCCCTAGTGCCACTAACCATGTAATGACCCACGAAATCAAGCAAACAGATAACAAATCAATGAGCAAACAAACCAAATGAAAAGTAGCTTTCTATTTAGGGAGAAGAAAGTCTGACAAGCTTATAGGGCCGAAATCATGAGAGCAAAACACATTGGCCAAGATTTGGGGCAAACACTAATCTTCACTTACAAGCATCAACGCAATTGCCTAACTGAAATAAGGGCTAGAAAGAGGTCAGTGCAACGATTTCTCATCATGTCGCTCTGATCGATGTGACTTTCAATGAATTAAGCACGCTTAGCAAGGATGCTAACAAAAAAGTAAAAAATTTTAAATGTTGGGACCAAACTTGCTACTATGAATTTCAAACCCATAGGAGTAACCAAAAGAAAACAAATAGAACTAAAGGGAAATGGAGAAGCTAGAAAAGTTCACACAAAACCATGAAATCCAAGCAAACAAAGAGAAGGATTTGTTTCCCGCACAGTCGCCAATTTGTGGTGAAGTAAAATTATGAGTGCAGACACAAACAATTCCTCTAGCCCGATAATGGGTCTAGACAAAACCGATACATTCTATGGAGGATCTCCTTTGGTTAGAACCAGTTAAGAGGGCCTACCTCTTACTACGCTTATCCCATTTGGTGATGACCTTCCTTGCTTGCTCCAGCTATTTCTTGTTTCCTTCTTCGAACACCTAAAACAAGTAAACAACATCAAGCAACAACCATGATAATAGATAAATTGTAATTCAACCTACTTAAAAAGTCTAGAAACATTAAGCCATAAACATGTGAGATGACACATTATGTAGAAAATAAATCGATAGTTTCATATATATTGAATCAATAAGAGATTACAACCATTGTCTTGACATTGATGTTCTCCTATGACAAAACCAAGTTCCCACACACTTCCGTTAGCATTCCATGATGGTCTCAACAATGATAGTTTTAAGGCTCTTCCCTTTAGGCTTCACACTAAACCAAATTCATACTTCTCCCTCACACACAACTAGAGAGCTACAACAATAAATAGCTCGTTGTTTACTCCAAACTTAATTAGCACTATCACAACAACATTAACACTAGCTTGTGCTCGGGAAAAATGGAGGTTTATATAGCAGGAATGGATGGGAGATGGTTCCTCTTCTCATGGGAGAAGGTCTTATCTCTTGAGGTAGTTCCATCCTTATAGGTGATTTCTAATCCTATTTGATTTCTTGCACTAAAATAATTAATGGAATTAGAGGGGAGGATAGAGAGGGAAGAAGAAAGACATAGAGAGTGAGAAGTGGAGAGAGAGAGGGAGTGACAAGGGAGAGATGGATAGAGACAATGTATATTTATGGGTGAGATCAAGAGACAAAGAATGGGAGAGGGAGGGATACATTAAGATACATAGATAGAGAGGGAAAGACATATGGTGGAAGAGAGTATTAAAGGGGAGAGAGAGAGAGATGGGGGAAGAGAGAGGATTGAGAGAGAGAGAGAGAGAGAGAGAGAGAGAGAGAGAGAGAGAGAAAGGGAGAGAAAGGAATAATGAGATAATCAACTTGAGAGGGAGGAGGAGAGTGATGGGGAAAGAGAGAGGATTTGAGGTCAAAGAGAGAGAGAGAGAGGAAGGAGAGAAAGGGAGAGAAAGGGAGTACGAGAGACTGGACTTGAGAGAGAGGAGGAGGGAGGGAATGATAAGGAGATGGAGTTGGAGGGGGAGAGGGGGGGGAAGAAGAAAGACATAGAGATTTAGAAGTGGAGAGAGATAGGCAGTGACAAGGGAGATATGGAGAGAGAGTGTGTATGTTTTGGGGTGAGATAAAGAAACTAAGAAGGAGAGATAGTGAGAATGGGGGAGAGAAGGGGAGAGGAGAGAGGGAGGGATATAGCAATAGATTTTGAGGTGAATGAATAGAAAGATAGAGAGAGAGGAAGGAAGACAAAGAGGATGTGAGAGAATGGAGAGAGGGAGGGAAAAAGAGATGGATTTGGAGGGGGAGAGACATGTAGGTAACAAGAAAGAAATATAGAGAGAAAGGTGGAGAGAGAGAGGGAGTGATAAGGAAGATGAAGAGATAGGGAGAGAGGATATTGAGAGGTTAGAGAGATAGAGGTGAGGGAGAGGGAGAGAAGGGGAATAGAGAGAGAGAGAGAGAGAGAGAGAGAGAGAGAGAGAGAGGGAGAGATATATAGATAGATTGGAGAAAGAAAGTGTATGTTTTGGGGATGATATAGAGAGACAAAGGGAGATAGAGATATAGATGGAACATGAAGAGATATAAGAAGAGAGAGACAAAGAGATGGAGGGAGGGACAAAGAGATTGATAGATATGGAGTGAGAGAGTGTGTGTGTTTGGCAGGGTGAGATAGAGACACAAAGATGAGAGATGGATAGGGATATAGATATAGATGGAGGGGTGAGAGAGGGAAGAATATTTCATGCACTGGATGCATTGATTTCAGTGTAGATGGTGATTTCCAATCCTATTTGACTTCTTAGACTACATGCATTATTCTTTGTATAAATGTTGATTTCTAATGAAATTTGATTGCTTTCACTAGATGCACTGATTTCAATGTAGATGATTTCTAATCCTATTTGATTGCTTGCACTAATTGCACTGATTTTAGTGTAAATGGTGATTGCTAATCCTATTTGTTTTCTTTCACTAGATGAATTAATTTGAATGTAGATGTTGATTTCTAATAATATTTGATTGCTTGAACTAGATTCATTGATCGGAATCTCAATTAGGGGCAAAAATTTGCTGAAAAATAAAAAGTGCTCAGAATTGCTCAAGACCTAAACTACCACGTCTGTCTCAGTGATACGATCCCAATGCAACTTGTTTCACTCAAAACGATGTTTGTATGAGAAATTTAGAGCCTGATGTTCGTTTTTTCAAATAGGAAAATATTGGCTACATGCTAACAGGGATGCTGACAAGGCATTCATTTAGCCCAGTCAGCAAAAAGAATATTCCTAGAATATTCTGTTGGGTCCCTATAATACTAGTGATTACCCCATTACTATTGTAGTTATACCCCTTATTAATATTTTTGTGCCCCTATTTCCCCCATATTGTTATTACTGTGCCCCATAGAATCCCTCTATTGTTATTTTTGTGGCTTTATATTATTATTGTTAGGTCAGCTAGATTGTATTGTGACTCCTTAGACTCCTATATATAGAAAGGAGGTTTTGTCATTTGAATCATCCAAGAATTGTTCATTTATGTAATGTAAAGGAGGTTTCCCCCTCGAAGAGGCTAAATTCTAAGGCGTTGATCTATCTTTTCTATCCTTTCTTGAGCTGGTTTCATAACATTTGGTATCAGAGCTTTGGATTCTAGGGTTTTGCTGCTCCAAACAGGTCATCATGGAATTTTCTCTATAACTTCTTTTTTGCAACGTTTCGAATCTGCAAAAAAAACCCATTTGAGAAGAAATCGCACTGAATATTGGGTTCGAATTTCAGAGCTTTTAGCGCTATATTTGGCGAGATATGATCTGATGAAGTTGGTCTTTTTGCAAACTCCTGAAACAGTGACTCATGGCAGATCATACAAGTTCGCTCTACTGAACTAGTCTATAATCAAGTCACTGTGGGAGATTTCGCATAACTCTTCCTTGGAGAATCAAATTTGGGTCAGAATTGTGGAATTCTAAAGAGGACACAGAAGGCTACTACAGGTCACAATTTCAGAACTAGAGGATCTGAAATTACAGAGATACATCAGATTCAATATCAGGCTTCTACAAAGTGAAAAAATGTGTGTTTTTTTTTTTTTTAATTTTTGTGTAAGCTTGGTTTGAAGGAATTCAAAGGGCATAGTAAAGCATTATTATCAGTAACTGATTCCAAGGAAAGAAAATGCAAACACCTAGTAAGGAACCTGAAAGCTGTAGCATGACTCATGAAGAAGAGGAAGAAATTCTACATGATATATCAAAATTACAAGAACAAGTGCAACAAATGTCACACTCACAAAAGCTAACAGAAGCTAAGATAAATGGTGTGGAATCTAAGATAAATGGCATGGAATCTAAGATAAAGGGCATGGAAGCTAAGATGGATGATTCGAAGACAGATTTGAAGAGAGACATGGCAGATTTGAAGACAGACATAACAGATTTGAACACAAATTTAACAAATTTTCTACAAGAAATACTTACTAATGGTGAAAAGGTTGTAAATGAAACTCATGATGTGAACAAATAAATGTTAATCATGATTCCATAGACTCTAATGTTGGATCGAATACCCACCATATTCCAAAAATTGATATGAGGAAGTTCGATGGCAAGGATCCTGCCACATGGATATTACAGATGGAGCAATTCTTCGATCTCAATAATGTGCAAAACACACAAAAGGTACGTATGGAAACTTTATATTTGGAACCAAATCATTTTGTATGGTATCAATGGCTTTGCTCTCATAAACAATTTATCACTTGGGCAATTTTTACGGAAGAATTGATAGCACATTATGAGGATACAAAAAGCAACACTTTTTTTAGCCAATTCATAAGTCTCAAACAAAAGGGTTCAATAATGGAGCACATTGAGGAATTCCAAAAATTAGACATAAGGGTAAAAGATATTCCAGAGGAGCATAGGATTGATGTGTTCATAGGTTCTTTAAAGGATAATATCCAACATGATGTTCGCCTTTGGGAACCTGATTCATTAGAGAAGGCATTCAGGTTAGCAAGAAAAATGGAAAGCAAAATTATGGCAACTAGGAAGCATACCACTCACAACTATAAAGATGGAAGTGTTGTTGCCCCTAGTCTTCCACAACCTATAAGGTTTACACCACAACAATTGGAAGAAAAAAGAGCAAAAGGGCTTTGTTACAGTTGTGATAGCAAATACACTAAAGTTCATAAGTGTGCTGAGAAGAAATTATTCTACATAGACTGTGAAGAAGAAGAAGAAAAGGAGCAAGAAAGGTCAAAAGAAGAGGATATACTCTAGGAAAAAAGCCTAGATGAAGAACAAATAAATCTGACCATATATTGTAATGCATTGGCAGGAATTACCACTCCTCAAACCATCAAGATAGAAGGAAAAATCAAGAAGAAAAAGGTAATAGTGTTGATTGATTCAGGAAGCACCCACAATTTTATTCATTGTAAGGTAACAAAAGAATTGAATTGCTTCCTATATCCAGCACCAGAGTGTCAAGTGATGATTGCAAATGGAGGAACAATAAATTGCTCTGGAAAGTGCCATAATATCAAGCTATCCATGGGAGAATATGTATTGACTAGCTCAATGCTTTCCATTCCAGTGGGAGGTGTTGATGTTGTACTAGGAGTCCAATGGCTACAATCCTTGGGTACAATAGCTTTTAATTTTCAAGAACTTTTCATAAAATTTTCTACGGAAGGAAAGGAAGTTGAATTAAGGGGTATTGCAGGGAAACCAGGAATGATAATCAGCTCTAATAGTATGACAAAGCTTCTAAAAAAGGAGCAAAGAGGTGTAATTGCACAATTATGCTCGTTAGATGTGTCCACATTGGAATCATCTATTTCTCCAGATCTCCAAAAAGTCCTGGACAATCATTCCAAGGTATTTGAGACTCCCAAAGGTCTCCCAGCTATGCGTGATCATGATCATGCTATTCATCTTATTCCAGGAAGTGTTCCTCCAAACATCAGGCCGTACAGATATCCCTATGTCCAAAAGAGTGAAATTGAAAGTATGGTTGCAGAAATGCTAAAGGCTTTCAGGTTCCTTACTAGGTGTTTGCATTTTGTTTCCTCGGGCATCAATTACCGATAATAATGCTCTACTATACCCTTTTAATTCCTTCAAAATAAATTTTCAAACCAAGCTTAAAAAATTTAAGAAAATCTACACACCTTTTTTTCACTTTGTAGGAGCTCGATATAGCCTTTGATGTATCTCTGTACTTTCCAATAATCTAGTTCTAAATTTGTGAGCTTTAGTAGCCCTATGTGTCCTCTTTCGAATGCCACAAGTCTGACCAAACTGGATTCTCCAAGGAAGAGTTATGTGAAATCTCCCACAATGACTTGCTTATAGACTAGTTCAGAAGAGCGAACTTGTACGATGTGCCACAAGTCACTGTTTCGTCCTTTGGAACTGAAACATGCATACAAGAAACTACAGTCCATCCTCTTTCTATACATTCTTATGAAATTTCAATGCGATCCCCAGAGAGAAAGTTATGATAATTTTCCCCAGGTCACCTGTTTTGAATGTAATTTAGGAGTCTGCAAAAAGACCAACTTCCTCAGATCATATCTCCGCAAATATCACGCGAAAAGCTCTGAAATTTGGACCCAAGGTTCAGCGTGATTTCTTCTCAAATGGGTTTTCTTTGTGACTTCTGAAACATCAAAGGAAAAAATTTATAGTGAAAATTCCACGATGACCTCTTTGGAGCAGTGAAACCCTAGAATCCAAAGCTCTGATACCAAATGTTATGAAACCAACTCAAGAAAAGATAGATCAACGCCTTAGAATTCAGCATCTTCGAGGGGGCAACCTCCTTTAAATTACATAAATGAACAATTATTTGATGATACAAATGACAAAACCTCCTTTCTATATATAGGAGTTTAAGGAGTCACAATATAATCCAGCCGACCAAACAATAATAATATAAAGCCACAAAAATAACAATAGAGGGATTCTATAGGGCACAGTAATAACAATATGGCGGCAATAGGGGCACAAAAATATTAATAAGCAGTATAAATACAATTGTAATGGGGTCATCACTAGTATTATAGGGACCCAACAGAGAGTTACATTGGGAACCGGTTTGATGTCAAGAGGGATTGAATGGTATACTTGATTGAACCTAGTTGGAAAGTGTTGCATCGTTTCTCCTGGATGTCTTTTCAAATGATTATATTCTTATAAAATTAGAAAAGTATTCCTCTTGATCACCCATTTATCAAGGACGACTTTCACAAACTCATGGAAATAAAAAATGCTTGTAGTTGGCAAGATTTTAAACCATTTCTCCGCTTCACCTTGCAAAGATAGAGAAAAAATCCTGATCCTGACATCATCTTTTTCAACTTCAAAAAGGTTGAGAAAAGTTTCAAAATCTTGAATGTGTTTTATCAGTGATGTTACCATATTCCCCATCAAACCTTGGAAGATATTTGTAATAATTTTGAGAGAAATCATGGAGTATAGGAGGTAAACTTAGAGGCTTGTACCTACCTTGAATTTTACAAGGTATAGGTGTACCTATAGAAGGTATGTGATTATTATTGATCTCTTGAGGCTCATAAAGTTGAATATGATCAACATAGGTTTCAGGAGATGGGACTTGATCAAAACCAAAAGCGTAATCATAATTTGTATTTACAATATTAAAGGGAAAGGAATCAAATGCAGGTCCAGGATCTTTGCTAAAATATAGTATACTTTCGAAAACCTTCTTGACATTCTCAAGAAAAGGAGAAGAAATAATTTAAAATAAAGCATATAATTTCTTGGATGAAATTCCAACTTGAATACCTGATCTTTGCATATTTTCTTTTCATGTTTTTGTTGGTAAGGTTCATCCTCCAATGGAGTCTTTAAATTAAACTTGTAACTGATCTGGAGTCGCGAGGTGAATGATTTCAACCTTCCTGTGTCTGATCACTCTCCGCCATCAACGATCAAATCTAATCCTTGTTGTTCACACTCAGGGGAAGATATGATCTTTCGTTTCCCAAGTATGGTCGCCAAAAATGTTAGCACTCCTCCGTGTCCGAAGGCTGATAAAGGAGATTGACAGAGGTAACCTCAAACCAATATTTAGATCTAGTAGCTAGCCCTACTAAATAAGAGAGGGTTTTCTTAAGGATCTCACAATAAATGAAGTGACTACATAAGAAATTAGATGTTAGTCTATAAATTAAGCCCAAGGGTGTTTGATTTTATGGTTTTCTGGATGGAGCTCATAGATCTAGGAACTAGGCTAAGGTTTCTAATGTTCAATTGTAGAGATATAATGGGGTAAGGTAAGCATGATCAGTGACATAATTAGTTTTTTTGGTGGTGCATAGATGAAAAAGTAGAGGATTAGAATGAGCATGTAATCATGAATTCATTCATCAAGAAGAAATAACAGTTGCATGAAGATCTCATCAAAACAGAGCATATAACTTATGAATTTTGTTTAAAAATCATGAGATAATCACAATAAATCCTAGAGATGGTAGGAAAAAGAAATATCAGAGAAAACACCATCAGAGAAACATACCACAAGAATCGCAACATAACAACTACAACTTCTTGTTATATTACTACAAAATGTACACTAGCTCCAAGCTGTGATTGACAAACATCCAACCCCTAATACTTCGAAATCTGAAGTATTTATACAATTATTTACAAAATAAATATCTTGAAATAGAACTCAAGATTTATTACAAAATGTATAAAAATAGACCAATTATGCTAATAATATCAGTCGATTGAGTTTTTAGTGTTGTTTGAGGAATTCTGGTAGTAACTGAGGCCTCGAATAGATAAAGTTGTTAGTCTTGCTGGAAGATGAGGTGCGTTGTTTCTTGGTTGTCTTTTATGTCCTATTGTCCCTGTTTTTCTACATTATGTTTGATGATTATGCTAATGGACATGTGTTGAAAATTTCTCACTGTCCTCAGAGCGGAGGCCGTTGTCATTCAATTGGGAAAATATGGCAAGCTATATGCAAAACAATGAGAAATTGTGACCGTGAGCGTAAAGAATGAACAAATTTTGACCATTCGGGAAGATTAATTAACCGTTGATCTGAGAAAACTAATTCACGCCGATTTAATTGTAATTGTAACAAAGAGTGGGACCTTAACCATGTTTGATAGTGTTTTGCTAACGGGTTGGACCAGAAAATTTAAACATCGCAATATATAAATTATCGTGTATGTTGGCTTCATCGCATCACAATCAGGGAGTGGGAAGGGGCTTCGAAGAAATAGTGACTTAATATTTATACAATCCACGATTGTGATATCGCAATCGGTGGGGGGAGAAGTTTATTGCACTCGACAATTAGGTCTTATCGTAAACGATGAGCGGAGGAGAAGCAGATATTAGTGGAGGGGGAAGGAACTTTCCAATATCGATGAATGGGACTTATCGTAATGTAATGACTGTAAAGGAAGCCTTTATTACATTAAAACACAGGACATCTAGACTTGGAAAACCTTCAAAACCATCCTATAAAATATCGCATCTAAAACGTTGATCGAAATCACATTGTGGAGGGGAAGCAGATAGGAATACCGCTCCTGGAATCAAAAAGCTTTCAAATCCAATAGATAATCCTGTTAGGTTCACCATTGTTGCAAAAATAAGATGAGATCTACCACTGTGGGACTGTCATCAGAAATCTGCGATTGCGGTCACGATCAAAATCAGAAAAGGGAGAGCCTATGGGAGTGCAATGGGGTATGAGACTGGCGTTTAAGGCGCCACATGGCCTGCAGGCCTATTTAGTTCTTAAGGGTTTTGGTCCTATATATAATGCATTACGTACATTACAACATAATGTATTACAAAAACTTTGCGACCATGTTTAATGATATGGGGAATGACTAGAGTTGGATTCTTTAACAAAACTAGATTATTATAAATGAAATGATATGGGATATGGGTAGAGTTAAATGGAAAAGAATGGGAAAATATAAAATGTCTAGAGTTTGGAAATATGAAGGGAGAACGTAATTAAGCCTAGAAGAGGGAAAAAACACAGTCATAGGTCCATCAGACAAGTCAAATTTAATCTGAGAGTAATATAATTTGACAAAAAATTATGTCACCAATATGAAATAGTAAATTTGATCATGGATACTATTCATCACTAACACATAGGATGGTTCATTAATTGGATACTTTTTTTGACAATCGCAACGAGCTATGTAATTTGGCAATATAAAGTATGTCAATATTGTTGATCATCCAAGATTGGAATTGATGGTCGAAGACGATTGTGCCTTAAATGAGTGAAATGGGAAACTCAAAGACTATGGTGGAAAAAGAGAGGTGATTGTGAGACTTCAGAGTGGGTAGAAGCGTTAGTGAACACCATATGAGGCATTTTTCATTTATATGTGGAATGTCATTCATGTAATAATGAAAGCGTTAAGGGAGGGACTTGAAGATAACACTTGCAATATAAAATAAACATATTTGGTCTTGTAGTTTATTTCAGTCCGTTGAGATATTTTCTTGTTTAGAAAGCATTGGATATAGTGTCTTCTTATATAAATGTGATGTATATAGCTTCTGATTTGATGAAACAATAGTGTATGCTCTATGGGTAAATACTTCCAAATGTTACCTCCGTCTATTGACCCAGTCAAAAAAGTCAGATTGGTTAGATGATGTTCGTTGTTGAGATAATCAAATATATAAATATAACTGTTCATAAATTCATTCATGCTAAAAACGAACTTTACATATTAAAACTAATAAAAATGAATTATATGTTTATAATTAATACAAATCCATTAAATGTTTCATAATAAACAAGAAAGTTTGTGAAGTAGCAAGTTCCTGGCAATAAAACAAGAGTTAGTAGACTTTGCTAATGTATTTTCAAAATTTTTACATTGATAAAAATTCTAACAGGGACAATGCAAAATCAAACTAATAGTTTGTATTGTCTTTCCTATATCCATTTAATCTACTAGAATTCCATTGAGCCCATTTTGGCATGGTTTTAGGGAGATAGACATACAGAGGATAACACACTCGAAATAATAAGTCAGTGAATGTAGGGAGTCCATAGCCAAAACTACTGTACCTGCATGACTGACAATATATACCTGTTCTATTTGAATGAAACTACCCTACCTAACTAGCGTGAATGGAACTATCTCCTAGCCATCACTCAAGAAATCCCTTCCTTCAATAGTAATTGCGTACAAAGCTCAATTGTGAATCACTGTATGTAACACGCTTTGTAATTCATTTCATCCTGTTGAGATTTTTTTGTTAATTAATTTTCTGGAAAAAATCTTATGAATGTGACAACAATAGGATTTGTTGCTAAAGTAGCTCCATTTATTCCTGAGGAGGAGTTATTGCATCCTATATTTGTTGTGAGAGAACTTATGATTCAGTTTTCTACTCTAGCTATAAAAATGTAAGCCTGTAGAGAATATGTGAGCTGAGAGGGTGTGAGGAATTATGTTGTTGTAATCTCCTGTTGAATAATAAGATTGTCGATGCCTCTGTTTTGGTGGATGTAGCCCAGATTGGTTAGGTGAACCACGTTAAAATCTGTGTTTTTTCATGGTTGAATGTTGTGTGTCTTATTTGTGTTTTAAATTCTGCTGTGTTAACTCTAACACTTGGTATCAGAGCAGGTTGTTGAGCGGGTACGTGTGACAGAGACCAAGATATGCCAAGTCTGATGCGTGGATCTAGATGTACCATCGAATGAGACGGTGTTGTGCAGAGGCGATGTGGATGCGTTGAAATGCCGAAGAAAAGTGTTTTACAGTTGCAAAATTGAGTGGTTGTATACGTTGTGTCAATTCAGACATAAATGGTACCATATCGATTAAAATCGATTTTAATATCATTGTAATTGCAGAATGTGGCTCGGACCTGGAAATGGTGCAAGAGGTTAATCCATTTGATGGATCATATCCTAACTCAGACGAAACGTTTGATTGCCAGATGTGATAAATAATGCAGAGGTTAAATTATATAATTGCCGGAATGATGTTTTGCAGAAGTGGCAGATTCGACGGATGAAGACAGATCAATTTACACAAGGAGTCAAGGGCGCAGAGAAAGCGTTGTCAATTCGATGATGGATGGATGGTAAGTCAGTGGGATGTTGAGATTCAAATTCGTTATAAACTTTATGCAATGACTCAGTTTATGTTGACTTGGTAGCTCTTGGATAATCTTCGCACAAATTACTTGATCTATTTGAAAATGCTTTCACACCAATCTTTTAAAGAAAACAAACAGTTTATACTTTTAATAGCACAACATATAGCCCATTAATTAGTAGTAGGCAATGATTCTGCATTAAAGTCGATTTGAAGGTTTTTTGATAAAAGTTATCTATATCAGATTTTGTTTTTAAATGGTAATATGCCATGATATTTGAAGGCAAAGGAATTTTATTGATGGAAGGCAATTTTTTTTAAATAAAAACTTCATTTATTAAAAGTTTCGATTGGAGATTTTGTGTAACAAAACATGGAAAAAACTCAAAGTGCTCGATTTGAGATCGAGAAGTTCAATGGTAAAAACAACTTCAAGATCTGGAAAGTGAAGATGTATGATCTACTCGTGCAACAAGGTGTGGCAAAGGCCTTGTTGGGAAAAGCTAAACAACCTTACACCATGACAGATAATGAATGGTGTGACTTGGATAAAAGACCATTGAGCGACATTCAACTATGTTTGGCAGATGATGTTTTGTTTAACATCGTGTCAGAGAAAATTGCTGCTGGTTTGTGGACAAAGCTTGAAAACCTGTACATGACAAAATCCCGAGCCAATAGGATTCTTCTGAACCGACAGTTATACAGTTTGCGCATGAAGGAAGGTACATCTATTACTGATCATTTGAATACCTTTAATACTCTCCTGGTACAGTTAGAAAGTATAGAAGTAAAATTTGAATCAGAAAATAAAGCTATAACTTTATTATGCTCGTTTCCCAAGTCATGGGATCATTTTTTTACTTCTATAAGTCTTAGTTCATCAGAAACCATTGAGTTTGATGATGTTGTTGGAGCTTTGTTGTCCGAAGAAACAAGGAAGAGGTCAAATTCAGAAACCTCTACATCAAAGTAATGATGGTCAGAGGTCATTCTAAAGAAAGACGCTTCAGTAAGCACAACAACTCGCATTCAAAATCGAAAGGGAAGAAGAGTAAGGTAAAATGTTGGTTTTGTGGCAAATCAGGACATTTGAAGAAGCATTGTTGGAAGAGACAACACACATCCAAAGAAGACTCTTCGACAGAGAAGAAAGAAGCAAACACGACAGATACAAGTTTGGCATCCATTTCAGGTATGAGTGATGAAGTGTTATCAGTTAATTTTTCTAATCATGATCAACATTGGCTGTTAGATTCTGGTGCATAAAATCACATGTGCATTCATAGAGAATGGTTTAAAACTTATAAATCAAGCAATGATGGACTAGTTTACATGGGAAATGATGTCACATGTAACATTGTGGGAATTGGAAGCATCCAACTTAAAATTTTTGATGGGACAAATAAAATTCTAACTGATGTAAGACATGTACCTGAACTAAGAAAAAACCTCATTTCACTAGGATTACTAGACACTAATGGATATAAAGCTTTTTTCAAGGTGGAGTAATGAAAGTTTATAAAGGAATTTTACTAGTAATGAAAGCAAAGAAAGTTGGAAATCTTTTTCAGTTAGAAGGAAGAACAAAGCCAGATCATGCTTCTACAGTATCTAAAAACGACAGTAATTCTATTCGTTTATGGCATCAAAGGTTGGGCCATATGAGCGAAAGAGGTTTAAATATTTTATCTGATCGTAAGTTACTTCCTAATTTAAATTCTGTTAAGTTAGATTTCTACAAACATTGTCTATTTGGGAAACAAAGCAAGAAGAAGTTTAAAACTAGAAAACATACTAGTAAGGGAATCCTTGATTATATCCATTCTGTTGTTTGGGGTCCATCTCCTACAACCTCATATGGAGGATTTTCATATTTTGTATCTTTTATTGATGATTTCTCTAGAAAAGTGTGGGTCTACATGTTAAAGAAGAAGTCTGATGTATTCACAGTTTTCAAACAGTTTAGAGCATTAGTTGAAAACATCATTGGAAGAACCATTAAATGTTTAAGAACTGACAATGGTCGTGAGTTTACTTCAAAGGAATTTGATAATTATTGCAAGGACGCGGGGATCGAAAGACATAAAACCACTGTATATACTCCTCAACAAAATGGAGTTGTTGAACGCATGAACATGACTCTTTTAGAGAGAGCAAGAAGTATGATTAGTAACGCCAATTTGCGGAAGGAATTGTGGACAGAAGCGGTTTCTACAGCTTGCTATTTGATAAATCGATCACCATCCACTGCAATAGGATGCAAAATTCCTCGAGAGGTATGGAAAGGTCATCCTTGTCATTATTCTAAACTTAAAGTTTTTGGTTGTGATGCATATGCTCTAGTTCCAAAACATCAGTGTTCTAAATTAGATCCTAAATCAAAAAGATATACCTTTGTTGGATATGGTGATGGGACTAAGGGATACAGATTGTGGGATCCTACTACTCACAAGATCATCGTTAACAGAGATGTTAAATTTAATGAATCTTCACTTGAAAATCCAGATGTAGATGATAAATTGAAACAGGATAATGTATCTAAGCTTCAACACATTCATTTTGAAACCAGTTCAAATATTGATGATAGTAAAGATGAACAAGTTTCAGATGCAGATCATGAACAATTTTCAAATGCAGATCATGAACATGTTTTAGATGCATATCATGAAGAAGTTCCTACAGATAATAATCAACAAATTGTGGAAGTATCAAAAACATCTTTAAGGAGGTCCACAAGAATCAAACGTCCTCCTAAAAGGTATGATGATTATGTTACTTCAATTTCTTTAACCGCTAATGACGATGAACCTTTATGCTATCAGGAAGCTGTAGAAGGTTCTAAAATTGAAAAGTGGAAAGAAGCTATGAAGGACGAGATAATGGCATTAGTCAAGAATGGCACATCGGATCTGGTAGAAATTCTTAAAGATAGAAAAACTGTGGGATGTAAATGGGTTTACAAATTGAAAAGGGGTGTTGATGATACAGAGGATAGGTACAAAGCAAGGCTGGTTCCAAAAGGTTTTTCTCAGAAAGCAGGCATTGATTTTCATGAGATATTTTCACCAGTTGTAAAAATTGTTTCAATTCGAATTGTATTAGCATTAGTTGCTTTACTTGATTCAGAATTACAGCAACTAGATGTTAAAACAACATTTTTACATGGAGATTTAGATGAGGAGATTTACATGGAACAACCAGAAGGGTTTGTTCAAAATCACAACAGGAAATTTGTCTGTAGGCTCAAGAAATTATTGTATGGTCTGAAGCAGTTGCCTCGACATTGGTACAAGAAATTTGATTCTTTCGTGATGAGTCAAAATTATATAAGAAGTGAATATGATCATTGTGTTTACTTTAAGAAATTAAGTAATGGCATGTTCATTATATTAGTGTTGTATGTTGATGATATGCTTTTAGCAAGCAAAAACATAATAGAGATCAACAGGTTCAAGGCTCAGATGGCTAGGACATTTGATATGAAAGATCTAGGAGCAGCAAGACAGATTTTGGGCATGGAGATTTTCAGAGACAAGAGTAATGGTAAGTTGTGGCTATCACAACAGAAGTATATTGAGAAAATACTCTTGAGGTTTGGTATGAACAATGTGAAGCCTGTTTCAGTCCCTTTAGCTTCCCATTTTAAGCTTTCTTCTAGTTTATGTCCTAATACAAATGAAGAAAAAGAATATATGTCTCGAATTCCATATGCAAATGTAGTCGGTTGTTTGATGTATGCGATGGTTTGTACTCGACCAGATATTTCACATGTAGTTGGGGTTGTCAAAAAGTATATGGAAAATCCAGGAAAAGAACATTGGTCAGCAGTGAAATGGGTGCTTTGGTATTTGAGAGGCTCAAGTGATTATTGTATCACTTATAACAGGAGTAGTGGATTTGTTTGCGGATATGTTGATTCCGATTTTGCAGGTGATTTGGATAAGAGAAGGTCAACTTCAGGGTATGTATTTACTCTTGCAGGTGGAGCTATTAGCTGGATGTCAAAGCTACATAACATTGTTGCTTTATCCGCTACTGAAGCAGAATACATAGCTGCTTCACATGCTTGCAAAGAAGCAATTTGGTTGAAAGATTTGTTTGGTGAGTTTGGTAGGTTACAGGACAACATCAAGTTATTTTGTGATAGTCAAAGTGCAATTCATTTGGCTAAGAATCCAGCCTATCATAGGAAATCAAAGCATATACCTATCAAATACCATTTTGTAAGACAAGTTATCACTGAAAGGGGAGCCTCTCTTGAAAAAGTGCATACAAAGGAAGACTGTGCAGACATGTTCACGAAACCAATTTTGTTAGAGAAGCTATGTTGGTGTCTAGCTTCTCTTGGCTTGCAGAAAAGATAAAATAATAAAGGAACAGGGTATCAGGCTAATTGTTGTTAATGTGGAGATTGTTGAGATTTTTTTGTTAATTAATTTTTTGGAAAAAATCTTATGAATGCGACAACAATAGGATTTTCTGCTAAAGTAGCTCCATTTATTCTTGAGGAGGAGTTATTGCATCGTATATTTGTTGTGAGAGAATTTATGATTCAGTTTTCTACTCCAGCTATAAAAATGTAAGCCCGTAGAGGATATGTGAGATGAGAGGGCATGAGGAATTATGTTGTTGTAATCTCCTGTTGAACAATAAGATTGTCTTTGCCTCTGTTTTGTTGGATGTAGCCCAGATTGGTTGGGTGAACCACGCTAAGTCTGTGTTTTTTTCATGATTGAATGTTCTGTGTCTTATTTGTGTTTTAAATTCTGCTGTGTTAACTCTAACACATCCATTTAGAATCTGAGTATTTAAGTCTGACCTTCATCTAATGATATATTGGTATTTCCATGATTCCTCCTATTTAGAAATTCAAATATGTGTTTTGGCCCACTGTTGAAGTATGTAACAGCAGTGATATACAAACAACTTGAAGCAACATACACTTTTATCCACATAGAGGAACAAAAGGTTAAAATTATAAAAAATGTTGTTGATGTATGTAGCAGTAGTGAGATACACACAACTTGAAGCAACATACACTTTTATCCACATTGAGGAACAAAAAGTTAAAATTAGAAAAAATTCACTTAAGCCGATTATTACAAGAAAGTTGAAGAAGCACTTGAAATTAGGGAGTTCCTCTTGAGTTCTAGAGTTTTTTAAAGACCCTTCTCGTGTATCCATGGTAGAGGCTAGAGGTCTCATTAATGTTTGAGATACCATTTACAAAGAAGGTGTAGATCTTTACTTGTATAGAGTTTCCATTATTTTTCAGGATATTGAAGATCATGGCCTCCATTTGAACATACATGTTTCTTTTTCTTGAAGTATCAACCTGTGTGTAGTTGGCATGATTTTCCACTAACACCTTTGAAATGAAATAAGAAACTGTGGAGGATGTGACAACACACTGAAAACTTTTTCTTGGTAAAATGATACAAGTGTGATCTAATTAAGAGACTCATTTGAGGGAATAGCAACAATGGGTTTCCCTATGTAGAAATCCTGATAGAGCCAATATCCAGGGTATTGTTTCATGACATCCCCTACCTTGATAAGGCCTATCAGGTTCTTGATGTTGCCACTGGGATTCAATATTTTGATTGATTTTGAACTCTGGTCAATCTGAGACCTGTAAACTCTATTTCCCATTGCCTTATCTCAAAACAAAAACATATAATAATTTCATGTACATCTGAGGTATCAGAATAAAATAGATAAATAGATGAAATTTATGACGATACAAATTCTATCACGCAATTTGTAATGAGTTATTTTGACTGTAATTTACAGTGACAACACTAGTCTACAAGCATGTGCCATAATTTTCCCTCTGTTACTCTAGATCCTGATCATAATGGCATTAAGAATCTTGATCATAGATGCTAGATAAGACATGCTTTACATGCAAGAAAATGAATTAGAATCTAACAAGCACTTGTGAGAAATCCGTAGGTAAGATCATTGGGGATCCAGAAAAATAACATTCAAGTGTGACAAAAAGTCTCAAATTTGATTCAGCAAAGAAGAAAACGCCCACATAATTGAGAAAAATGTTCCAGGATTCTTCCAAAAAAGACAAAATGACTAGATCTAGAAGAATTGTACACACTTACAACAAATCTCTAAAGGTAAGAAGCATTTCTCCTGATGCACATGACAAAGTAGAGGTACAAAAGATATCAATGGCAAAAAAGTCAGAGGTGCATACACCTAGACAAAAATGGAAGTTAGGTTCTGATATTCAGGGTAGCTTATCTACAGTGGATAACAAGTGAGCCAAGAAAGACCAAGACAGTAAATTATTTGAAAATTCAATCTAGGAACATCGTTGAAGATGTTAAATTACAGATATCACATGAGAACACATATGTTGTTGAATTTTATGTTCAATTGAATGAGGAGAAAGATGAGAGAAGTGTTCTACATTAATTTGAGAACAAACTTGGAAAGCCTGATAGAAGTAATGTTTTGATAAAGTGATTCAAGAATGACTTTGGAGGATAACTCTTTGGTGGAGTAGTTATTAGTTACAAGGTCTTTTACAAGTTATGTGTGAATTATGATACCATGTATTTTTTTGACATAGGTGTGAAATTCCTCTATTTTACTCGTTTGATATACTCACATTGATGTATTTTTTCGGATTATAAAATGTTGCAGGTAAGTATGAGAATGGTGGTAGTGAAGAGCTTACATTGAAAGAATTAGAGTCTATATTACTATCGGATGAAGGTTCCCCATAAAATAAGAATGAAGAGAAATAATCTGTTAAGTCGAAGAGTAAGAAGAAAAAGCTAATAATCCTATAGATTTGTATTTTTAATTAATGCCACGCTCTACCAAAGAATTTTCTCAATACCCACCCGAAATGACTGGTAGGGCTCTAAACGTAATTAAGAAGGTAGGAAGGTGAATGACATAAAAATTATAGTGGAGACGTTTACCAGTTGAAGTGATTATATTATGTGATATTTAGGTATAAAGGGGCACACTCAACTCACAGTTCTCTGTAAATTCATCGGTTTGGTTGTTTTTCTGTGAATAAATCTCTAGGTAATGTGATCAATCATAAATTACGCAATGCAACAAATGAAAAGAGGGTCCTTCGAGGGAAAAAATAAATAAAACTAATAGGATTTGAATCCTCCTAAACTCTGTTCTTCCAAATTTAAGACTACTTTCAGTATATATTTGTTACTAAATAAAATTGATATGTGTTTCTATGCAAAAAAATTTAGAAGTATAACAATTAAAGAAAACAAACTGATTAATTTGAACAGGAACTATGAACAGGACCTTTGACGGCTCCATGACAATATTGCAAATATAATACAGTTTGTAAATATCAGCGAAAGGTGAGAATATATGAGAAATAAAAATTCAATCATATTACTTCATACTCAAAAATGAATGCACCAAATGCATCCATTAAAGCATACACAAGGATCACCATAAAAAAAAAATGCCCCAAAAAAAACAAAAAAAATACGCCAAGAGAAAATTGCTAAGAGGCATCACGTAATGAAGGGTATTCTCTAAAAAGTATTTCATTACTTTATAAAATCATGCAAAATTATTGTTTTAGATGAGCCATATACCCCATGAAATGTGTGAATCCAAAGCTTTTGGATACAAAATTCATAATTACCAAGAGCTTTTTTGCAAACCAAATTTTAGACCAGTACAAAATAAAATAGTATTGAGTCAAAGATAAAATACTATAAATTCTGGAAACGCACAGGAAATACAAATGGTCGAGATTCATGAAGCCAACAAACTCAATTAAATTCTCAAAGAATAAATGTATTATTATTTCTATCACACTGGTCAATGACAAAACTTACCACACTCCATAAAAGAAATACATCTCCATTTTTGGGTTTCACACAAATTCCCATCACCCTCTTGCCTCCACAACTACAGTCTGCATCTGGAACCTGAAGATTTATATGAAGATTTATATGAATATAGTTACATTACATAGAAAAATAATTTAATGTAGATATTATAATAACACCAGAGTATGCAGGCAAACAAAGCAGTAATCACCAATGTATTCAACCTATATTCAAGGGAATTTAGGTCTGTTGTAACTTGTCATGATAATCATATATATATATATAATCAAGGACACTTGGGTTTATTTCCATGTGTTTTCGAATTAGCATAGCAGGGGAAAGATTTTTATTTCCACATGTTCCAAGTGGAACATAGTTGCATTCGGCACAACATGTACCACAATCTCTTAAACATACTTTATGGTGGGATGCTTCCTTGCATCTTTTCCCACAGGTTGCATTGCAATCTGCATCAACCAACCTAAAGAACAAGTGACATGGATAAACCTTGAACTCATAAAAAAAAATTAAACAAAATAAATATGACTGTACAAATACCAAGGATGAATCGGGAACTTAAAAAAAAAATGAAACAGAATAAACTAGAGTGTATTCACAAGTAAAAGTTATGAAAATATTAAAGTAACAGAAGACAATAATGTTTTAGAAAGTAAAGTTAAAGAAAATTTTAAAACAACTACAAACAAGGATGGATTTACATGAAATTTAAAACAAGAACTAGTAATGTCTTAGAACAAAAAACAGTAATTTCTTAGTTGAGCACGGAATATTACAAGACAATATAAGCAATCGACACAAAGGCAATAAAGCGATAACGTGACATACAAGTGGGCATTGGACAGCTAGTTAGGTTACTTTGATTCTGAGAGCATCTGACCCGCTCGATATGGTGTTCACTGAAAAATCATGGTGAACTGGTTAATTACAATTTTTAATATATTTAAATTAAAAAAGAAAACTTTAATTAAACATAAAAGAGAAATGCAATAAGTAAATAGATAAAGTTGAATTAAACCAACAAGAAAAAAAAGTGAACTTCCAAGTGGGTTTTGCATGCAGCCAAGTGGCTGCGCCTTCTGGATCTTCGACTTTCAGCTCCCACATGAGACTCTTCATATGGCTCTAAGGATGCTGCTTGCTGATTTTAGGATTGAGGAAAGAGACGGCTTCTACCTATGTAGATTTACAAATTAAGGGAATGGTGCTTTGTTTATACCTATGTTGATCTACGGCTGCTTTACACGTCCTTCGATAAGAAAATTTTACCGGAAAGAGATAAATGCGCAGAATATTAATGAAAAAAGATTAGATATCACAAGAAAGAGCAGTCTATGAGAATAAATACTTACCCAATAAAATTTCCAATTGCAACTTTATGACATTCAACCTTTCATTTTATAGCTAGGTTTGCTACTTTTTGAGCCTAATTTGAAGCGTGTTGATTTAGCTTTTTCCCCATGCCTCAAGCCACCTATTCCCAGTTGTAGCACCGATTGAGATTTCTCTAGACACCAACAACATCAGTAGAACCATCAATAAGTCAAGTAGAGCAAACAAATCTATAAGCTAGGACTGTTTTATTTGCTCAGTATTTTGAATGTGGAACAACAATCATATATTATATAATTACAGATACACAAACAATAAAAACAAATAACAATGGTGGGGTATGCATCCATTTGCATGCAACCCACGTGCCTTTGTATCACTAATTCTCTCTAGAATGTTCGGTTACAGTACATAGCTTCTGCATACAATGCATAGTCTTCCCAGTTAAAAAAATGTTTATAACACTCCTTTGTCTGGTTTCCTACGTTTTCTGCTTTAACTTCCTTTTATAATACAGAGTCGCCTAGTTCATTCACTAAAAATCTTAGTGTTGAGAGTTGAATAGGATTGATTTCTCTCCCTAATATGCTTTATTTCCAACATCTAAGGCTCGTACAGAAGGAGGGAAAGCCCCGTTTCAACATCGTCGGTTGAGATGCCAGTAATTGAGAACCCTTTTCCGATGAAAATGGAATGCTTTCTTACGAGAGATATGGGTGGATCAGATGGGAGTCGAGATGTTGCATTTGTAACACAATCGTTGGTTTGCTTGCGACCCACTTCCTGCTCCATCATGCATAGGGCCGGGGATTTGAAAAATGAAACAAATCTTGATACTGAAATTAAGTCTTGGTAATTAGCTTTTGATGCTCAGAATATGCCTTAAATAAGGCATTGGCTCGTCCGGAAGAAGAGGTATCGATTCTATTGTGTATTTGGAAGAAATTGGAATGTCATACACAATTATGTTTTTTTGTTTGCATTTCTTTCGAATATAGTCCGGAAAGTGAGTGGGCATGTTATTTGTCACTACAGGAATTCTTTCCGGTGCTTTTGTTGTTTCCATTAGTGGGCATGTTATTTTGTCACTACAGGCATTCTTTGCGATGTTTTTGTTGTTTCCATATTTTTCAATATGGCCTGGAAAATATTTGAATGGATATGTTTTTTTGTTTTTCAGTGCAGGCATTGTTTGTGGTCAACACAACTACAACTGCACAAGATAAAATGAGGACATCTCTAAGAGTGACGAGCGAGGAATTTAAAGATAAAAATCAAACTTTGAATTAAAAAGGATATTTGAATGGATATGTTTTTTTGTTTTTCACTGCGGGCATTGTTTGTGGTCAACACAACTACAACTGCACAAGATAAAAGGAGGACATCTCTAAGAGTGACGAGTGAGGAATTTAAAGATAAAAATCAAACTTTGAATTAAAGAGGAGTTGCAGCTCACAGGTGTGTACGACACTTGGGAGATTGCACTCAAACAAAGAGGAGACTCTCACTCTCCTTCACTCTACATTACATCAAATGAATATTACAATATTAAATACATCACTGAAAAATAGGTAGTTGTAAACAATCTCCTAAACTCTAGGAACTAATCCTAAACTAAGGAGATACGTTACAACCATATAACCATTTCTCCATTATTTTTAACTCCCCCCCCCCTTAATGGAGAAAGGGTTATTCTACACTCCTAACATCCCTCTAAATAATTCAAACTTTACTCGCCCTAGAGGCTTAGTAAAAATATCAGCTAAATTATCACAAGTATTACAATACTCCACACATATTTCTTTTGACTGTATCTTTTATCGAACAAAATGAAACTGAGTGTCAATATATTTAGTATTTTTATGGCAAACTAGATTGTATGCAAGCTTTATTGTGCTCTGGTTGTCAGTTTTGACGCTGGTTGCTTCTTTCCGACTTTCGCCTACATCGCTAAGCAATCTCCTCAACCATATGGCTTCGCATGTTGATGCACACAATGCCTGGTACTCAGCTGCACATGATGATAATGCTACAGTACTTTGCTTTTTGCTACTGCACGACATAACCCCAGATCCAATACTAAATGCATAACTTGTGATGGATCTACGATCATCCAGGTCACCTTCCCAATCAGAATCTGAATAACCTGCTAAAGTAACATCAGAAATGTCAGTGTATAAAATACCATAATTACAAGTACCACTAAGGTACCTCAACACACATTTTGCTGCAATCGAGTGACTTTCAAGTGGTTTGGACATAAATTGGCTCAGCACACTAACAGAATATGTCAGATCAGGACTAGTTGTCGTGAGATATATCAAACTTCCCACTAGCTGTCTATACAAAGTGGCATCCACCTGTTTTGTGCCATAATCACTGCTTAACTTGAGATTCTGCTGCAATGGTGTTGCTGTTGTTTTACACTGTTCCATTATGAATCTTTCCAACAGGGTTCTGGCATACTTTCCTTGAGTAGGAAAAGTTTGACCAGAATCTTTCCACACCTCCAAACCTAGGCAATAATGAAGATCTCCAAGGTCTTTCATTTCAAATACCTGTGACATTTGCTGCTTGATATCTTTGATCAAATTATTTGCATTTCCTGTTATAATCATGTCATCCACATAAAAAGAAATAAAAAATGATTTGCCTCTGTTTATTTATCTTGGTATACAGGTTTGGGTCGTCGAGGCTCCTATGAAAACCATGCTGTATAAAAAATGAATCAGTTTTCTCATACCATGCCCTGGGTGCTTGTTTCAAACCATAAAGTGCCTTATGCAATTTACACACTAAATGCTCCTGCCCCTTTTTGACAAAACCAGGAGGCTGTACTAAATAAATTTCTTCCTTTAATTCTCTATTAAAAAATGCAGACTTAACATCTAGCTGGTGTAGCTTCCATTTATGTTTTGTTGCTAAAGAAATTAGCATTCTAATTGTATTTAGTTTAGCTACAGGGGCAAAGGTGTCATCGAAATCTATGCCTTCTTGCTGTGAATAACCCTTTGCTACCAGTCTAGCTTTGAATTTTTCTACACTCCCATCTGCATTTATCTTAGGTTTATACGACCACTTACAACCTATAGGGGTTTTTCCTTAAGGCAACTCAACTAAATCCCAACTATGATTTCTATATATTGATTCAATTTCCTCATGCATTGCAACCGTCCATTCATCTGATCTACTTGCTTCTTCATAATTTGAAGGTTCCACAATGTTTAAAATTTTGGACATTAAAGCATAGCCTTTCAATCTTTCAGGTAGTCTATTTTTCCGACCTGATCTTCTAGGTAGAGGACTTACCTCAACTCTATCTGTTTCAACACTTTTTGGGCCTGCATCATCATTTATTACACTATCTGCTGCTACTTCTTCCTGTTTCTGCTCCTGCTCCTGCTCTTCATCTTCGTCACTGATCATCTCTATCAGCAATGGAATGTGGTTGTCACTGCTAGAGTCTTCCTTTCCATCTTCAGTTTGTTCATGAAAAACAACATCTCTGCTTGCAAAAACTTTATGAGTCACAGGATTATATAACTTGTATGCCTTATACTCTGTGCCATATCCTACAAATATACATTTCAAGGCTTTGGGATCTAAATTCTTTGTATCTGCTTTTGGTATATGAGCATAAGCTTTAGATCCAAATATTATAAGATGACTAACTGCTGGTTTGAGTCCAAACAATGCTTCAAAGGGGGTTTTGAAGCCTACACATTTAGTAGGACTCCTATTCTTTAAGTAAACAGCAGTATTAATGGCTTTTGCCCAAAGACCATTTGATATACCTTTACCTTGAAGCATACTTCTCGCGCACTCCACAAGAGTTCTGTTCTTGCGTTTTGCTACTCCATTCTGCTGTGGAGTGTGTGGCACTGTGAATTACTGCATAATCCCATGCTGCTTGCAGAAGTTCATGAACTCTCCTAACCTGTATTCTCCCCCTTGGTCCGAGCGAAGAATATTAATCCTTTTTCCTGTTTGGTTCTCTATCATAGATTTGAACTCTTTAAAGTACCGAAAGGCTTGACTCTTTTTACTTAAAAAATACACCCATGAAAACCTAGTGCAGTCATCTGTAAACAACAGAAAATAATATGCACCTCCTAGGGACCTAGTTTGCATAGGTCCACAAATATCTGTATGCACTAGTTCTAGGATGTCTCTTTCCTTTCTGTTGACATGCAAAGGGAACTCTTCTCTATGCATTTTCCCTAATGCACATCCATCACATTCCAGCTTGACATTATGAAGAACAGGGAGTCCTTCGACCATACCTTTCTTCTGAAGTAAGATGAGGTCTTGCAAATTGAGATGTCCAAATCTCTGATGCCAGAGATTTTCGACTGTTGATTCAACTGCAACCATTGCTTGTTGTGGCATACTCTTTGCATTGAATCTGTACAAATTCTCCACGCGCACTCTTGTTGCAACTGTTTCCATCTGGCTATCCTTAATGACACAACCATTCTTAAAGAATTGCACCTGCATGTCCTGGTCTGTAATCATTGAGACAGAGATCAAGTTTTTCTTAATTCCTGGAACATATAAAAAAATTTTAAGATGTTTAATGTCGCCACTAGGTAGCTTCATAGGAATATCTCCACATCCTTTGATCTCATACCCATTGTCATCTCCTAGATAAATATTTGGTCCACATGGAGATTCTTCAAGAAATTCAAAACAGTCCTTATTACCGGTCATGTGTGAGGATGCACTAGAGTCGACATACCATATGTCATCCTCATCTCCCTTTGATGCTGAAAGAGCACAATCGACTGTGAATAGTCGAAGATCATGGCTGTGGTCCTCCTCTTCTCCAACAAAATAGCCCTAATGTTTCCTCTGTTTTCCTTTTCTTTCATCCGCCTGCCTCTTATAGCATTCTTTAATCTGATGACTAGGTTTCCCACAATAAAAACATCTCTTAACATAATTATCAGTCATACCTCTAAATGGTCTCTTTTGAAAAGAGCTGGCCCCCTTCTGCTGCTGCTGCTACGGTTGCTGGTGCTGCTTTCCTCTGTACTGTCGCCTCTTTGCCATCAGAGCTAGGTCATTTCTCTGAGTTTTTAGAATCTGTCTTCGCTCCTCCTTCTGGAGCAGAATAGTTGTCAGCTCATCAAATGAAGGGGTTTTCTCCCTCGGTGACAGTATTGTGATGAATGTCTGATATTCATCCGTCATTCTGTTCAATGTGAGTGTAACTAGATCTGAGTTGAACACTTTTTCTCCAATAGCTCCCAGTTTGTCTCTCGGATCCTTGAATCTGGCCATGAATCCACCAACGGACTCATTCTCGTCCATCTTCAATGCAAAAAACTTTCCCTTGAGTGCCAGAACACGATTTGTATTCCGAGTCTCGTACAGGTTCTTGATCGTTGTCCATAGATCAGTAGTTGACTTGGAATCTCTGATATGTGGGATATTATTGTCCTTAACGGACATCTTCAGTACAACTTTTGCTTTCATTTCTCTTTTATCCCAGTCTTGTTCTTGGGTCGCTGTTCTAGATCTCGGCTCATTTCCCTCAACGATCGCCCATGCATTTACGCTCTCCAGCAAAGTTTGCATTTTGAATTTCCAGTTGGAGAAATTCGTTCCATCGAGTTTGCCAGACCCATGGAGATATGATTCTATACTGTTTTTCATTTTTGCCCAACTGAACACTCTAATTGGCCACCACCGAGCAAGTCCGATCTTCTACCACCGAACAGATCAGGAACTTCATTGTGCCACCACCGTGCAAGTCCAATCTGCTACTACCGAACAGATCAGGGACTTCACTGTGCCACCACCGGGAAAATCCGATCTGCTACCATCGAACATATCAACAAGCAAGCTCCAACACGCCACCACCAGGCAAATGTGATCTGCTTCCACTGAACAGATCAAGGAGATGCACTACGCCACCACCAGGAAAAAAACCGATCTGCTTCCACCGAGCAGATCATAGAGCTCTAATTCGCCACCACTAGGCAGGTCCAATATGCTACCTCCGAGCGGATCACGAAACCCCAATTCGCCACCATCAGGCAGGTCTGATCTGCAACAAAAAATTGCAGATTTCCAGAGAGAAAGAGGTTGGCTCTATGGCGCTCTCAACAACTACAAATCCGCGTCGATTGCAGAAAAGAAAAATTCATGGTGTCCACGGAAATTGGCGCACTTAACAGCCACGGATCCACGCCAATTTAGTTATAATTTTTTTGGCACACTTATCAGCCCAAAACGCGCGCCAATGGTCGCTTCTGTTCTTAAAAAAAAACACGCCTTTCTGTTTTGTTCTAGATTGGTGCGACTGTCTGCAAAAAATCCGTGCCAATCTGCTGTTGCTTCTAAAAAAGATGTGCTCTAACCCTTTCTTCGACTCAGAGATGATCAGTATCTGAGATCCTTCACTCCAGGTGTTACTGCAGTTCCACCTGATCACACAAATACATTTACATGCACTCCTACCACTACAGAAATGTAACTAATGATACATCGCTAAAAAAATGAGGCTATCTCTACCCTAAGCTCTGATACGAAGATACAAATCAAAACCTTGAATTAAAAAGAAGGAGTTGCAGCTCAGAGGTGTGTACGGACCTGTGAGATTGCACTCAAACAAAGAGTAGACTCTCACTCTCGTTCACTCTACATTACATCAAATGAATATTACAATATTAAATAGATCACTGAAAAATAGGTAGTTGTAAAAACCTCCTGAACTCTAGGAACTAATCCTAAACTAAGGAGGTACGTTACAACTATATAACCATTTCTCCATTATTTTTAACTTTTAAAGAACCAGAGCCAACTTAAACTTGAGAAGATATTGCCGCTTTTTAGTAAAGCAATTCCTAGTAAGTAACTCAGCTGTGCAGATAAAAGGAGGACATCTCTAAGAGTGACGAGCGAGGACTTTAAAGAACCAGAGCCAACTGAAACTTGAGAAGCTATTGCCGCTTCTTAGTAAAGCAATTCCTAGTAAGTAACTAAACATTGTAGCTGTAGCTGAAAATGTACAGAATTCTTATTCCAATTCACTATATTCTAGGCAATGAATATAGTGTACGCAAATGTGAGTCTGCATTCTAATCTCTTATAACCCTGCAATCCTTGTAGGCAGAAATAGAAGCATTCTTTCTTAGTTTGAAAGTGGAAAGCATAAATACTTTTGCAAGTATAAATAGAAACATTCTATTTAAAATTGCAAGCAAAATTAGAAGCTTTATTTTCAAGTTTGAAAGCATAGAGTAGAAATACCCTTGCAAGTAGAAATAGAAACGTTTTCTTCAAGATTGAAAGAAAAAAGTAGAAACATTATCAAGAAAATGTATTTCCAACATAAGAGTAATGAAATTCAAACACTAAGGTGTCTTAGATCTAAGACTTTTGTGATCCATAATGTAGAAGTAAGTTTTTTAGATTAATCACATAGTTAGGATTTGGTCGATGTTTCAAACAACTAATGTGGTTAATCCTCAGGACTGTTGGAAATAATACTGAGAGGGGGGGGTGAATCAGTATTATCTAATTCTTTTAATAAATCTTCCTTATTTGTTCTTTGAATTATTTTTGCATGTCAGTATCATAAAATAATGAGCATGAACAAAGAAAAACAGATAGTCACACCAAAGAACACAAGATGTAAGGTGGAAACCCAATGTGGGTGAAAACCACCTGCTGCAATATGTCTCTATCTTCTTTCAACTTAGAAACTTCTTTTACAATGGTTTTGTACTGGTGCAGTCCTTTACCAGTACGCAGGCTGCAACCTGCAGAGAGCTACAACTCTCTCTCTCTCGTTTTCCAGTCTCTCCTGGAAGGGAGCTACAACCCCCTACTTCTTTTCATAAAGCATCAGATGATCATCAAGTACATAAAAGTTACAGTCCACTACAGTTATCAGATCAGCAATAACAGAACTAACCCAGAACACCTTATCAACAGAAAATTTCAGTCAACAGAACATTTTAATACAGAGACGCAGTTTTCCCTTCTGTGGCCTGCGTCGCGACGCAATTCACCTTCTGCTTTCCTGCGTACACCCGCAGGTATCCTTCTGCTGCACTGCGTGCCCACGCACTGTTCCTTGAACTGCACTGCGTCCTGTTGCTGCAGGGACGCACCCAGAAACACTATCGCGCCGCGTACTTTGTTGCAGGGACGCACCCAGAAATGCTATCACGCTGCGTCCTTTTGCTCCAGGGACGCACCTGAACCTCAGTCGCTCTGCGTCCCCACGCAGATCTCCTGTTACTGCACTGCGTCCCGGACGCACCTGAACCCTTCTGCGCCTGCGTCCCGGTGCACCTGAACCCTTCTGCGCCTGCGTACCGACGCACCTGAACCCTTACTGCACCTGCGTACCTCCGGGCATAGATGATTTCAAGACTTCAGAAGTAACCCAGACAGTCAGATCTACAGATCTGAACATGCGCCGAAGAGATCTTGGTCCATCAGTAGATTCGCCTTGTTTAGATCTAGACCAGATCTAGCCCTCATAAGATATTCAGCCCAAAACATGCTCAAGCCAAATGATCTCCTTTGCTTTATATAGGAAAGCTCTTCCTTAAAACATGGATCAATACCACGAGCCGACACCATAATAACCCAATACCGTCGGCTAAATACCAAGAGTAAAACATAAGAAACCCATGTGTGCTTTTCTCTGCCTTGAAATGTGTGCACTGGGGGGACGCACCTCCTGAACGGCTGCACTGCGTATCTAGACGCAGTCCCTGCATGGTGTACCTGCGGGTACGCACCTTCTGAACTGCTTTCCTGCGTCCTTCTTAATTTTCAACAAATTGAGAGCCTTGCCATGGGAGTTGCCATCAAGTACAACATCTGTAACATATAGCCATACCAGAAACATAATGCCAACAATCTCCCCCTTTGGACTTGATGGCAACCTCTCAAACTTCAGCTTCATTCTCCCCCTTTGACATCAAGGGCAAAGGGGTATGCTCCCCCTAAGATCATGCTCCTCCTGAAAATGAACCAGATCTGCAGCAAAGAACCATAATCCACAATGAAAGAGATAGAGACATATTGCAGCTATTTCCAAGATCTCCTTCTAACCATCCTCCATAATGCCAACAATGCATTATATGCTCCCCTTGAACCTGTGCCATCAATCAGAAAAGGTTCAACAATAAGATGATGCATCAACAACCCCCAGCTTTTGCCTGAGGTATTCAAAAGTGTCCCTGGGCAATGGTTTGGTGAGAATATCAGCAACTTGTTCCTTAGAAGGAACATACTCCAACTTGACCTTCTGTTCAAGTACTTGTTCCCGGAGAAAATGGTACTTGATTGGTATGTGCTTGGTTTTTGAATGCATAACAGGATTCTTTGAGATGCTGATTACACTTGTGTTGTCACATAAGATGGGGATTGGTGGTGTACAAGTGATTTGAAAATCCTGCAAAGCCTGCATCATCCAAAGGAGTTGGGTGCAACAAGATGCAGCAGCAACATATTCCGCTTCAGCTGTAGACAAGGCAATTGAACTCTGTTTCTTGCTGAACCAAGATACCAGTCTGGAACCCATAAAGAACGCACCACCACTTGTGCTTTTCCTGTCATCCACGCTTCTGGCCCAATCTGCATCTGTATAAGAATGAAGTGTAAGATCTGTATCTCTAGGATACCATAAGCCATAATTTTGAGTCCCTTGAAGATATTTGAAAATTCTCTTCACTGCCTGAAGATGAGTCTCCTTCGGATTTGCCTGAAATCTTCCAACTATTCCAACTGCATGAATGATGTCCGGTCGGGTACCTGTCAAATAAAGTAAACTTCCAATCATAGATCTGTAGGTTGGTTGATGTACTGCTGCAGATTCATCATTTGCACTAAGGCTACATCCTGTGACCATGGGTGTACATACTGGTTTTGCATCTTCCATTCCGTATTTCTTCAAAATCTGTTTGAGATACTTGGTTTGAGATAGAAAGATTCCTCCTTCTTTTTGTTGGATTTGCAAACCAAGGAAATATGTCAGTTCTCCTAGCAAGGACATTTCAAATTCTTTCTGCATGATCGAGGCAAAACTTTGACTCATAGCTTCTTCATTGCTCCCAAAAATAATGTCATCTACATACACAACAAGTATTAGCACTTTGTCATTTTCAACTTTTATATAAAGATTGCTATCTGCTGATCCTTTTGAAAAACCTTGTTGATGAAGATATTTGTCCAAACGATAGTACCAAGCCCTTGGAGCTTGTTTGAGACCATAGAGAGCCTTTTTCAATCTGCATACAAGATTTGGATCATTTCCAAGAATGAACCCATCTGGCTGTTCAATGTATACTTCTTCTTCCAAGTCTCCATTTAGAAAAGCTGATTTCACGTCCATTTGAAATACTTTAAAGTTTTGAAAACTTGAGAGAGCAAGGAACATTCGGATGGCCTCAAGTCTTGCAACAGGAGCAAAGGTTTCTTCAAAGTCTATTCCTTCTTGCTGCACATACCCTTTACAAACAAGTCTGGCTTTGTTTCTAATTACTTCTCCATTTTCATTCAATTTATTTTTGAAGACCCATTTTGTTCCGATAACATTCTTATCCTTTGGTCTAGGAACCAGCTCCCAAGTGTTGCTCTTTTCGATCTGCTCAAGTTCTTCATCCATTGCTTTCACCCAACATTCATCTTTGCATGCCTCTTTCACATTTTGTGGTTCAGTAGAGGAGAGTAATGCCAAATAGCTTGAAGCTTCTGCAACTATTCTTCTTGTTTGTACACCTGCTTCTTTCTGCCCCATAATCTGAGATTCTGGATGATTCTTCTGAACATATCTGGATGGAGTCTTTTCTTCTATTCTTGTTTGCTCCTCTGGTTCTTCTTCTTGAGGTTCTTCTTGAGGTTCTTCTTCTTCATCATTCTGTCGTTGGGGGTAGCCTTCATCTTCTTCGATGTCTTCATGATGTACTTGCCTAGGAATGTATCTCTTTTCATCAACCACTACATCAATGCTGTCAACAATTCTGCCAAGTCTTTTATTGTAGCATTTGTATGCTTTGTTATGTGGAGAGTAACCAAGAAGAATGCCTTCATCTGCTCTAGGTTCAAGTTTGCCAAGCTGCTCATCCGTATTCTTGATATAGCATTTGCTCCCAAAGATTTTGAAGTGCTTTACCGAAGGAGTCCTACCACTCCAGAGCTCATGAGGAGTTTGAGTGTTGTTCACCCGGACATTTGTTTTGTTGAGAATAACAACCGCAGCATGTGCAGCTTCACCTCAGAAGGTTGCGGGAGTTCCTGACTCATCAAGCATAGCACGAGCCATTTGTTGGATTGTTCTGTTCATCCTTTCCACAACTCCATTTTGCTGAGGAGTTCTTGCTGTAGAGAATTCTCTTCTTATCCCATGTTCTTCACAGAAATCGAAAAATTCATTTGAAGTAAATTCCCCACCTCTATCAGATCTGAGGCACTTAATTTTGTGACCTGATTGATTTTCAACCAAGGCTTTGAAGGATTTGAATTTTTTGAATGCTTCATCTTTGTGCTTCATAAGTCCTAACCAGACAAACCTGGAGAAATCGTCAATGAATAATATCAAGTATTCTTCTCCTCGAGGTGTTCTTTTCCTGAAAGGACCGCATGTATCTGTATGTACTAGCTCAAGAGGCATGCTAGCTGATCCTTCTTTCTCTGGAAAGTTAGTTCTGGTTTTTTTTCCAAACTGACATGATTTGCATATGGTGTTGTCAGGAATTTTGATATCTGGAAGATCACGAACTGCCTGATATTTGCATGCTTTCCTTATTTGTGAAAAGCTTAGATGTCCCAATCTCCGATGCCATAACCAGTGCTCATCATCCTTGCTCATATAGCATTGTTGTTGTCCTTCTTCAAATATGTACAGATTATTTGGAGTTCTTTTGCCTTTGATCACTGTTTTACCTGTATCAAGATCACGAACAAGACATCCATTTGATCTGAATATAACCTCGGTTCTTTGATCACACATCTGGCTGACACTTAGAAGATTATGCTTCAATCCATCAACATACAAAACATTTCCAGCCTTGACCTTTTCTTTTAACTGAGCAATGCCTTTTCCTTTTATAGTTGCAGGAGTATCATTTCCAAAAGAGACATTCTTTCCCTTTTCTAGAGTAGAATAAGACTCAAGTTTTTCTTTATCACCTGTCATATGCTTCGAACATCCACTGTCAATGTACCATAGATTTTCCTGTCCCTCTGCATAAAATGCTATCCCACATCTTTCTGTTTGAGGTTCCTCTATTCTCCATGTTTTGGTGCTTGAGGCTTGTTCCCTTTTCTGCTGAAACCTGCTCCTGCATTCAGAGTCTTCATGACCAAAGTTATTGCAAATAGAACATTCAACTTCATTTTCAAGAACCGAAAAGTTGTTATAGGTCCTTTTTGTAATCCCCGTCATACTTCTTTGTTTTTGAGCTTCCCTAGTCATGATCGTTTTATATGCAACACATTGAGCTGCTTTGTGACCAAAGTTATGGCAAGAAAAGCATTGTCCATTGAAGAAACTTCTGCGGTTATCGAATCTACCAGCCAATTGATTGTAATTTCTATTGTCATCTATTCTTGAACCAAATTGAGATGATTTTACCTGTGGCTGGTTATAGTTTTTGTTCACCCTTAAGATGGATTGCCCTTGATAGTTTCTGTTTGTAATTTGTCCCTGCTTTACCTGATGATCTTGATTGTGCTTTTGCTCATTTCTTCTTGCTGCATCAAGATAACTTTTTGAGGTGGATTCTTGAGAGGTTTCTCCATTATAGCCCAGACCTGTCTTGTTTAGAGGAGACCGCTGCACATTGATAATCTCATCCAAAGTTTCAGATCCTTTGACAAACTTGAGATTAATAGCTTTTGTTTTCTCAATCTCTTTTCTAAGACCAACAATTTCACCTTCTAATTTTTCAAGATGTTTTTCCTTTTCATCAATTTGAAATTGTAGAGTATCAATGATCATGTTCTTTTCTTCTATACATCTCTTGAGTCTAGTAATTTCATCATAAAGGTTATCCACATCTACATCATCCATATAATCATCATCTTCAAATGCCATTAACAACTTATATTCATTACCTTGTTCATCTTCATCACTGTTTGATAGACGATCACTATCTTCATGAGTGTAGTAGCTTTTCTTCTTTGCGTTTTGTTTCTTGTTCCATCTAGCAGGTTCCTTTCCTTTATCCTTATAAGGACATTTTGCAGCATAATGACCTACTCTTCCACAAGCAAAGCATTTAAAAGGTAACTTACCTCTGAACCTTCCAGAACCCCTTTGAAGATTTCTGACAAAATTTGATTCTTCTTCCTCTTCTTCTGGGACGTGGCTTGCTTCATAATAATCTCCTTTGCCGGATGCCTTGAAATCAACTTCTCTTCTGTCTGATGGACCTCCCTTTCTCATTTCATAAGCAGTTAGAATTCCATGTAGCTGAGACATAGTAAGAATTCGTAGATTTTCCTTTTCTTCTATTGCAGATACTTTAGATTCAAACTTGGGGGACAATGATCTTAGGACCTTTTCAACCACAATAGCCTCTTTTATTTCTTCACCCAAATTTTTCATACAATTAACAACCTCATCTACCCGAAGAAAATAGTTAGCCACACTTTCATCATTATACATTTTGAGAGTCTCATACTGAATTCTGAGAGTTTGAAGTTTAGCACGCTTTACCTGTTCATCTCCTTCATAGCTCGTGACAATTTTGTCCCATATCTCTTTTGCGGATTTATAGTGCATTACCTTCATGAATTCTGATTGAGATATACATCCTAATAGAGTACTGACTGCTTTCGCATTTGTTTCATACTTCTTTTTCTCGGCTGCATCTGTAGGAGTAGCTGAAGGAAAAGCATAGCCTGTCTCTACGATGTCCCAAACTTCTGTACCAAGAGATTGAAGATAGGCAGTAACTCTTACCTTCCAATAATTGAAGTTTGTCCCATCAAAAACCGGTGGCCTGATTGATGCTTCTCTCTCGTAGTTGCTCATGATGAACGATCTACCTTCAAGCGATCAAGCTTCTCTAAAGGACCTGCTCTGATACCAATTGTTGGAAATAATACTGAGAAGGGGGGGTGAATCAGTATTATCTAATTCTTTTAATAAATCTTCCTTATTTGTTCTTTGAATTATTTTTGCATGTCAGTATCATAAAATAATGAGCATGAACAAAGAAAAATAGATAGTCACACCAAAGAACACAAGATGTAAGGTGGAAACCCAATGTGGGTGAAAACCACCTGCTGCAATATGTCTCTATCTTCTTTCAACTTAGAAACTTCTTTTACAATGGTTTTGCACTGGTGCAGTCCTTTACCAGTACGCAGGCTGCAACCTGCAAAGAGCTACAACTCTCTCTCTCTCGTTTTCCAGTCTCTCTTGGAAGGGAGCTACAACCCCCTACTTCTTTTCATAAAGCATCAGATGATCATCAAGTACATAAAAGTTACAGTCCACTACAGTTATCAGATCAACAATAACAGAACTAACCCAGAACACCTTATCAACAGAAAATTTCAGTCAACAGAACATTTTAATGCAGAGACGCAGTTTTCCCTTCTGTGGCATGTGTCGCGACGCAATCCACCTTCTGCTTTCCTGCGTACACCCGCAGGTATCCTTCTGCTGCACTGCGTGCCCACGAACTATTCCTTGAACTGCACTGCGTCCTGTTGCTATAGGGACGCACCCAGAAACACTATCGCGCCACGTACTTTGCTGCAGGGACGCACCCAGAAATGCTATCGCGCCGCGTCCTTTTGCTCCAGGGACGCACCTGAACCTCAGTCGCTCTGCGTCCCCACGCAGATCTCCTGTTACTGCACTGCGTCCCGGACGCACCTGAACCCTTCTGCGCCTGCGTCCCGGCGCACCTGAACCCTTTTGCGCCTGCGTACCGACGCACCTAAACCCTTACTGCACCTGCGTACCTCCGGGCATAGATGATTTCAAGACTTCAGAAGTAACCCAGACAGTCAGATCTACAGATCTGAACATGCGCCGAAGAGATCTTGGTCCATCAGTAGATTCGCCTTGTTTAGATCTAGACCAGATCTAGCCCTCATAAGATATTCAACCCAAAACATGCTCAAGCCAAATGATCTCCTTTGCTTTATATAGGAAAGCTCTTCCTTAAAACATGGATCAATACCACGAGCCAACACCATAATAACCCAATACCGTCGGCTAAATACCAAGAGTAAAACATAAGAAACCCCATGTGTGCTTTTCTCTGCCTTGAAATGTGTGCACTGGGGGGACGCACCTCCTGAATGGCTGCACTGCGTATCTGGACGCAGTCCCTGCATGGTGTACCTGCGGGTACGCACCTTCTGAACTGCTTTCCTGCGTCCTTCTTAATTTTCAACAAATTGAGAGCCTTGCCACGGGAGTTGCCATCAAGTACAACATCTGTAACATATAGCCATACCAGAAACATAATGCCAACAAGGACAAGGTGAGAAATTCATCGATCGGAATAAATAAATAGTAAGGATGCATCATTGGCGAGAGGTAGCCCTTAAAAATTTGTTGTTGTTGAATTAGTCAATAAGTAAAGAAAATACTTAGTTTGGACTTAGTGGTAAGGAGTTATTTTAATAGTATCTTATTTGTTAGGGGTTGACTTATTCATATTAAGTAAAATCTATTTGGTAGAAAAATAGCTATTAGGGATTTAAACTATTTAATTCCAATATAATTCAACAATAATTAACTAGAAATATCAATCTCTATATTAAGATTATTTATTAATAATATCAAGTTTATATTATTTGATAGAGAGATGCTTAAATTAACAAGAAAAATATTTCTATTTGTTTTATATTGTTATGCAAACATATTATAGACATTAAAAATAATAATAATAATAATAATAATAATGATAATGATAATAATAAAAACAGGGTATCAAGGCTGAAACCAAATGAAAATAAACCAAAAAGAAAGTAAAGAGGAGAAAGGAGAAGAAAGGGATGATGAGTTATGATCAGAGCGTTGGAATCCATCTCCTACTCAATTTCCAACCATCATCCCTATTAAGATTTCTGGCATGCCTTTCGATCTCAATCACCTCCCTAAGCTTCCTGTGGGGAAGTGATCTACCTTATCGATAACTTGGGACTCTTCAATGCACACATGGTGCTTTAATTTTTCTGCATGTTCAGCTAAGGCTGATCAGTGGAAGTGATTGTGTCTAATGTCTATTATGTGCCTATTGATTATCTGTTTAATGGATCTACATGTTTCTCCAATGTAGGGGATACCATAGGAGCATGGAACGAGGTAGACCCCTTTCGAGTCTTTAGTGTCAATATGGTCTTTAACAGACCTAAGAGAATTTTTAATGGTTGATTCAACATGGATCCTAAAAACTCTCTAAGTCTTCAAAATCACAAAACTATCGCAAAAGGATGAATTTATAAAAATAGCAGATTACATTATCGCGCTTGAAAACCATGAAGAAATGGCCAAAAATAGAGTTATCGGAGGCTTGGATAGTGATGCACAGGAGCCGTTGGATCTGGCCGATCAACGGTCCAGATCCGATCAGCATATCACAATCGGTGATGGCAAGTGGAGGCTACCATGTGAACGTTGCGACAATGATCAATACGATTCAATGAGGACCATCGATCAATCGCGCAGATGGATGGCCCAGGTTAGCCTGCAATATCACGTCGGCAAAATACGAGAAGCACTTACCAACGGCCCGGGGATTATGTTATATGCGATTGCGACATTTGACATTGCAATATTGCATCGGAGCAATAGAAAGGAGTGGAGCCGATACATGTGACTGCGATAGCCGGACCTGACGGGATTATAGATGAAGCTTAATATATTTTGAGTTCTTGAAAACGGGTTTTTCTATGTATTTCACATTTATGTTAAATAAACGAAATACAAAGGGAATGCACTCGATGCGATGAATTCAAACCCAAAAGGGTTTATAAATGCAAATGTATATTATTCGAAGTATGCCATAAAGCCACTCGATGGTATTTTCAGTGTTTTAATGTATTTTTACAAATACAAAGGAAATGTGAATTGGGCGATATAACGGACCCAAAAGGGTTTATATATGCAATGATATATGTTTTGAGTTCTGTAACAAGCGGGATTTCGGGCAGGTTGTAGGCAGTAAGTGGTATTGGTTGGGCTCCACCCGAGCCCATACACTGGCCGCCACGTGGCTAGGTGTTGGAGAGAGAAAACCACAATTTTCGAGCGGGTAATCTTCGAGCGCATAAGCCAGTCGAAATCAATAATAACCGTTGGATCAACGATGATTTGCGATAGCGCCCAAAGATGGATCCGAAGGGATTATAGGGTGGAATCGATAGTATTTGAAGTTAGAGAAAAGGTGTTTGGGTGGATTTTTACAGTGTTTTTGTGTACTCTTTGCGTAAGCAGAGAATGACTATTTTAGGGGAGTTCTAAAGCGCTGATGGTTCCTTCCGTTGCAGAACAAGTGGCCACCATCCCTGAAGATGTTTACGAATGACAGCTTGGCACTCAGAGGGGATCTGAGTGGACAGAGGTCGAAAGCCAGAGAGCCCAGAAGAGGAAATGAACAAACAGTGCCGATTCGCTTAAAAGCCACCGAATGATAGAGACAAAGGCAAGCAGTGATGAGACAGAGAGAAAACAGAGCCAGAGAAGGGGAGAAAGAGTCTGTGTACTCAGAGAGGCTTAAGGGATTCAAGCAAACTCCTGTTATTTTGTATCTATTGTGTTGAGGATCAAAGTGAGCTTACAATTTGTAAAACTCTGTTGTTGAAGACATAATAGAGAGGTCACCACTGAAGGCTAGACCAGGATACGTAGCCCAAGAGTTTCGGGTTAACTTGATATTAAACTTACTGTGTTATGTGTGTTTTTCTATTATGTTTCTGTAACTGCTTCTTTGTCTATGTTATTTGCAATATTATCGATCAATTGCACTAAATAATATAGGAAAATCCATGCATGTGAGTCTGTAATACCTTAAAAGTAGTCTAAGATCTCTCTTTCAGATCAAGTGGTATCAAAGCTTTAGGTTTGCTAAGGTTAGACAAGCTTGTGTTGGATTGTTGAATGATAACTAGGTCAAAGCTCAAATTAGGAGAAGGAGAACTTGTTGAGGTTAATCCAGAAATTGGAGGAGTCTATCCTAGGAGGAGAATGGCAGAACAAGTCCCATTGGAATTAGAATCTCAATTCATGGACAGTTTCATGACCATGAGAGCCATGGTAGAAGAGATGTATTGAGAATTCAAGAAGGGTCGAGGTGAAAGCACTTCGACACCCAAACAAGATAAAGGAGCAAAGGAACCTTCTCTAGATGCCCCAGAGGGCAAAGGGAAAGGGGAAAAGCTTCCTCCATCATCTCCTCCACCATCACCTCCATCATCCTCATCTCCTAGCCTTGAAAAGAAAAATAAGAATAATTTGCCAATCTATGATGGATAATTAAATGCAGAAAAGCTAGATAACTGGATTAGATAGATTGATGTATATTGCAGGGTGCAGAACATCGATTCAGAAAGGAGAAAGATTCAGTTGGCTAGCCTTCGCCTCGGAGGAATTGCACTAGTGTGGTGGGAAGGCAGGACACAAGCTGATTTGAAGAAGCATGGTAAAATTCTTTCTACCTGGAATGAATTTGTTTCTGCCATTAAAAAAAATTCTATCTACTAGCTTATATGTAGTAAGGAATGATGAGTTGGCAAACTCTTCGCCAATTAAAGGGCCAAAGTGTACAAAGCTATACCTAGGAATTTAGAAAAGGAGCTTTAACTCTAGGCATTTCACTAAACTCACCTGAAACTTTGTTGAAGTATATAGGTGGTCTACATATCTATTTGAGGCACACAATTCTCATGTTTAACCCCACTAGCCTAGATGGTGTATCCATTCAGGCTACCCATCTAGAGGTTAGAGGCAAGAATGTGAACCCGGAGATGAGGGGATCATCAAAACCCTCTGCAATCAAGAACAAGGAAAAGAAGAAGCTAAAATGGAAATAGAGGAAGGAAAATGCTATACAGAAAGACAAACCTTCATGCACTCACTACAAGAAGGAGGGGCATGATGATGAACATTGTTGGTCTTTGTATCCGGAGCTGAAACCCGAGAAGTTTGGCGGTAAGAAGAAGAATATTGTTGCTGCTTTTCAGAAAGACTTGGGGTCAGACTCAGGTGATGAAACAACAGTCACAACTATAGGTATAAAAGGTAAAAATTCTGAAGCATCTTCAAGTAATTCTGCTCAATCTATTGATAATGAAGATAATGAGAGGAAAAGACATGAGATTTTTCATATTAGAGTTATTTCCAAGCACCAAAAGATTGATACTTTATTTGATAGTGGTTCACAAGTAAACTTGATTTCTGAAACAATAGTAAAGAAGTTGGGCTTAATAACAACACCTCACAAGAAGCCATATCCATTAGGTTTGGTATGTGATAAAGCAAAGCTACAAGTGACTAGACAATGTAAACTTAGGTTTGCTATTGGGTCAACATTTGTAGATGAGGTTGAGTTAGATATAGTTCCATTGGATATATGTGGTATTGTTTTAGGAAGTACTTACTTGTATGATAGAAAATCCATTTTCTATAGAGCTGAAAATAAGTATGAACTCACTAAAGATGGAACAAAATACATTGTAAGAGCTCATAAAATCAAAAATATCTACACTCTCATAAACTCAGGGAAGATGAAAAGAATTGTAAATTCATGCAAGAAATTTTTACTAATGGTTTTAAAGGAAAAGGACCCTGATAAAACCAATGTAGCTGAAGGCTGTGATGCTAAACAGAAAACTGATTTAGAAAAAGTTGTTTCAGAATATGATATCCTATTTTAAGAACCTAAAGGTCTGCCACCTAAAAGGGAAATAATACATGATATTCATTTGCAGCAAGATGCTCCATTGCCTAACATCAGAATGTACAGGTTATCTGCTTTAGAGAATGTAGAGGTCAAGAAGTAGGTACAGGAGCTACTCGATAAACGATTCATAAGACCAAGCACATCATCATGTGGATCTCGTATTGTGTTGGTGGGGAAGAAAGATTGTTCGTGGAGGATGTGCATTGATTACAGAGCACTGAATAAGATAATGATCAAGAATTGTTATCCTCTCCCTCGCATTGATGATCTACTAGATCAGCTAAAAGAAGCAATTTACTTTTCCAAGTTAGACTTGCATAGTGGCTACCATTAAGTCAGAGTTGTAGAACAAGATGCATGGAAGACTACTTTCAAAACAAAGCAAGGGTTGTATGAATGGTTGGTTGTGCCTTTTGGCTTAACTAATGCTCTTGCCACTTTCATGAGAGTTATGAATGATGTACTCTGACCATTTATTGATGATTTTGTAATTGTATATTTAGATGACATTCTTGTTTTCAGTAAAAACATGGGAAGAACATTTGAAGCATGTAAAGCAGACATTAGATGTGTTGAAAAGAGAAAATCTCTATGTGAAGTTATCAAAATGTGAATTTGCCAAAACATCTTTAAATTATTTGGGTCATATTGTAGGGGGTGGTGAATTGAAGATAGATCCATCTAAGGTTGAAGTCATTATGAACTGGCCTAAACCCAAATCTACTACAAAAGTTAGGAGTTTCTTAGGAGTAGCACAATATTGGAGGAAGTTTATTGCTAACATTTCTTTGATTGCAGCGCCCTTACATGATTTAACAGGATTAAACAAGGTGTTTCAGTGGGGAGGCAAACAACATAAAGCCTTCGAGACCTTGAAAGAAAAAAATAGTACAGCACCAGTACTAGCACTGCTAGATCTTCAACGACCATTTGAAATTGAAACATATGCCAGTGACTATGCCATGGGAGTAGTTTTGATGCAACATGGTAAACCCATATGCTATCATTATGACACATTTAATTATGTCGTAGTTAATTATCCCACATATGATAAAGAATTGTATGCATTAATACAGAGTGTGAAAAAGTGGAAACGTTACTCAATGGGCAAAGAAACAATCATCCATATAGATCATCAACCACTTTAGTATTTGCACTCACAAACTAAATTGCAGCAATCAAGACACTATAGGTGGATGGGTTTTCTACAGCAGTTTAATATTGTCATTAGATATAAGAAGGGCATACACAATAAGGTGCAGATATGTTATCCAGACCAATCATAAATGCATCCACTATACTTGAGCATAACTCAGTAATGCATGAAAGCTACATTGAAAAATATGCTCAAGATATAGATTTTAAAGATGTATATGCAACCTTAAGTCATGGCAAACAAGTAGAAGAATTGGATTATTATGTTAAGGACCAACTTTTATATCATTTGGTAAAATTATGCATTCCTCAGACTGAAAGAGTTAACATAATAGGAGAAGCACATACTTCTCTAATTTCAGGGCATTTTGTTGTAAGTAAAATAATTGTGGAGCTGCAAAGGTTCTTTTATTGGCCAAGAATGCATGAAACAGTTTCTAGATATATTAAATGATGTACTATGTGTGCTAAAAGCAAGTTCAGCAATAGAAAATTAGGCTTGTACACTCCACTTCCAGTTCCTTCTCATCCTTGGGAAAGTGTTTCCATGGAATTTGTTGGGAGATTGCCAAAATCTAGAAAAGGTCATGATTTTATGTTATTGTGGACACGTTCAGCAAAATGTGTATTTTAATACCTTGTAACACATAGATTACAACTGAACAAACAACGAAGTTGTACTTTCAGCATGTCTGGGTTCATTCTGGGTTACCCACTTCCATTGTATCTAATCGAGATTCCCGATTTGTTGGGAAGTTTTGGTCAAGGCTATGGGAATTGATGGATACCAGATTGAATAAGAGCATAGCCTTTCATCCAGAAACAGATGGCCAACCAGAGGTGGTCAACAAGACAGTGATCCAGTTGCTCAGGGGCTATTGCAGCAAGCATCCCAAGCTTTGGGATGAACATTTATGTTATGTGCAACATGCTTACAACCATGTTAAGCAGTCTTCTACACAGAGATTTCCTTTTGAGACTTGTTTTGGTTTTACACCAAGGTCTCCCTTGGATTTTGTCTTTGGAAAAGACATAGAAATTGATGGACACAGTGATGTGGACAAAGCAACCAAGTTCATTGAACAGATCTAAGAAATTCACTAGGCAGTGTAGGAATAGCTGGAAAGAAGCCAGGCCAAGTATAAGGCAAGGCATGAAAAGCATTGAATTGAGCATAGCTTCCAAGTTTGTGATAAAGTCTGGCTGTACATCATCAAAGACAGAATGCAAGGTGAAGGTAAGAAGCTAAAGCCAATAAGGTATGGGCATTTCAAGATACTTGAGAAAATTGGCGAAACGCTTTTTGCCTTGATTTTCCAGCTTATATGCATATCTATTCAGTCGTTAATGCAGAGAACTTGGGACTATATAAACCTTCGTTGATTGAAGATCCTGAAGAGCAAATTCAGTTGTCTTCTATTGATGATTTGTTGCCTGAATATCTCAATGAGTTGTAGGAAAACACAGTTCTGGACAACAAGGTGAGAACCACGCGCATAAGCGATGTTGAGTACCTAAGAATTGGACTCAAAGGTTCAAAAGCAAGCAGTGCAAGATGGATAGAGATTGGACAAGTGAGGAAGTTGTATCCTCACTTGATTGATACTTAAAAACCAACTTTTGGTGGTCCAAAATATTTTTCTGTGGGAAGGCGTGATCCAACATGGATCCTAAAAACCCTCTAAGTCTTCAAAATAAAAAAAAACGATCACAAAAGGATGGATTTATAAAAATTTCGGATTACACTATCGGGCCTGAAAAACATGAAGAAATGGCCAAAAATAGAGTTATCAGAGGCTTGGACAGGGATACACAAGAGCCGTTGGATCTAGCTGATCAACAGCCCAGATCCGATCGGCATATCGCAATCGGTGATGGCGGGCAGAGGCTATCAGAGGCTACCATGTGAACGTTGCAACAGTAATCAATGCGAGTCAACGAGGATTGTCGATCAAGCACGCAGATTGATGGACCAGGTTAACCCACAATATCGTGTCAGCAAAATACAAGAAGTGCTTACCAACGGCCCGGGGACTATGTGATACGTAATTATGAAATGTCGCATCGCAATATCGCATCGGAGCAACACAAAGGAGCGGGGCCGATACATGTGACTGTGATAGCCGGACCCGATGGGATTATAGATGAAGCCTAATATATTTTGAGTTCCGGAAAAAGGGTTTTTCTATGTATTTCACATTCTCGTTAAATAAATGAAATATAAAGGGAATGCACCTGATGCAATGAATTCGGACCCGAAAGGGTTTATAAATGCAAATGTATATTATTTGAAGTCCGCCATAAAGCCATTCGACAATATTTTCAGTGTTTCAATGTATTTTTACAAATATAAAGGAAATGCAAATTAGGCGATATAACGGACCCGAAAGGGTTTATATTCTGTAACAAGCAGGATTTTGGGCGGGTTGTAGGTGATAAGTGATATTGGCCGAGCTCTACCCGAGCCCATACATTGGCCGCCACGTGGCTAGGCGCCAGAGAGAAAAAACCACCCTTTTCGAGCGGGTAATCTCCAGGTGCATAAGCCATCCAAAATTGATAATAATCGTTGGATCAATGATGATTTGCGATAGAGCCTAAAGACGAATCCGAAGGGACTATAGGGTGGAATCGATGGTATTTGAAGCCCAAGAAGAGCAATTTGGGCAGATTTTTACAGTGTTTTTGTGTATTTTCTGCGTAAGCAGAGAACGACTGTTTTAGGGGAGTCCTAAAGCATCGACGGTTCCTTCCATTATAGAACAGGTGGCCACCATCCCTGAAGACGTTTAGAAATGATTGCTTAACAATCAGAGGGGATCTGAGCAGATAGAGGCCGGAAGCCAAAGAGCCCAAAAGAGGAAACGAACAGATAGTGCCGATTGGCTTAAAAGCTACAGAATGGCAAAGACAGAGGCAAGTAGTGCTGAGACAGAGAGAAACTAGAGCTAGAGAAGGGGAGAAAGAGTTTCTGTACTCAGAGAGGCTTGAGGGATTCAAGAAAACTCCTGCTATTTTGTATCTATTGTGTTGTGGCTCAAATTGAGCTCAAGTTTTGTAAAACTCTTCTCTTGAAGACATAATAGAGAGGTCACCACTGAAGGCTGGACTGGGAGACATAGCCCAAGAGTTTTTGGTGAACTCCATATTAAACTTGTTGTGTTATGTGTGTTTGTCTATTATGTTTCTTTAACTCCTTCCTTGTCTACGTTATTCGCAATCTTATTGATCCATTGCACTATGTAATATATGCAAATCCAAGCACATGAGTCTCTAATACCTTAGAAGTAGTCTAAGATCTCATTTTCAGATCAATGGTATTGAGAGGTTTGAATGAAGAAGAGACATTAATCATCTTAATGATTTGGGAAATCTTGTTGGTGGTTCCTTGATATACGGGAGATGAACCTTACAAATAGCATCATGACGAGCAGGTTTAACTCTAGGCGCTTTGCAGGCTTTGTGAAAGGCCTTGAGGCTTTGAGATCTGCTATACACATTATTTCTAAAAACTTCAAGAAGATTGGATTTCTCCTATTCCAGGTGGCTATCATCAAATATTCTTAGAGCATAGGTAGCAAGAGCGTTGAGAACCTCAAATTTCTGAGTCGGGAAATGATGAGAACTGGCATAGAGATACTAGTCCGCGTGAGTCTTTCTATGAAAGACTTGGTGACAAATGGAACTATCATCCATCCTTGAAAGGAGAATGTCGAGAAAAGGAAGGCAACAATTCACCTCAACTTCCATCATGAACTTCATGGAGTCAGATTGAGAGTTACGGTGGTTAAGGAATACATTGAGTTTCTCCTGACCATGAGACCAGATGACACGACTATCATCAATAAACCTCTTCCATTTTTTAGGATGAAATTGAGAAGTGGCTAAGGAATTGGTCTCAAAATCTTCCATAAACAAGTTCGCGGTGATAGGGGAGAGAGGGGAGCCCATCGCAACACCACAAGTTTGCTCATAGAACTCACCATGGAAATTGATGAAAGTCGAGGTGAGACAGAGGCTAAGTAACTTGGCAGTGTCTTTGTTAGTGATGTGATTTATGATATCAATGGCTTCTTGGATGGGGATTTTGGTGTATAAGGAAACAATGCTGAAACTAACCAACAAATCTCTTGGTTCCTATATGATATCTCTCCACTACTGAACAAATGAGGTAGACTCTTTACAAAAATAATCAGTGTGCCCAACAAGAGGTTTAATTTTTTGAGCTAAGAATTTTGGAAGAAGATAGGTTGGTCTGCCTATTGTGTTGACAATAGGTCTTAAGGGGGGCCAAAATTTATTAACCTTTAGCACGCCATAGATTCTAGGGGTAAGTGGATTGCTCTAACCAGGAAAGAGGATAAAGAGATGGATCTGACTTATTAGTGGCTGCTTCTTCTATAGAAACAAATTTAATGGGATTCTTGGGATTCTTTTTAAGCTTGAGGTAACTCCCATTTTTAGACATATGGTCTAACATTTTGTGGACATAATCAGACTTATCAAGAATGACAACTGCTCAACCATTGTCCTCTCTAAGGACTACAATGTCAGGGTTGTCCCTTAGGGATTTGAGGGTAAGAAACTCAACCTTGCTGAGGTTTTTCTTTGGAGGTTTAGACTTCCTAAGAACAACTGCACAATCTTGCCTAATAGTTTCCTTAACATCATCTGGAAGGTCCTTAATACCATACTCAATGTTGCAGATAATGTCATTAGTAAGAATCTTATTCGAGGCAATGGAAAAATTGAGACCTTTATTAAGAAGACTAAAGAATGAAAATTCTCGCTCGAAAGATTAATAACACTTTTAAAACCAAAAAGAGATTTATTATTATTATTATTGTTGTTGTTGTTGTTGTTGTTGTTGTTGTTGTTGTTATTATTATTATTATTATTATAACAGTAGTAATAGTAATGTCATCAGTAGGAATCTTATTCGGGGCAAGGGAAAAATTTTAGACCTTTATTAAGAAGACTAAAGAATCAAAATTATTGCTTGAACGCTTAATAACATTTTTAAAACCCAAAAGAGATTTATAATAATAATAATAATAATAATAATAATAATAATAATAATAATAATAATAATAATATTGTTGTTGTTGTTGTTTTTGTTGTTATCACTTTGTTGTATTAATAATAATAATAATAATAATAATAATAAAATATCTTTTGGGTTTTAAAAATGTTATTAACCTTTCTAGCAAGAATTTTGATCCTTCTGTCTTCAATATTCTTAATAAAGGTCTCAATTTTCCCCTTGCCCTGAATAAGATTCCTACTGATGATATTATATGTAGCATTGATTATGGTATTAAGGACCTTCTAGATAATGTTAATGAAATTATTAGGCAATATTGCACAGCTTTTCTTAGGAAGGCAAAACCTCGAAAGAGAAACCTCAACAAGGTTGAGTTTGTTGCCCTTAAACCCCTGAGGGACAACCCTAACGTTGTAGTCCTTAGAGTAGATAAAGGTGGAGTACTTGTCATTCTTGATAAGTATGAGTATGTCCACAAAATGTTAGACCATCTATATAATAGTTGGAATTGCATCAATCTTAAGAAGAATCTCATTAAATCTGTTTCTAAGGAGGTAGCAACCGCTATTAATTCAGATCCGTCTCTTAATCCTCTTTCTCCGAAGCTCATTGAGAGAAATCCCCTTACCCATAGAATCTATGGCCTTCCAGACATTCATAAGTCTGGGGCCCCCTTAAGACCTACTATCAACACAAGAGGCAGACCTACCTATCTTCTTGCTAAATTCTTAGCTCAAAAGCTTAAAACTCTTGTTGAGCGCACTGATTATCTTGTTAAAGACTCTGCCTCCTTTGTTCAAGAGTGGAGAGATATCATATTGGAACTGGGAGATTTGTTGGTTAGTTTCGACGTTGTTTCCTTATACACCAAAATCGCCATCCAAGAAGCCATTGATATCATAAATTACATCACTGAAAAAGACACTGCCAAGTTAGTTGGCCTTTGCCTCACCTCGACCTTCTTCAATTTCCAAGGTGGGTTCTATGAGGAAGCTTGTGGTATAGTGATGAGCTCCCCTCTCTCCCCTATCGTCACAAACTTCTTTATGGAAGATTTTGAGACCAAGGCCTTACCCACTGCTCAATTTTTTCCTAAAAAATGGAAGAGGTTTGTTGATGATACCTATGTCATCTGGCCTCATGGTTGGGAGAAGCTCGATCTATTTCTTAACCACCTTAACTCTCAATCTGACTCCATTCAGTTCACGATGGAAGTTGAGGTAAACGGTCGCCTTCCCTTTCTTGACATTCTCCTTTCAAGGATGGATGATGGTTCCATTTGTCACCAACTATTTCAGAAAAATTCTCACATGAAACAGTATCTCCATGCCAGCTCTCATCGTTTCCTAGCTCAGAAATTGTGGGTTCTCAGCACTCTCGCTACCTGTGCTCTAAGAATATCTCATGATAGCCACCTCGAATAGGAGGAATCCCATATTCTTGAAGTTTTTTAAAATAATGGGTATAACAGATCTCAAAGCCTCAAGGCCTTTCACAAAGCCCGCAAAGTGCCTAGAGTTAAACTTACCTGTGATGATCCTATCTCTAAGGTTTATCTCCTGTATATCCAAGGAACCACTGATAAGAATTCCCTTATCCGTAAGAAGATTAATGTCTCTTATTCGTTCAAACCTCTCAATACCATTAAAAATTTCTTCAGTCTGTTAAAGACCCTATTGACTCTATGGAATCAAAATGGATCTACCTCGTTCCTGGCTCCTGTGGTATGCCCTACATTGGAGAAAGAGGTAGATCCATTAAACAAAGAATCCATGAGCACGCAACAGACATTAGACACAATCGCTCCCGCTCATAAGCCTTAGCTGAACATCAGAAAAATTGAAGCACCATGTCTGCATTTAAGAATCCCAAGTTATGGCTAAGGTAGATCACTTCCACCACATGAAACTTAGGGAGGCGATTGAGATCAAAAGGCATGCCAAAAATCTTAGTAGGGATGATAGTTGGATATTGAGTAAGAGCCGGATTCCAACTCTCTCATCACAACTCATCGTCCCTTTCTTCTCCTTTCTCCTCTTTATTTCCTTTTTGGTTTATTTTCGTCTGGTTTTAGCCTTTATCCGTGTTTTTATTATTATTATTATCAATATTTTTTTAATGTCTATAATATGTTTGCATAACAATATAAAATAACTAGTAATATTTTTCTAGGTAATTTAAACATCCCTCTATCAAATAATATAAAATTTATATTATTAATAAATGATTTGATATTTGTAATTAATTATTATGGAATTATATTGGAATTAAATATTTTAAATACCTAGTAATATTTTTCTAGTTAATTTAAGCATTTCTCTATCAAATAATATAAAATTGATGTTATTAATAAATGGTTTTAATGTAGCTATTGATATTTCTAATTAATTATTATTGAATTATATTGGAATTAAATATTTTAAATTCCTAACACCTAGTTTTCTACCAAATACATTTTACTTAATATGAATAAGTCAACCCCTAACAAATAAGACAATATAAATTATTATTAAATAATTACTTTACATCAACTGTATAATATTGAAATACAATATTTTATATTTAAGTATTCCTTAATAGCTATTTTTAACTACATATAGAATATTTTAATAAAATAACTCCTTACCACTAAGTCCAGAATAATTATTTTCTTTATATATTAAGTAATTCACCAACAACTAATTTTTAGTGGCTAACTTGGGCAATGATGCATCCTTACTATTTATTTGTTCTGGTCAACGGATTTCGCACCTTGCCTTGAGGATGAACCACATTAGTTAGTTCGAAACGTCGACCAAATCCTAACTATGTGATTAATCCAAAAGACTTACTTCTACACTAAAGTGTGGTTTGAATTGAAGTTTGTGCTATATTTAATAGCAATAGCATATTGTTATGTAAGTGTGTAATAGAGTGGATAGACTAGCCATCAAATGAATAGAATGAACAGAAGAGTGTTGTCTCTCAGTGTATAAGTTATTCAAATTAACCTGGACATACAACAACAAGAAATAATTCAAATTAACCTGGACATACAACAACAAGAAATATTTCAGAACCGAAGGATGCTTGCAAATTTCAGAAAACAATGAAGCTCCTCAAATGTCCACAGTTCACAATTGTATGTGAGACGCAACGCTGAAACCATCACCAATTGACATGCACATGGCTAGTGAATGCAAATAGCCATGTGGTTTGGCACCTGGCCATGTGGTTTGGCCTGGTTTGTGGACACTTGGCCTGGTTTGGGGACACTTGTTGTGGCTCGCCCATATTACACGACCAAGAGATAGGTATAGATATTAGCAACAAAAAAAAACTAACATTTAATGTGAGCGAATTAATGTTAAAACTAGTTTTAGTTTCAGAAATATGAATCAAACAAATCTAGTTAACTATGATATTATAGCCTTTTGCATCATAGTTTATCATCTTTTCCTTATGAAGAGACCAAATAAGATGATAAAAAATCATATTGCTGGCCGAAAACAATGTCTCCATTTAATAGGTTGAATCACCATACTCTTGGAAACAACGTGAAACAATGAGACTAAATTTTAGCTTTGTGTAGAGCGCCTTGCATGGATTAATGTCATCACTTACAAAACGATTAGTCGTCCACGGACCAATAAAAATAAAAATAAAAACTTATCTATGAATAATAAGCATGAATTATATTTTGACCCTTTTAATTTAGAATTTCCAATTAGTATGTTTTAATAAATATTTCATTATATAATTAGATTTTGCAATACACAATAATCCAAAATAATATTAAGGCTCAATCTAACAAAACAGAAATACAAAATCTCTCACCTCATGCAACAACCAGGAACTCATTTCACTTCACTAAACATACCATTATAATGATTTCACCTCACTAAACATAATGGGGCAGTTCCAAAATGGTAACTAATTTCCAATAATTGTTATAACTCACGGCCAAAACTACATTCATCATTACATAAAACTAAAGCAATATAACCCATTAAATCAAAAGGGCTAATGTTTCCATCTAATTCATTACTTTAAGTTCATGGGAAAAAATTATAAACCGTGAAAGCTTTACATTACCACTACCGTTTCATTGCCACTAGGTATTTTTCAATACCATCTCAGAAAACAAAACCCTCTCAGCACCCAAAACAAAACAACCCATTAAATAAATGGTAAACCTCTATACATAACAGTCATACACAAACATTATCTATTCACTTAAACAGACATCTCGATGGCTGTAACTTGAGTCTTGACAGCGCTTGGCACAATAATACTTAATTCACCATTGACAGCTCTTGGGAACAATAATACTTAATTCACCATTTTCCATTGAAGCCTTCACCTCATCCACGTTGTTATTTTCCGTAAGCCGAGAACGCCGTAGAAATTTCCCATAGGAGAGCTCAATTCGGTCCCCACTTGTCATGCTTCTGCTCTTCCTCTTTCTTCGTTCACTGCTTATTTTTAAAACTGGGTAGTTCTAAGCTTTAATCTTTATTTTTATTTTTTTTGTCAGACTTGCCAGTGAGAAAAAGGTAATTTTTAGGGTCATATAATTACAATTAATCTAGATATACTTAATCTAGGTAATTTTTAGGGTAATTTGTATTTGTTAGAGAATGACAAAGATCAAATCTATGAAAGATCCAATTTTTTTTTTCAAATTTCGGCAATTTTTATTATATATTTGGAATATAAATAACTATATAAAACATTTTAATTAATTTTTTTTTTTTTTTAATTAAAAAAAAAAAAACAAAAAAAACAAATTTCAACTTTAAAGCATTACACTAAACTATAAAATGGGCCTCTACCCTAACACATTACACTAAGCTATAAAATGCGCCTCTTACCATAACAGATCCCGCCAAGTACCAACAAAAGGAACACAAACCGTCATATAGACATGTTGAATAGCCTTGAAGATTTACGTGTCAAGAGTTTCCATTCAGTCCAGTTGACGGTTAGCAATGGCCGTTGCATCGTCCGTTGGGAAATACGTGGTATCCCTGAAAAATGGAGAATTGGCCCCTTCAAAAGGGACCCATATATCCAGTCAAATTGCATAACAAATGTTGGGTCCGCTGCCAAAGAGACGAGGGACGCGAGACATGTTTACGGGCAATATCCACCCTGAAAACAAATGATACTATCAACTCTGAAAATAAATTATACTATTGTATCTCACAAGAAATTCAAAAGCTCGGTCTCCTCCTGAAATAACTAGCTTGTAGACCATGCCGGACGTGCCAGACCCAATGATGTAATCATTGCAAAGATTTTCACTACCTTTGCCCCTACTACCACTGAACGTCTTCTGTTTAATTAAATATGGAAAAGCCCTCCTGCTAACCTTGTAGACGATGCCGGGTGTGCCAGACCCAATGATGCAGTTATCGCAAAGTTTTTGAGTAACTTTGCCCCTACTACCACTGAGCGTTTCGGTGTACTTAAATATGGAAAAGCCCTTCTCAGCTGGAGCAACAACATGACCATACTACACATGTTATAGAAGTTTTTTTTTTTTTGAAAATGTGAACATCTGTTTTTCGTTACCTTGCAGAAAAATATTCTTTAATAATATTATGGAAAAATTATTTTATTTTTTATTTTATATAATTTAATTAAATCAAAATATTGAAATAACAAAGCAGACATCAGCTGAAAAGTGCTCAATCTCGAGGAAACCAACCCAAGCTGGTCGAAAAATACCTGAATAGATTGAATTGACAGGAGATCAAAAAGAGCAAAAACAAGAATAGAAAACTATAATTATATTAATAAATATGTTAAATGGATAAAAAGACATAAACCGTCATATCCGAAATCTTTCAAAAACCAGGAAACCTATGCCAACGTATCTTTATTCCTCTGTTTTAGGAGGAGAAACCGAAAACTAATTTATTTTATTAGTATTATTAAACGTGATGCTTTCTATTTTTTCATTTTTCTATAGACTTTTAATAAAAAATCTTTGTATTCTAAAATTTTTATATTTTGCTCTATATATTTATATACATTAGCAATCAAGCTTTTAAGATCTTAGTTAAAAGGATTTTTATTTTTATTTTATTTGCCAAATCACTCAAATAATTATTAGTGTTTGAAGATGTTTATATAAGTGAAAGATAGTCAAAAGTATCAAAATATTTTAATAATTATTAAGAGTTTTAAGATGTTTACAAAAATGATAAAAATATTTAAAAGTTTCAAAATAGCTGGTTTGGTATATAGAAAAGGTTTGGAATAAGCAGATATGTGGTGGGAAATGTAGTTAACTCTCGTGGAAAGGAATTCAAAATTTCAATTTTTTTTGGGTGAAAATAAAGTGGTTTTACTCAATGCAAAGTTCTAATTTGTGAATGTTTGAAAATAAAGAGAAGAGTCATGCACCTGAAAAAGTGCCAAGTATATGTTTGGAAAGAAGAAAAAAAAGTAGAGCTATAGGATTTCCAGATTTTTTTATTTTTTTTTGGTGAAAATAAAGTAGTTCTACTCAATGTAAAGTTCTAATTTGTGAATGTTTGAAAATAAAGAACACAGTCATGCACGTGAAAATGTGACCAGTATATGTTTGGAAAGAAGAAAAGAAAAGTAAAGCTATAGGATTTCTAGAAAGTGATTAGGCCTCAATGTTTTGATTCACTTCCTTTTATTTCCTTAATAGTGATCATGGTTGGACAGAGGGGGAGTATTAAATCAAGAGAACCATCTCTTACTGTGTTCTTTCTCTTTACCCATATACTTCCAATAGTGGTGCCATTTCTTTTCAATAGAAGTTTGGTGCTATGAAGGTTCCATTTATTATTCTAAAACTTGTTTTCTCCTTCTTAAAGAAATTAGTAAGGCTTTTCTATAGTTAAGCTTCATATTTTTTCACGTTTGTTAGTTAACCCAAACTCACATGTTGTTGGAAAATAGAACTCCTACTTATCTCAGTTGTTATTCTTACTAAGTAAAGGAGTCTGTTCCTAGTAGTTAGGATCTATTTCCTAGATTGGTGTGTGGTTGAGATAATCTCTCAACCAACATATTGTGTATGCATGTATATATGTAATTGCATTTGATTAATGAAATCATTCACATCATCAGATTTAATCATTGTATCGGAGCCTTGAGGGCCTGGCCCCTCCTGGGCCTGGCCCGTTCTGGGCTGAGAAAGCTTGGCCCCTCCTGGGCTGAGGAAAATAAAAATGTATTTGTGTTGTTTTAATTTTTGAGTTTGTCCATCATCAATATTACAGCGTGAAAGGGCATTGGTAACCAGCGCTCTGTTTGGCGCAATGGTGGTGTGGTGGATTTGTACTATGGAGTTTGCTAGAAGGCCAAGCATTGGAGCAGCGGAGGTCGAGACCGTGAGGCTATAGCATATCAATCGTGTGCCTGCCTATCCCCAGATATGTGGAGGCAGTTTGTTGGCGGATATGCTCATGATCTGCGGGCTTATGATCAATTTTAGAATCCATATTGGAATCGAAAAGCAGCCGACCTGTGCTACGTGCTGGTGAGGTGTGAAGTGTGCAAAACAAGTGGAGAAGAGAAGTGGATTAGTGTTGTGTGTGGCCAGTGGTTCAGGCAGCCATCAGCCAACTGTCGAGTGATAAAAAAGTGTCTTTTTAACTCCTAATTATCTTCACATTAATTTTCAACCCAGGGACGACTTTTTATTTCAAGAGTGTACTCAGTCTGAGGTAGCTATTTACTCAAGAGTAATGTTTTATAGTATAGTGCTTAAAATACAAAAGTAAATGAATGCTTGAAACAAAATCTAACTACAAAAACATAAAATCAAATGCTCTGAAATCCAACTATTCACTCAGCAAACATCAATTGAGGTTATAGTAGCAATAACTCATTCCTCTAGAGATTGATACAATTGAAATCAAACTAGAACAAGACAATCAATCTAAGAATGAGGAAGCAATAACCAATGTTCTCTACAGTTGACAGTCCTGCCTTAAAGCAATTAAAAGGAAATAGTTATTGAACTAAAGCTGCTATTGAAAGTAAATTAGGAAAACTATTTAAAAGAAAACTCTTGCAATTAACCAACAGAAATGAACAGCAAAGTAAATGGACAACAAACTGTAACTAAAGGAATCAAATAACCAACAATCTATAATGAATATCAAAGCCTGAAGTGAACAGCGAAGCTTTACATTTGAAATGAAAAACATAACAATATACGTTGAAAAGGATAATAATGTCTGTTATGATGGAAAAGAAAAACCACATGATTCAATCTCAACTTGTGCAATAAAACAATTTCATAAAATATTATAACAGCTCACTGCAAAAACATGAAACTGTAAGGCAATACGATTTAGAGAAATAGGAATTAAATCAAACCATCACACTGCAGCAATTGTAAAGGTATGATACACAGCAACAACGTACTCCACCAAAGGCTGGGCCCTTAGTCGCCAGCTGATGCTGTTGGGCTACTTCAGATGAAAAGAATGAACAACAACCCTTTTATTTATTCATCATCAAACTATGAAATCATTACAACAACAAAAGCTTTGAAAATTACAATGGCAATGCAACAATCCTTTTCCCTCCTATGCTATCATGAATCATGAATCCTTAATTTTGAATCTCTAATTCTCAAATCATCATTCTGAATCCATCATTCCCAAATCATTATTTTGCATTCTCTCAGCCATCCTCCCCCCAATACATAATACATGCTCTCCTTTTATAATCATAAAGAGGATAAATCAAATAATAAATATGATCTCTCATAACAATATTGGATTGTTTTTAACCAATTGATCATCAAAAAAATATATTTCCATTTATCTTTCAACAAGAGCAAGGCGAATTTGGCTTTGCAGCTGAGATTTGGGAAACGGCTACACAACAAATCTGAGAAAATCGTGCTCAAAGAACCCTCTGTTTCTCTCAATACAAGTCAAATTTGGGCAAATCGTTCTTTTACTAAGTTGGTTTGGTCTGTTTTGGACAAAACCCATGTTCCAAATTTTTTAGATTCTTCTTCATTTGTCCAGAATCTCACCCACAAAATTGTCACTTCTTATTCAAGTGAATTTCTGAGTTGGAATATTTAATGATCAAATCTTCAATCTGGAAATTGTATTGGAGGCTAAAAATGGTAAATAATGTTACAACCAATTTATGAAAACTATCATTGATAAAATCATGCATAATCATCAATTTATTAGAAATAAAAGAGAATGAATAATATTCATTCGTAAGAGCATAAATCATTGTAAAATAGAATTATATGATAAATTATGGTAAATGACGTGATGAAGAATGGTAGAAATGGGTGGAATAAGCGTTTAAAAGTGATAATAATAATGGAATATTAACGGCCCAACATACCCCCACACTCAATATGTTGCATGTCCTCATGTAACAAAAACTAAATATATTGCATGTCTTCATGCAACCCAAAGACAAAACCCATGTGTTAACCAAGCAATAATAATTTGTTCATCCCAACTCATGAAATGGATAGAACAAATGAATGCTTCCTTAATTAATGAATATTTAATTTTAGCAATCTTGATGATGGCATAACAATTTTTACATTGAAGTTCAAGTTATGTGCATATGAAGTTGCAGCAAAATATGATATAAGTAACAACAACCTTCATTAACCATTTACAAACCATTTTTTTGCTAAGATTTGGCAAGTAGATTTCTACTATATTAATGCTTCTATGATCCAAAAATCAAATCATTTTGATGCAGGGATCATGAGATATAAAAAAAGGGCTATAGGTGATAGTGCATGATTTCCGAAATTTTACGAACTAATTTAACTTGAAATTATCTGGGTTTGTGTATTTTAATGATACGTCTGTGTTTCCAGAAATCACAAGAATTGAGTCCATAGTTTTAAAAATATTATGGAAGTCAATTTCTGCATTGAAATTGTATGCCTTAAATGAGAAAGAAAATAGAAAAAATCCATGATGCGTAGCAATTCCTCCCCCTCTCTAAAAAATTAGCATGCTCTCATGCGATGCTAGAAAAAAAATGAGGTGGTTGCTACCATCTGTTGAATGCTATGCTTGGTGTAAAACAACATGAAATAAGGGAGGCGTTGAGAATGAATAAGAATAGCAATGGATGATAAAGAATATGAATGACATGGTCATAAGAAAGAAATGAATGAAAGAAACACTCCCCAAAATGGAAAGATAATATGATGCTGGAAAAAAAGGGAAGTGGTAAAGATGTGGAATGAAGGATGATAAGTAATGCTCAAAATGGATTTTCATTAAATTCTCCTAAATTCATAATAAATCAGAAATTATGCTATTTGACCTCAAGTTTTAACTCCAGAATGACATATATGGACGGGCATTTGTTGAAGCTGATGTAGATAGAGTTGGTGCTGAAAGTGATGCAAAAGGTAGAATCTAGGCAAGCACATCATGTCGAAAGAATTGTTTACGTTCGTGCATTACATGAGATGCTTTAGTTGCAATAGTGTGGTCATGCTATGAGTAGAGTGTCTCTCCATACTTGTTGTTCCCCTATAAACAAATCACTATTTTGCATACAATGTTCTTGAATCCATATTGTTAGTTTTGAATAGCAATAGATTATGATGCATGCAAAAATTTCAATCAAAAAAACTTTTGTATACATGAAAATTTGTCAAATCAACAAGTTATGAAAGAGTGCAGTAATCATATCGCATGCTATCCTATAATGCATACATTCTCCCCTCCAATTAGAAAAGGGATTCCATGACCATAAAACATATGAGAGGTGTTGTGCTGATGGCAAGGCAAGGGAATGAACAATACGACAGTGAATGAAGCAGAGTACACATATCAAGGATGGGACGACGAGAGTTATGGTGATAATGAGAGAAGAGTGTGTAAAGATATTTATGAATAAAAGATAGGACGCTTTGGATTGATGATAAGTTATGCAAAAAAGAAAAAGAACAACAATATGTCAAAAAGATGCTTTACTAACGGTATTCTAGCTGAAAATGATGCGATTGATCATAAAACAATTTCTCATGCATAAAGGTTCAAAATAGGGAAAAAATTAAGGAAATAACTTCTCCGATAAAAAGAAAAAAAATAAGAAAAGGGTATTATAGTAATAATTGACGATAAAATATAACTTCAATACAATAAGTAGAGCCTCTGCTGCCAGCAGGTGTCCATAGCCTCGGCAGGGTTGCTTTTTAACCTATAGGAGCCAGGATCCTCAATTTATAAATGGAGAGTTACAATGTTATTCTACAGAAGAGATCAGTGTGCTGGCGTGGTAACCAGATAACCACACTGCCATTCACTAGGATGTAGCAAAAGCGATCAGGCCGGCTCGTGATGAGACCTCCTGTTCCAAGGATAATTTGGCTATCCAATGGATCATAACCCGGTGTGGTGGCCATAATGGGAATGTCACTTTATTACAGTGTTATGAACATGATAGGTTGGCTCGTAATTAGACCCCCTATCCTCCATCTGTGAACAAAATATTGTTGTTATTACACATTTTTATCATAAAAAGAGGGAGGCTCAGTACTCTTTAAGAGTAGGGATGGTGGAAGAAGTTGAACATGTCAATAAAAAAAAATATATACCCATAATCTCATTTATTATAGACAGAGAAGATTATAACCAGGAAGGGTGGAACTAGCATGGTATTAAGATGATCAATCAATATCATGTTCAACGGAAAACAATGCAGTAAAGTAGTATATAAATAATTGTGTCCATTTTGAAAATAAGCTATCATCAAGGCACTCTCCTGTTAAAGATCATAACGTGAATGATATTAACTCGCTTCAATAGAATCTATAATTTTTGTCCTCATAAAAGTAGTGTACTTCATGCCATGAAAGGGAATTAGTAAAATGTGATTATGATGAACTAGGAATAATCCCACAAGAGGAAGGAAGAGTTGCTCTCGAAAATACTCCCAAAGTGTTGTTTTTTGAAGGAACAGTAAAAACACTCAAAAAGTGTTGTTCCTTGTAGGGAACAACAAAGGAAATGCACAATAAAAAGCAAAAATACACACGAAAAAAGTGTTGTTCCCTGTAGGGAACAACAAAAAAATGCATGTGAAAAAGTGTTGTTCCTTAAGAGGAACAAAAAAAATGCAAAAATGTTGTTCCTTTGAAAATGAACAAAAAAAATGTGAAAGTGCAAAAGTGTTGTTCCATTTCGAAAATGAACAACAAAATGTGAAAGTGCAGAAGTGTTGTTCATTTCGAAAAGGAACAGTAAAATGTGAAAGTGCAGAAGTGTTGTTCCATTTGAAAAGGGACAGCAAAACGTGAAAGTGCAGAAGTGTTATTTCATTTCGAAAGGGAACAACAAAACGTGAAAGTGCAGAAGTATTGTTCCATTTCGAAAAGGAACAGAAAAACATGAAAGTGTATAAGTGTTGTTCCATTTCGAAAAGGAACAGCAAAACGTGAAAGTGTAGAAGTGTTGTTCCATTCGAAAAGGAATAGAAAAATGTGAAAGTGCAGAAGTGTTGTTCCATTCGAAAAGGAACAACAAAATGTGAAAGTGTAGAAGTGTTGTTCCATTTCGAAAAGGAACAGTAAAACGTGAAAAAGGAACAGCAAAATGAACCGTGGAAAAGGAACAACAAAATCAACCGTGGGAAAGGAACAGCTGACACAAAAGGTGCTGTTCTTTTGAAAAAGGAACAACAAAATGAAAACGTTGTCCCTTTGGAAAAGGAACAGCAAAAACAACAAAAGTGCACACAAATGTTGTCCCTTCAGAAAAGGAACAGAAAAATTCACAAGCATAAAATGCAAGCACGCAAAGAATAGATTAGTTGTTCACTGTATTGATGTTGAGGATGGGTTACAGTTTGAATGAAGCAACACCTGAAACACAAAATATAAGAGAGATCATAAAAGAAACAACATTTTATATAAAAACCGTATGTAAATAAATAAATTAAATTACAATAGCTATGATATTATGTAAAAAATGATCTCTTTGAAAAATGTTTTGGCAACAAAGACATGACATGAATCTTCAAATGGAAATCAATTCTTCATTTCTTCTATTATGAATCCATTGGATAATGAGTTGGATGAAATTCCCTTGTTTCATTAAAATTTCTTTTAAGAATCACTTGTCCATAAATTGACATTCTTTTTCTCCTAGGACCTGCAAAAAACGAGTATCTACCTACAATAAAACATTAAATCATGGAGAAAGAGAGATGTGCGAGCTCCTCTAATCCAAGAATTATGAAAAAAATTAACAAGTAGTTACTCTGTAGAACAAATCCATGGAGAAAATAAAAAAAAAAAATTATTTGTCCCCTGCGGGGGAGTAGTGGTCGACCATACTAACCGGCAGTGTTTTAATCACAACTTCTTTGATTTTTGTCTAAATTGAGTGATTCGAAAGCCAAATGAGAGTTAATTCAAAGGTGTATCTCCAATAGAAATAGGTTTAAAAATTCAATGATATGATATGTCAATTTTAGTTATAACAACCTGCATAACAGAGTCATCTTTGATTACCCTACTTAGAACAATAGTGAATGTTTTAAGCATAGATTATTTGTTTGATGTTAGATTTGAATGATTCAAATTGGAAATAAAAGTAGATTCATTTATTTATCTCCAACAGAAACATGTTTTGAAGACAAGAAGAATTGATAGGTCGAATACTGTAAGAAACAACCGGAAAGACAGAGTTTTAAGAGTGTTGATTTACGATAGACAGTCGGTATTTTGATCATAACTTTCCCATATGATATCGAAAATGAGTGATTCTAATTTCCTTGTAAACTAGATTCATAGTGGAATCTACCATATAAACAGGTTTTAAAAATTCATTCATTTAGGCCTCCAAAAACTGACTGTCCCAACTCTATTCTCAGTTGCCTACTAGACATCCGCTCAATGTTTTGGTTCTAAGTTTTTTGTTTCAAATCCAAATTGAGTGATTCAAATTGGGTTGTAAAGTAGACTTGAGGGATACTTAGGATGGAAATAGGTTTTAAAAATATTCCAGTTTGGTCCCTCAAAACATGACTGTCCCAACTGTTTTTCCAGAAATTTCATCAAGCCCATAAGCAAAAAAAATGATATTGAAGCATTTTTTTTATATTGATGATAAAAATGAATATAAGTGTTTGTAGAATTGTTATTTCTATTATAAATCATTTACATACACAAATGAATTGAAACATTTATCCCCGATGTTGATTTCAATAGCGTGTTGCAACAAAAAACAACTAGTTTTACATAAAAACAAAGTGCATTTATTTATTCCCTTATTTATTTTATTTTCTATACTAACCTATTTTGATTTGAAAAATTAATATGACTATGTATATGAGTACTTCCAGTGGAACCATTTTAGAAACAGGGCTTCATGTATGCACATATCCAAATTTGAAAAATGCATATTAATGAACATTGGGCTATGAGAAGCCAACTTCCCTTGAAGAGATGGTGCCAAAAATTGTTGAAGCATAGAGTGATGTTGCAAATAAATGATGGAGTAAAACTAATCTTCAATATATTCTTTAGTTTCTTGATTTCCCATAGCCATCATACCATGAAGTTTTTGAGCTTTTAAAATGACTTGTTAAAGCATACTAAAAGAAACTTCATTTTTTCCCATAACTTCTATAATTTTTGAATTTGAAACATTCTGAATTTCATTGTAAGTTTTCTCTAATGGTGCGTGTGAAATAGAATGGGTGGGAAGGGTGGGTAAATTTTGCAGTTCAACATTGTAAGCATGTTGTATTGGTTTATTGTGGTGAGGGTGTGGAATTAGTTGAGCAGGAAATTTTGTATGGAATGAAGCATTTTGATGATGTGATTGATTGGGTTGTGTGGATAGTTTTTATGGGCAAGCAAGATGTCATGGAAGAGCTAGTGAAGAATATGGAGAATGTGTTTGTACTACAAGATGAGGGAGAGTAATCATACAATCATAAGGTGAACCATGCCAAGCTTGTAGACAAGATTGGTGGTGGTTATATTGACATGGCTGCCCTAACACATTAGTATTCCATAATGGATTATGTAAGTAGGAGAATGGAGAGGAAGTGTTTTGAATAATACCTGTAGGCCATGATTTCCATGGTTTTGACCTTGTTGCAACTTCCTTTTCTCTTTGAAATGATACTTCCATCCTAGATAAGAAAGAACTAGTATCTATGGGATGCTTTTTTGGTCATGAGGGCAAAACACTTCATCAAATTCTTGATTTTTATGAACCTCCAAAGCATCCAATTTTGAATTTAGAGAGCTAATAAAATCAACTTTAAAATTTTCAAATAAAACATTGATTTCAGCTCTTATGTCTCCTATTCTTGTAGCAGATTTGGAAAAGAAAGAACAAACATCTCTAGAATTCTTACCAGTCTTAGAGATTGCTCTTGAATACCTTATGCACAATTCACAAACATCATCATATGATAATTGAAAAACATCACCTTTTCCTATCATATTTAAGAGTTCTGAAAATTCATCTTTGATCCCTTTGAGTAGGAGTGTTTTTAAAATTTCTTTTTCCAAATGCTTATGTTTTGATTTTTGAAGGTTATATTGAAATCGATCTACATAGTCCTCCAAGCTTTCATCTTCCCCTTGTATCATATCGAAAATATCTTCATCGGCCTTGCAATAGTCTTGGTACTTCTTCAAGAATATGTTCTTCATGTCCTCCCATGTTTGAATGCAGTTCCCACCTAGGCTCATGAACCATTAGAGAGCTGCTCTTTTTAGAGTAAGAGGAAACACTTTCAACCTTTGATCATTAGTACAATAATCATATCCTCTAGAAAGTATTTCGAACTCAAATAAGAATGTATCTAGATCTTCATTTGCTAAACCATGAAAATTTGGTAAAGAAGATGGGGGAATTATGTGCATTTGTGTTGCTCCTCCTAGATTTTTGATGGGAAATTCAAAATTAGAAATGTGAGCCATTTCTTACCATAATAGAAGATGTTCTTCATGTATTTATTTGAGCCTCCTTTCTCAAATGTTCTTGTCAATCTTAGTGAAATGGGTGGTGCTTACATCACCACTTAAGTGAAATCATGAGATTTGTTTTTTAGAGTTTCAATTTTTTATTTTTTAATCATTCACACAAAAATTCAAACATTTATTTCTACCCTAAGTTATTTAACAGATCTGTTGGAAAGCAGGTGGGGGAGCAGGTCTTCTACATGCTCCGTACACAGGTTCTTACCTTCCGTTTTTAATACCCAATTCTTTCCTAACATGCACTCATTAGATGCACACTACTCTTTAAAAATGGCTACACTCTCCCCGGCAACGGCACCAAAATGTCGAGTGATAAAAAGGTGTATTTTTAACTCCTAATTATCTTCACATTAATTGTCAACCCAGGGACGACTTTTTATTTCAAGAGTGTACTCAGTCTGAGGTAGCTATTTACTCAAGAGTAATGTTTTGCAGTATAGTGCTTAAAATACATAAGTAAATGAATGCTTGAAACAAAATCTAACTACAACAACATAAACTCAAATGATCTGAAATCCAACTATTCACTCAACAGACATCAATCGAGGATACAGTAGCAATAACTCATTCCTCTAGATATTGATACAATTGAAATCAAACTAGAACAAGACAATCAATCTGAGAATGAGGAAGCAATAACAAATGTTCTCTACAGTTGACAGTCTTGCCTTAAAGCAATTAAAGGGAAATAGATATTGAACTAAAGCTATTATTGAAAGTAAATTAGGAAAACTTTTTAAAAGAAAACTCTTGCAATTAACCAACAGAAATGAACAACAAAGTAAATGGACAACAAACTGTAATTAAAGGAATCGAATAACCAACAATCTATAATGAATATCAAAGCCTGAAGTGAACAATGAAGCTTTACATTTGAAATGAACAACATAAAAATATACGTTGAAAAGGATAATAATCTCTATTATGATGGAAAAGAACAACCACGTGATTCAATCTCAACTTGTGCAATAAAACAATTTAATAAAATATTATAACAGCTCACTGCAAAAACATGAAACTGTTAGGCAATACGATTCAAAGAAATAGGAATTAAATCAAACCATCACACGGCAGCAATTTTAAAGGTATGATACACAGCAGCAACATACTCCACCAGAGGCTGGGCCTTTAACCACCAGCGGATGCTACTAGGCTACTCAGATGAGAAGAATGAACAACAACCCTTTTATTTATTCATCATCAAACTATGAAATAATTACAACAGCAGAAGCTTTGAAGATTACAATGGAATGCAACAATCCCTTTTCCTTCCTATCCTATCATGAATCATGAATCCTTAATTCTGAATCTCTAATTCTCAAATCATCATTCCCAAATCATAATTCTACATTCTCTCAGCCATCCTCCCCCCGAAATCAAATAGTAAGTATGATCTCTCATAACAATATTGGATTTTTTTAACCAATTTATGAACAAGAAAATATATTTCCATCTATCTTTCAACAAGAGCAAGGCGAATTTGGCTTTGCAGCTGAGATTTGGGAAATGGCTACACAACAAATCTGAAAAAATAGTGCTCAAATAACCCTCTATTTCTCTCAATACAAGTCGAATTTGGGCAAACCAATCTTCATTTTAGTTGTTTTGGTCCGTTCTGGACAAAACCCATGTTCCGGATTTTCCAGATTCTTCTTCATTTTCCCAGAATATCAACCACAAAACTGTCACTTCTTATTGCAGCGAATTTCTGAGTTGGAATATTTAATTATCAAATCTTCAATTTGGAAATTGTATTGGAGGCTAAAAATGGTAAATAATGTTACAAGCAATTTATTAAAACTATCATTGATAAAATCATGCATAATCATCAATTTATTAGAAATAAAGGAGAATAAATAATATTCATTCATCAGAGCATAAATCATTGTAAAATAGAATTATATGATAAATTATGATAAATGATGTGATGAAGAATGGTAGAAATGGGTGGAATAAACATTCAAGAGTGATAATAATAATGGCATATTAACGGCCCAACACCAGCCATCCAATTTGTGCTCATCTGCAGTACGCAGTGTGAGATCTTATTTCTAGCTTTTCTTCGACTTTATATCATAGATTTGCCACTATCTATTGACCAAAATATTTAGACCATGGATTACCAGAGCCGAGATCGATTCTCTCTGTCACGCTTCTGGTTCTGTTCATTGCGGCCTCCAATTTCGCAACGTTGCAGAAAGTTGGGTTGCTATCGAATTCTTCTAATCCTCAGGTAGCTATTAGCTCCAATTCGGTGCTTGTGGCTTTGCTGGACTGCCATTACACCAAGCTCGCAGAGCTATTCAAGAAAGCATTGCTCCTTAGATCCTCTAGACCCTGGAAGAGGTCGTTGGTAGCAAAAATGTCACAATCTTTGCCCCCATAATGATATTCTAAAGCGAAAGCTGGATCCAGAGTTCAAGAATTTCTTGGACAAATTGGGGAATTTGAAGGCCTTGCAGAAGCTTCTCATGCTCCACGTGGTTCCTCCGAGAATCGTTACTGACGAATGGAGCAACGATACTGATGAGTGTCTGGCCAAAGATCAGCTGAAGCTCTCGATGAAGTGGAGAGATTCACGTGCTTGTGTTTGGCGATTCTAGGGCCTTTCGCCACAACAATGTGATGAAACATTCATCTTATATCTTTGGAATGGGGCGATATTCAAGGGTTTCTGCAATAGAGATCCTCTTATTTTCGATGGCCTTTCTGATGGGGTTCTTGCCTTTTTTTTTGTTCAGCTGAGATCCGACACTCAGAGATCAGATCTGACAACTGGTTGATCATCCCTTTGGACGAAATGGGATTCACATATGAATGACCCCTACTACAAGAACTTGAAGGGGGAGAAGATCAACCCTACTTACATGGGGTTCTTTCTGAGCACCAGATATTCCTGGGCTCACATTCTGCAAGATCTGGAGCACGACGAAATCCACTATGTATTCGATAAAGCTATGCAGCGCAATAACTTGTTCATCGCATGGGAAATGGTGAAATAAATGAGAATTCTGGCTTCCGCACACGGCGGGGAAATGAGCAAGATCACCACATATTTCTGTCGAGGTTCTTTCCCAATGAATCTACCAGTTTCTCCCACAGGACACCTTATGGTTTAACCAGAACAATCCCTTCTCCAAGTTTATAAAGTGATTTCCTCGTATGTGTATGTGTATGGAATTATGGTAAGTGTTTTGGATTATTCAAGTTTTTATTGAGTTTAGCCAGCTCAATGGATGATGATTTTGTTAGAATTGGCTATTTTAGCAAATCACACCTATGTAAATAGGAAAATCCAAAATAACTATTGCACAATGTTGTCAACAATATGAACAATTCAAAAGAGGAGTCAAAGGAGCTACATCAAAAATTAAAAGATAGATGGTCAAACAAGGTAAAATATTGTGTGTTGAAATAAAGCAGGCTCATAGCATATGTCACATACATTAGTAAACAAGTCTAGGATGTTTTGTAGTGGTATTTGTAACGTATGTACCTAGTAATTCCAAAAGTTGGAGTTGAGTTGTAAGCCTTGTGAGGCATGTGTATCCCCATACAGTTCGTGGTAATCTAAAAACCATTTTGTATTTGTAGTGTCGGTTTGTGGTAAGCCAAAAACCCCATGTCAGAGTGAAGTGGGACAAAGATTCCTACTGGCATGGTTTAGGGTTAGTCGAGAAAACCCTCGGCCTGATTGATTCGGGTCTTTGGAGTGGCCTAGTGGCAGGTTTGTAGCCGTGAGTGGTTGGAGTGCCCTAGTGGCAAGTTTGTGGCCCATAATGGCTAGAGTGCCTTCGTGGTTGAGTTGAGCCTTCGTGGTTGTGTTGAGCCTTCATGGTTGATTTTAGCCTTGGTGGCTGAGAGCCCTTGGTGGCATGGTTGAGGGTGACCCGATAAAACCCAGAGCATGGTTACGGGTAATCCGATAAAACCCATGATGATATTGGAGGGGGATTTACAGGTACAGGTACAACTGTGTAGTTATAATGGTTGAAAGAACCATGTATGTGAAGGACATCCTAAAATACTGGTGGTTGCAACAGTTAGTACCCATGCATTTCGATGGATGGTTGCTCCTTTATATGGACATCAACATTTTCTTTTTATGTTTGACCACAACTAGATTTCGCAGATTGATTTTCTCTCAACCAACAGATTGTGTGTGCATGTATATATGTAATTGCATTTTATTAATGAAATTATTCACATCATCAAATTTTATCACATGTAATATTGGATAAATCCAAAATTTCAAATGAAATATCACCAACCCATTTATTGAAATTGTCGATGCTTAGGAAAAACCTCATAGGATTGATGGGAAATTATGAATCAAAAATAATGTAGCACCTTTATTGAAGAGACTTGTTTTTTTTACAACTGATAAAATGGAGATCCCTAGCCTACAACAAAATGTGGTTGTCTGTGATTTCAACTTGTTTTTGGCCAGTAGTGAAGAATATATAGAAGGAGAATAGAATCTAGAGAACTACTAGGTGATTTTATATTATTTTTGTTGTATGTTGAATGAGACAACTTTCAACAAATGGCATCTATTGAACTAGGAGTGAAAGTGGTTTCTAAAAATTCATATTGGGGTTTGAGCTATAAATGTGTTTTCTTCTATTCAACATTGGTTTGGCAACTTGGCATATTGTCTAGTATAATATATATCATATTCTAGGCTCCTTGGTTCATGCACAGTCATCGATAATTGACTTCCACACATATGATAAGGGTCAAACAAACTACCCTATGTGGCTTGAGTTTCCATTACTCACAAATCTGTGTCCCTTTCTTTATTTTTTTCTCGTGATTTTAAGAAGGTTTTGATACCAAATGGTAAACAAAAAGCCTTCAACCATAATTTTAGATTATGTGTTAAGGTTAATTTGAGGAGAAAGTTGCCCCATTTATTTCATTCATGACTACAAATGGAGTATGTTAGCATAAGGAATTTTATTTGAATTTTCTGAATGTCGATTTACCCTTCTATGTATAGGATCATCTCATCCAAAAATATCTCTATCAAATGGGCCCTTTGTGAGTTCGTCAATTTTCAAGATGTCTAGGTGTTTAGGAATTTATTTCTTAGCATGACAAGGTAGGTTCCTTAATTGGCTTAGTGTAAGTTGCCAAGGAAAATACCATGGATGCTATTGTGGGAGGAATTGTTCTCCTTCAAACATTTGTGGTAGTTTGAATTAAGATGGATTAGTGGTTGAAATGAATCTATAAGGTGTTGTAGGTTTGACATTATAAATTGTTTCTAGTAACTTTGTTGGTACTCTAGTAAACTCACCAGGCTAGAACACATAGGAAACTTTGGTGGGTGGAACAATTTTGATTTATAGTATGGAGGTCAATGAGGCTTAGGAAGTCAAATTTATTAAGAACAAAGGGTTTTTTTCTCTAACTAATATCGAGAGACTTATTAGATCTATGAGCTCCGTGTTAAAGGTAAAGAACTTAAAGGCAATGATCCCTTATCTTGATATGGGGAGTTCATCCAAGCTAATGACTGATAAATTTAGCTCATAGGTTAAACCCTTATAACCTAAATGAATCCCAACATTTTTTATCGAATGCTAAAGAGGTGTCAATCATAGGTAGGAATTAATTTGTTCAAGGAATTTTGTAAAATGTCAAGACAAAGATAAAGTTTTTGTACGATATTAAAATACTTGGATTTGAACTTTGTAGATGTATGAGTTAGGTTTTCAACATGATAAAATATGGAAGAGTCATCACAATCAAATAATAACAGGATGGTGTTACCCATTTCAAATTCTTCGCATTGTTTTGTTACAACATCAACTAGTGCTCCAACTAGAAAATCTGCATCAATCACTCTTCTTTTTTAGGAGATATTATTTTCCATTTATTCTATTTATGTGCCAAATTTTAGTTCTGATCACACTCGCATGTGTACAATGATGGAGGTATCTCTACAATATGTCAAATAGATTATTTGAGGTTATTTTAATATGGTTTAATCAGACAATTATTGAGGATAATGGGTTAGTTTACTAATTAGTGATGTAGAGAAGCATGCCTCACCTAAGTATAAATCCTTCCTATATATATTTTTTTATCTAAATTGGAGGAAGAGAGGTCTATAATATGGTTTATGGTTTACTTGGAGATATTTTTGATGTGCCTCTTCTAAAGCTCAAGCTAAGTTGGACTAATTTTATGGAAGAAGTGATGTCATGCCATTTTCTAATAATATGAAGTTGTTTGATGTTTTGATTGATGCCATGAGTTCATATTACCTTCCTATTATGAATTCTATATTTATAGGACATGTACCTGACTCCAAACCCTCATCTCTATTGATGTTTAATGTCATATTGAAAGTCTCCATACTTAATGACATTTGATCATAGTGTTTGGTATCTTGTTCCTTATTGTAGTGGGATAGATGTTGGGTTTTATTATAGAAAACAATTGTTTTCCATTGTATAATAACTATAAAGGGATGTGATCACTCAATTCTACAAGAAATTAAGAGATGAATTTGGGAGGCCATAAAGCAAGTAGAGGAGGTATGTATTCATATAGAGGAATACTTACATAACATCAACCTCTAAGAGGATGCATCACAACATGAGAGTGTAGTTCATAAAGAGGAGGAGTATATTGCTAGATGGGATTAAATTCATGCCCTATTATAATGTATTCAGGTGATAAGAGATCAAAGTTATTATTTATCGAACTTTTGAAGAAGAAAGTGCTTCCTCATATGGTTCTTGGTCTATACCAATAATGAAAAAATATAAGGAGAATCTAGTTGAGATTTGAGGTATGTTTAGTGATCATTTTCAAAAATAATTTTCTACTTACCATCTGTAATATTAAATTACTACTACTAGAGATGATTGTTATAGGGTGGTCCCCTGTAAGCTCTCAAACAAATATTGGAATTAGTTGGATAAATAATTTACAAACAAGAGTTTTTTTTTTCTCTTTCTTCAGTTAAAATAGGAATTCATCAAGTACTAATGATCTACTTTGTGATTTTTCTAAGGTGATGTGGGATATGTCTAGAGGACAATTTCATAGCCTTGATGAGGAAGTATTTTTGACAGGGAGTAATTCTAAGTTTCTTAATATAAGACTTATCAAGCTTATTTCAATGGATTTAGCAAGAGACATTATTTTTGATTGGATTCTGATGACTCTATTAAGCATTTCCTATAAAACTATCTCTGAGGATCTAACATTGGGGATGTGGGACATGGATAAAAGATTAGTTCACCAAGAGTGGATAAGTTTTGTTTAGGGGAAATTTGTTTTGGATAAAATTTTATGATATTTGGAGGTTATAGATGGGATAGGGGAATATATTCATAGAACCTTTTTCTAAAAATTAACTTTGACAAGTCTTGTGATCTTATTCACTAGAAATTTATCATAGATATGTCAAATTTCCTTAGGTTTGGACAACAATGTGTGGACATTATCAATTCTTTGTTCGCATGTTCCTCTCCTTTTTTTTGGAAGAATAATGTGTTGTCCCCTTGCATCAACCTTCATATGTACATCACGCAAATATTCTCATTGGCCCCTTATGTTTATGCCCTCATAGTGGATGTTATTTAGTGTCTATTGGATGCAACCATTTATGTTTGTTAGTGTAGACATATCTCCCCACCTAATGGGGAGGAAATGGCTAACAACCCATTTTTATTTGACTCCCTCTTATTGATCTCTATTGATCAGAGGACAGTTCTGGATGCCAAAGATAATATTTCAATACTCTATGAGGAATAAGGGCCTATCATGTATAACCATCCAATGGAATTTATTATTTCTAGTGTTCCTAACCTACGTGGATACCAACGACGTGGAGTTTTATTCAACCAAAAATTACTGTGATATATCTTGTAATGCGTCTTGTGGTTGACCTTTTTCTGGTTACAATGTGGGATTGGTTCCTAGATATATTTCAACACATATAATTTTTTAAAAAAACAAGGATCTTGTGTTTTCTATTAAGCTGTCAATGGTTATAAAAATTCCTAACACCCCATATTTACTGTGTGTCATGTTGGATAATTAGCAAACCTTAGTTCATGCAACTTGTGTAGATTACACATTCTTCTATGTCAAACAAATATGATGGATACTAGATCATTCCCATTGTTCCCCTAGATGTATACACTATGCCCAAGGATAAGGGAGGCATTAGTTTTAAATATGTCATGACTCAAGAAAACATTTTGGCTACCGAATGGGAGGTTAGATGTATGGAGGGTTCATCCCATTCAAAATTGTTGAGGTAATAATTATTGTTGTCAATAGAAAATGTTAGAAAATACCAGGGTGAGTTTTCTTACGTGGCATCATATCTTCTCCTCATAATTTTATTTTTTCGGTTACTATCAATCTTAACATGGATATTTATTATTTTAGTTCCCATTATTGGAAGAAATAGTTTCTAGTGACTCGAGAGTTTGCCTTGTCGTATATGGATTTAACTACTTCTATGGAAACCATCAAACTCATTCCTCAAGAATATATTTAAAGGATGAAAATTGATATGCTCATTCCTCAAGAATATCTTTTAAGGAAGACAATTGATATGCATAGTTGCTTTTAGAGAGTCTAGGAGTGTATTTATGGGTTACATTTGAATAATTATTATTCTCACAAGATATACTCTATTATACGTATGTGTAATGTGTTTGGAGAAATTCTTAATATCAGGTAGGTTATTTTAGATGAACAAAGTCATTGGATATGTCAACTACATGGTGTCCAGTCAATTAGAGTCAACTACAAAATATGGATCTTTGCTTGGTTGATGGTTTATTAAGATCTTCCCTCCAATGTTTGGTTGGCCAAAGGTGACTTTGTTAATGGATTATTTATGTTCAATATTAGAAATAATTAAGCATATTTTATGGTAGAGTTCCTTTGTGAGAAGTTGTCAGGATTAGGTTCAATCTATGATGGATGACATTCTGTAAGGAAATTTATATTGGCAAGTATTTTTGTTGGGAGATTCCAGATCAATTATTAGAGACTCTTTAACTAGTATTTTGCATTGACTGAGATTACCTACTTGTTATAAACTTTGTAAGCTATGAGGTAAATACATTTTTTATAATGAGGTTAGTTTTGTAAGTGTTTTTTCTCAATTGTGATGTGATAAAATTATATATGAAACTTCTAGACAAAGGCACATTATTGGTTAAAGATATAAAATGATAAAATCTAAATTTGTATTTATATTTGATAGTTATTTTAGTTGTTTTTAAAAACAAGATATGAAATATATATATATAACGCAGATTAAAATAAACCAAATAATAATTTCATATTTATATTGTTGTTATCAAATTTAAATTAATACAATTAACAAAATTATTTCTCGAGTCTATAACTTTAACTTATTATTCCAAACCTAAGCGTACATGAACATGTAGATGGAGTTGATCGGATAGGAAGGGATGCAAGCAGAGTAAGAAATGTGAAATATTTTATTTATGCTACAAGGATGGGCATATAACTATTACATTACATATATTTTAATTTTGGATTTATGTAGATGTGCAAATTTATTTTTTGAAAATTTTGAATAAAATATTTACATTTTATAAGATTTGATCTATCTCTGTCTATATATATATATATATATCTATCTCTATATATATATATATCTCTCTCTATATATGTATATATATATATATATATATATATATATATATATATATATATTAAAAGTCATTATTATAATCAAACATTAAATCCATCTTAATTGGTTAATAAAACACTACCAACCCATTCATGTTGCTAAGTAGAATAGCCAAAATGTTTGTCTCCTCTCCTACTTTCTACAAAAATAAGACACAGATATAACGCTCAATCTCCTCGTTTATTTCTACAGAAATAGAACTGAGATATAAATTATAACACTGAAAATCATTATTTATTTTGCCACTAATTTGAAATAAAACCCCATTTTTAAACAATTTTAACTTAGACACCCTTATAATCCTATATTCTTGGTACCTCCACCCTAACCAACAATTCAGATCAGTTAAATTCCTCCTATCAACCTAGTCAAATAGGTTAGACACTGATGCAGGAGCATCCGAGTGAAGAGGTGACAACTGAGAGATTTTTTATTTTTATTTTTTGTTTTATTTTGACAGATAGAGAGGAAACCACTTCAAGTTTTTGTTTCATTTAGTTTCATTTTGTGTCATTTTTAATTAAGGCTAATTTAGCCATTATTAGTTTCTTAAATTAGACAAAATAGGATTAGTTAGGAACTTGTTTGAAGAAACTGAAAAGTAACTGAGGAACAACTCCTCAAACTGTAAAGTAACTGCTGACAATGTATTGAAAAGGAAAAATCAGAGATGATGGAAGGGCTACCATCCAGAGACGAGAGAGAGCCTAGGAGCTGTAACCCAGAATTATTTGAACTTCTATGATAGCTAACAATACAAAATCTGTCATTTAATAAAGTAGATTGAATTTCATTACGTTCTTTGTGCATAGATGTCTCAGGCATCAAAATGAAAGCAAGACAGTGAAACCATTTCTTTTCAAATATTCAAACAAACATCAACAAAATTCAATGACAAGCAGCGTTTTCAAGACCGAGAATCGAACAGAGTTACACCAACACATATATTTCATTTCTCAACAAAAAAAACCCTAGGTACCATTACATTCTGCATTTAAACAAAAAAAAAATGTTTCCTGTACATGGCATTTCCATTTTTTCATTCAATAAAAATTTACTGTACAAAATTTGTAATCTGGAAATCTGAAGGGTTCCAAACCCATGAAACCAAAACATATTACAGTCCACAGGTTATGCCTAAATATTCTCGCGAGGGCATGAACACCTCAAAGATCACATGTAGATACAAAGGACCCAAAACATCAAGGGTATATCCGAGTCACAAACAAGAGCAAGCGATAGAACAACTACTGCAAAACTACACACACAGCAAAGCAAGCAAGAAAACCGCTTTAGCTATGGAAAGACCCTACCCAAGTTTCCCTAAGCCCATGACCAGTCCCCCGGACGAAGCTGTGGAGTAGTGCTTCCCTAGAAGGGCCTGCAAACCACCACAGAGTAGGACAGTGATTAGTATTGAGCCACGGAAATAAAAAAGATAACAATGAATAGCTAATTGGAAGGAGAATGAGGACCGTAGTGGGATAAGAACCTCTTTCGAGACGAAGGATGAGAGCCGAGACCCACAACAGAGGGTTTCCACCAGTGAATGAGCCATGGACATGCTATTCCTACTCACCAAGGAGCCAGAGCGTTAGGAACTTTAAAAAAAGGGAATGAAATTGAAACCGAAAGGAGGAGCTTACCTGAAATTGAGGGTGCCGAGTTGTTCTGTGCAGCAACCAAGCAGGAGCTGAGATTTGCAGAGTCAAAGCATAACTAGACCCCACATCAACAAACAAATCACCACATAACAATCATAAATGAGCTCGAAGAAAATAATAGAGAAAAACGGCCTTGCGAGAGGGAGAGGACCTGAAAGCCTCCAAACACCAAAGTAATGATTTGCCACAAAGAACAGGTAGAGGCATAGCAACGATAGACCATGGAGAACGAGCAGAGAAATAGCACCAATAAACCATAGAGAACCAACAAATCACATTAAACCACCATACGGAGCAAACAAGGCACAATACTTACCATCCATCGTGAATAACAGGCGAGAACACAGAGCACCCACCGAGTAAAACCATCTCACAGGAGAAATGAGCTCCAAAATCACTCGGTGAAAGTGATAACCCTTAGTCGCAAGCCCGAGGTCAGTACAAAAGGAAGGCAGCAAAACATTAAACTGCAATTAAGACACACAACAAAAACCATGCCACCAAACTGAACTTGGAGTCAAAGAATTAAACAGTCAATAGCCACACGTCCCTTCTCGCGATTGCCAGCAATTTATGGTATCAGAGCAGGTTTCCTTTTCTCTTGGTACAAAAAATGGAGGTAGGAAGAAGGGGTCGAGAAAGAGGCATCAAAAGAGTAGCAGATGAAGTGCTACGAGAAGAAATTAGGAATTCAACTGAATGTTTGGCAGCAGTGGAAGTAGGAAGGCGTAGAGATCTAGAAGGTGGGGATGACAGTGAGGAGGAAAACATAGCCACGACGGATGGGTTATATGATGAAGGACCAGAAATTAAAGTATTGAGGTCAGTTTTATTGGCTAGTAGTAAGCCAAGACTGGTTCTCTCTAATTATGATGGAAGATTGTCCATAGAAGCATTGTTAAACTAGATAAGTGAGCTAGATAAATATTTTGAGTATGAAGAAATCAGCGAAGACAAGAGGATCAGGTTTGTTGTCACCAAATTGAAGGGACATGCAGCTATATGGTGGGACAGTGTACAGGCGGAAAGGAGGAGATTAAAAAAACCATTGATTAAAAAATAAGACAGGATGGTTGTTAGGAGGAAGAGCAAGTTTCTGCCTAAAGATTATCAAATTGCCCTTTATAGACAAGTACAGAACCCGAAGCAGAGAATGATGACTGTGAAGGAATATACTGAAGAATTTTATAAAGTTAACCTGAGAGATGGTTATGTTGAAGATACCCCTCCGAAAAAAAAACAAGGTTTGTGAATAGTCTACGGATGGAGATCCTAAACGAAATTAGTATTCTTTCCCCTAAGACCATAATGGAAGCTTATCAATGTGCTTTGAAGGCTGAGGAAAATATTGCTAGGAAACAAAATGGCAGAACAGGATGTGGTTCTGGTAGAGGTCGGGGACAAACCTTTGGTAGAGGTAGGACTGCCAACAGCAATGAAGAGGCCAGTAGTTCGAAGACTTCACGACAGAGTGAAAGGGAAGGTAACACCAGAGGAGGAAGGTCATACCAGCAAGGAAGAGGTAATGGAAAAGGCAGAGGAAATGCCTATCAGTGTTACAAGTGTCACAAGTGGGGACACATGTCCTTTGAATATTCTGAAAATGAACAAACTGGGTAGAGGGGAGCATATGTCGCTCATCCCGATGAAGCGGAGGCACCGCCACAGGAGGTGGAAAATGTGCCAGAGACTGGGGAAGCCTTGGGGTTGAACAAGGTATTATTAAAACCAGCTAAAGAAGTAGCTGATCAAACACAAATGAAAGCATTATTCAGACTTTATGCAAGTGGCATAGGAAATGTTGCAAATTAATTATAGACAGTGGAACTATTGATAATCTTGTAGGTACTGAAATGGTGGGAAAATTGGGTTTGAATAAGTTGAAGCAACCAACTCCATACAGGGTGTTGTGGTTGCAGAAAGTCCACCAACTACTGGTCGATGAGCAGCATGAAGTAGAGTTTCATATTGGCAAGTACAAGGACAAGGTGACTTGCGATATCATGCCTATGGATGTGTGCCATATTCTATTGGGTAGACCATGGCAGTATGATAGGAACGTCATCCATGACAGGGCAACAAATTTTTACAAGTTTGTTAAAGATGGGATAAAGCATACCCTAGTGCCCATGAAGGAAGAGGATGCTGCTGAAACCAGTGGGACAAAAGCATCACTGTTAGGCGGAAAATAGTTTTTGCGACAGATGGAGGATGATGAGGTGAAGTATGCAGTTGTGCGAAGGCCAAAACCAGTATTGATCCATATTGAAGTCACCGACTTACCTAAAGAAATACAGGACATGTTGCAAGAGTTTAGTGATATTGTGGTAGATGATCTACCAGACAAATTACCACCGAAGCAAAGCATTAGTAACCATATTGATTTTATTCCAGGAGCCAGTTTGCCAAAAAAGGTTGCCTACTAGATGAGTCGGAAGGATAATGAAGAAATCTGGAAGCAGGTGTAGGGGTTGTTGGATAAAGTATTGATTCGACAGAGTTTAAGCCCTTGTCCAGTTTCGACTGTTTTAGCTCCCGAGAAAGGAGGTGAGTGGCCAATGTGCACGAATTCCTAGGCCATTAACAAGATTACTATCAGGTACAAGTTCCCTTTACCTCAAATGGATGATATGATGGATTTTTTGAGTGGTGCAACGTACTTTTCAAAGATAGACCTGAAAAGTTGCTACCAGTAAATCAGAATTCGAGAAGGTGACGAGTGGAAGACAACTTTCAAGACTAATGAAGGCATGGAAAATTTTAGGGGCTAATATTCGCCCAATGGGCTAATTTTCCATGATTTTTCCACAAAAAATATTCGCCAATTTCCAATTTTACAAAAGACGATTCGCCCAAATTTTAGAATATAAAATTATTTTACCTTAAAAATCGCCAACATTATATAGAGACTACGTATAAAATCATTATAAATTTGGATAATTTTACAAATATATCAATAAAATTTTTATAGTTTTCATATTAGGGATTAGTGAGATTCGCCAATGTTTTTAAACTTCAAGAAAATTTTCCATCCTTAAAATGTTCCTTGAATGAAGGATTGCACGAATGGCTGGTTATGCCATTTGGATTGAGCAACGCCCCTAGCACATTCATGCGGTTGATGAATGAGATGCTAAAGGAATTCATTGGAAAATTTGTGATTGTATATCTGGATGATATATTTATATTCAACAAGACGAAGGAGGAAAATTTTTGACATGTGAGGTATGTATTGGAAAAATTACAGCAGAATAAATTACTGATAAATTTGAAGAAATGTTCCTTTTTCAAGAAAGAATTAATTTATTTGGGATTTGTGATTTCCGAGAATAAACTAAAAATGGATCCAGAAAAGGTTGCAGCCATAGTTAGCTGGCCATCCCCCAAAAGTTTGTTTGAGGTACGGAGTTTCCATTGATTGGCGAGTTTTTATCGGAAATTTATTAAAAATTTCAGTGGGATTTATACACCCATGCTGGACACCATTAAGAAGACAAATTAGCCTTTCCATTGGACAGAAAGGGTAGAGAAGAGTTTTCAATTGCTCAAAAGGAAAATTACTGAAAAATCGATTTTGAGGTTACCAGACTTTAACAAACTTTTTCAAGTTCGTTGTGATGCCAGTGGGACAGCCATTGGTGCAGTGCTCAGTCAAGAGGACAAGCCAGTGGCCTATTTCAATGAGAAACTAAATGAAAGTAGGCAAAAGTACATGTCTTATGACAAGGAGTTTTATGCAGTGGTTCAAGCATTGAAGCATTGGAGACATTATGTGAAGGACAATGAATTTGTCTTGTTTTCAGACAATTCTACGTTGCAGTATATTATGCAGCAGCATAAGCTGAACCATAAACATACGAAGTGGGTGGAGTAATTGCAGAGTGTTGTGTTTGTGTTGAAATACATCAACGGTCAAGCCAACAAAGTGGCAGATGCGTTAAGCATGAGGAATTTGATCCTACAGGAAAGTATGATACAAGTATTAGGATTTGAACATCTTAAGGACTTGTATGAGGTAGATGCATATTTTAAGGAAGCTTATGAAGCTTTCCAAAATCCGTTGTTGCTCATGGCAGGACTATAATATGCAGGAAGGGTTGCTATTCAAAGGAGGGCCATTTTGTATTTCGGAATGTTCTATGAGAGAGAACTTAATCCAGGAAAAGCATAATGGAGGTTTAGCCATACATTTTGGCATAGACAAGACCTTGGACTAGTTGAGTTAGTTTTACTATTCTCCGAAGATGCGAAGAGATGTAGAAAGGTTTGTGACTAGATGCAAAGTGTGTCAGCTTGCAAGGGACACAGCCATAACACAGGGTTGTATACACCCTTACCTATTCTGAACAGACCATGGGACTTTGTTAGTTTTGACTTTGTCTTAGGTCTGTCGAAGACACAACGGGGATTCGATTCCATCATGGTAGTGGTGGATCGTTTCACCAAAATGGCACATTTCATTCCATGCAGGAAAACCAATGACACCACACATGTAGAACATTTGTTCTTTAACGAGATAGTCTAATTACATGGCTTGCTGAAGTCTATTGTTTCGGATCGAGACGTTATGTTTACAGGACATTTTTGGCGAACCCAACGGAAAAATTAGACACCAAACTAAACTTCAGCTCAGCTTATCACTTGTAGACCGATGGTCAAACCGAAGAAGTGAACCGAAGTTTGGGAAACTTATTGAGGAGTCTGATTGGAGAAAATTCTCGACAGTGGGATCGTGTGCTTGCACAAGTGGAATTTGATTATAATGATTCGCCCAACTGAAGCACAAGAAGTAGTCCTTTCCATATCCTATAAAGAATGCACCCACGTGGAGTACATGATTTATGGGATTTGGGACAGTTGGAGCGTAGGAGTGCTGATGGGAAATATTTCACAAAGGCAATCAGCAATCTTCATGATCAGGTGAAATTACAATTACAAGACAATAGCGAAAGATAGAAGCAGAAGGCGGATTTGAAAAGGCGAGAGGAACAACTCAATGTAGGAGACCTAGTATTAGCACACCTACACAAGGAAATGGTTCCTAAAGGTGAATACAACAAGTTGAAATGGAAAAACATCGAGCCTTGCAGGATTCTTCGGAAGTTTTTTGTTAATGCTTACGAATTGCAGTTACCACCAAGTATTGGAATTTCACCCATTTTCGATGTGGCAGATCTGTACCCCTACACTGCGGCAAATGAAGAAGACAGTTCGGAAATACAAACACGAGACACCCATAAAGAGAATGATTCATGGATTAAACAAATGCCCCCAAGAAATCCTCTAGATATCGAATAGATCCTAGATACCCAGGCGGCCAGACAGACTCAAAGGAAGGAATATTTGCAGTACCTAGTCAAGTGGAAGGGTCATCCTATGGAAGATAGTTCTTGGTTAGATGCTAGCCAGATTCAAAGCACTGACTACTCTATTGAAGAGCTCATGGACAGGAGTCATGAGTTTAATTTACCCCGGGAGCCTGATGTAGGAGCATCCGAGTGAAGAGGTGGTAGCTGGGAGATTTTTTTTTTATTTTCATTTTATTTTGACAGATAGAGAGGGAAACACTTCAATTTTCTATTTCATTTAGTTTCATTTTGTGTCATTTTTATATAAGGCCGAGTTAGCCATTATTAGTTTCTTAAATTAGAAAAAATAGGATTAGCTAGGAACTTGTTTGAAGAAACTGTTTAGTAACTGAAAATTAACTCAGGAATAGTTCCTCAAACTGTAAAGGAATTGCTGACAATGTTATGCAAAGGAAAAATTAGAGATGATGGAAGGGCTGCCATCCAGAGAGGAGAGGGAGCCCGGAACCTGTAGCCGAGAATTATTTGAACTTCTATGATAGCTAAAAACTCAAAATTTGTCATTTAATAAAGTAAATTAAATTTCATTACGTTCTCTGTGCATAGATTTCTCACACATCAAAATGAAAGCAAGGCAATGAAACCATTTCTTTCCAAAGATTTGAACAAACATTGACAAGCATTCATTGACAAGTAGCGTTTTCAAGACCGAGAACTGAACAGACGTACACCAGCACATATATTTCATTTCTCAACAAAACAAACCCTAGGTACCATTACATTTTGAATTTAAACAAAAAAAATACATTTCATGTACATGGCATTTTCATTGTTTCGTTCAATAAAAATTCACTGTACAAAATCTGTAATCTGGAAATCGTGAAGGGTTCCAAACCCATGAAAGCAAAACATATTACAGTCCACAGGTTATGCCTAATTCTTCTATAGAGGGCATGAACACCTCAAAGATCAAATACAAATACAAAGGACCGAAAACATCAAGGGTATAGCCAAGTCGCAAACAAGAGCAAGTGACAGAACAACTACTACAAAACTAGACAGAAAACAAAGCAAGCAAGAAAACCGCTTTAGCTACAGAAAGACCCTACCCAGATTTCCCTTGATCCAGGTTATCTTTTGTTTATAGATGCATTAGAAGAATTACATACACAGTTTGTAGCTTAACCAAAGAAAAACTTTAAATGTGCACATATGAGAGAAAGAAGAAGAAGAGCATAAGAAGAAAAGAAGAGAAGAACTTGATAACGGAGTTCGTCCCTCCTAGACTACGTCTCCGGGCCCTGCTCGATCAATGGGGAGGCCTTCATTCATTAGAAATGGCATCAAAAGAAGTTACATTCATCAGTTACAAAAAATGGAGCATTATACCTCCATGCTGGAAAATGCCTGAAAATTGGAGAGCTCCGTTGTAGAAACTGACACCACCATTGAATTCTTGTCACCGAGAGCTGTAAAAACGATATAAAATTTGCCCAATTCTGAGTCTGGACAAAAATCACCCTCCTGCAAAAATTCAGCCAAGCATGGTTCCACCAGTGTTTTTTGACTGCTCAGGTTTCCACTACTTTTGTCTTGGTGCCCGAGCTGCTGTACCTCTGCTTTCCTTCTTACGCTGACAAAAAACTGATATTTAAATAATAATATGGCAGACTTACCATTGGTTTTTATGGTTTATTTTTACACCATATAAGTTTACCCCAACCACAACCATATATATATCCCATATATTTTTTATATTATTGTTGGGAGTTGGGCCTGTACTTCACGGCATCCGTACCGAGCCCTTTCCAACTGAAATGCATTAACACCTTTAGGTTTTGGTGCTATACCGTTTATCACGTGATATATGTGGGTGGCTTTGGGTGGCGGGACCACCTACATGGCCGCCTACCCAAGCCCCAACATACCACCTACGTTGACCGTCGTTTTGTTATGAACGTGTGTAACCATATAGTATCTCCCCACCATATATACGTTGGTTATAATATATAGTTTGTTATAACCATACTCAACCATGCGGTGATTTCAAACGGTTTTTGATTTATATATATATATATATATATATATCCACATTGGTTTGTTTGTTTACATTTATTTGCAGTTTGTTATAATAATATATGGTGTACGATAGAACCATATATTATATGGTTTGTTTTGTTTGGGATATATTTTGGTTATGTTTTAGATTGGGATATATATATTTTTATTTATATAGTTAATTTGGATAATTATATAAAATTTTTAGTTATAATCAAAATATCCCATGTTTTCTTGTGCAGGTTTAGGAGGCCATTGGAGGAATATCAAGTGTCCAGCTGCCATGTGGGTCCCACGTGCTGACTGGGATGCCATGTGGCTCACTGTGGGCCCCATTTTCCCTTCGCCATACCAAACTTTGAAGAGCTCTATCTTTTGCATACGAGCTCGGATCAACGAACTGTTCATGCCACTGCGATCAGAACGACGAGGCCTCTCAACTGATGCCACCAAATTCTCCTTTCTACCATTTTGAATTTAGAGCCTTATCCATCCCCTTAGTGTCTTGAGATCCTCGTGGATCAATCCTCCCCACTGAGGAGCTTTTGGTCCTGCAAAAGCATTAGCACATTGTCAATCTCCTACACGTGAAACTGGTACATTCTTGCAATCATGCACACCACACATGACCGAAAAACCCCTCCTTGCCAAGAGTTCATAGCACACACTCATTGGCCAAGGATTACATAAAAAGCAATTAATGCCTCAAATACTAATAAGGAAAGGCCAGAATATCATCGTTGCATCTTGAAGTGATGGGAAACACGCCATCATTTTTACATTGCAACATATGATATAGAATGGTGGCCATAACAAGCTACTACTCCTAAAAAAACCATATTAACAAAGAAGACCATCGTGACTAGTGCAGATTCATCTGTTGAACATGTTCATCTTTTAGCTCCTCTAGCGATGTTTCTGGAACATGGAGCATCAGACACGTGGTTTGTTGGTGTCCCTCTTTGTTGCAATGACTACAACAATTCTTTCTCCTCCAAACTTTCGGGGCTGCCTTGGGGCGCTTCCCCTTGGTGTTTATTCGAAAGGTGTTCATGGAGCCCTCACTATCGCTGGATTGTGAGGAAGGAATTTCATCGTCTGTTGTTGGCTGGTTACTAGCTATATTTGAATTTTCCCCCACTTCCTTTCAGGTGTATCTAATTCCTGCATGGTGCGGCAACCCCCTGACTTTGATGGGGTTTATGATGCCTTGGCCTTTGATGCCGAGGCCCCTTTCCTTGATATCCCATTTTCTTCATTAATTTGGATCCTATCCCTGTAGTATGGTTTTCAAAAGCAGCAAATTCATCAGCATGAGAATGACGTGAAATTGGAGAATCACTTTTTACCTCCAAAGAGCTATGTTGCGGCTATTCCAAGGCCCCATCCTTGGCTTGCAACTCACATTGTAAACTTTGGTTTTCATCCCTCGCCTCATGGAGAAGCCTCCTTAGTTCATCATTCTCTGCTTGGATGCAGTGGTTGATCTCTTCAAGTTCTTGGATTCCTGCTGAGGGAAGTGTCCTTTTTATTATATCGGTTGAAATTCTTGATTCATAGCTAGAATCAGACCCCAAATCTATGGGCCCTCTTGTCACGACCCCGAGGGCTATAAATTTCATCTCATCACCGAAGTCAGACCCCAAGTCAATGGGCCTACCTCGTTCAAATCTCGTAGCTGTGACTTTCTCATCTTCCTTGGACTCGAAATATTGATTTTGCTGTACGGTGGCCATGGCCTTCGGTTTCCCATTTTTGTCATTCCTCCTAGGTCTCAGTTCAGGGTGCAGCTTCCAGCAATTCTCTTCATCATGCCCCTCTTTCCCACGATGGATACAAGAGGGATTTCCTCCCCTTCTCTTGATTGCTGCCGTTCTCTTTGGTTGGTCATCTCTATCATATTTTCCACTATTCTCAATGTGAATGGCCTTTATGCTGGCCGCATCAATGGTGGTTGGTTCAAATAATAACAATGAATGCCTAATATAATTATGTAACGATCCAATGTATTTAGTTACAATTTTAGGTGTATCAAGTGCAATACCCAAATTTAGTGCTTGCTTTCCGAATTCTTCTGTAAAACTCTGAACATCTTGACCTTTTCCTTGCCTTAAATACTACCAGTTCATTAAAGCTTTTTGCATGTAACCCAATGGATAAAATTGTGCTTTTAATGCAGAAATGAAATTAGGCCAAGAGGAATAAATATTACCCATATCCTTACTACTTTGTACTTTGCTCTCCCACCAAATGAGAGTGGTGCCGATTAATTGAAAATAGGCCAACTGAATCTTCACTTCATCCTCCACGATCTACTGAATCTTACAGTAGATCTCAATCTGCCTAACCCAATTGTTAAGTTTTTCTGCATTGCTTTCACCGTTGTACACGGGGAGATCAAGTTTAACATCTAACTTAAAAAAAAGTTTCTTAGATGCATCTTTGCAATTTCGATTATTATTATGGTGAGAAGAAGAAGAAATTTCACTTGTAGAAGGAGAAGGAGGTGGATCTCCTCCATCACCTCCATGTACTAAACCTTGTCCTTCTAGACTTTACCCCTCTACATCTTCTAGTTTTTCGAGCTTTGAGAACAACTTCTCAACACGATCTGCCTTCATATAGAAAGTATTGCGAAATTCTGCTCCTCATCATATCGAGTCCCGTCATCTGCCATGTTCCCTTTTCGATGTGCACGTCTTGCCTCGGGATCGAAAGGCTGTAACTCCCCTTCGCCTCTTAGGAGCTTGTTTCTCGTTAGCATACAAACATGCAATTCACAACTAAAAACACCTGCTCTGATACCACTTTATCCAGGTTATCTTTTTTTTGTAGATGCATTAAAAGAATTACATACACAATTTGTAGCTTAACCAAAGAGAAAGTTTAAATGTGCACATATGAGAGAAAGAAGAAGAAGATCATAAGAAGACAAGAAGACAAGAACTTGATAAAAAAGTTCGTCTCTCTTGGACTATGTCTCTGGGCCTTGCTCGATTAATGGGGAGGCCTTCATTCATTAAAAATGGCATCAAAAGAAGTTAGATTCATCAGTTACAAAAAATGGAGCATTAAACCTCCATGCTGGAAAATGCCTGAAAACTAGAGAGCTCCGTTGCAGAAACTGACACCACCATCGAATTCCTATTGCCGAGAGATGTAAAAATGATATAAAATTTGCCCAATTCTGAGTCTGGACAAAAATCACCCTCCTGAAAAATTCAGCGAAGCATGGTTCCACCAACGTTTTCTCACTTCTCAAGGTTTCATTGCTTCTATCCTGGTTTTCGTGCCTGGGCCGTTGTACCTCTGCTCTCCTCCTTACACTGACAAAAATCTGATGCTTAAATAATAACATGGCAGACTTGCCATTGGTTGTTATGGTTTATTTTAACACCATATAAACTTACCCCAACTGCAACCATATATATATCCCATATATTTTTTATATTATTGTTGGGTTGTAGGCCCACACTTCACGGGACCCGCACCCATCCCTTTCCTACTGAAATGCATTAACTCCTTTAGGTTTTGGTGTTGTACTGTTTATCACGTGATATATGTGGGTGGCTTTGGGTGGCGGGACCACCTACGTGGCCGCCTACCCAAGCCCCAACATACCACCTACGTTGACTGTCGTTTTGTTATGAACGTGATACTCCATCATGTTATGCGTTGGTTGTGTAACCATACAGTATCTCCCCCACTATATATACGTTGGTTATAATATATAGTTTGTTATAACCATACTCAACCACGCAGTGATTTCAAATGGTTTTGTATATATGTTAAGGGATATATATATATATATATATATATATATATATATATATATATATATATATATATATATATATATATATATATATATATATATATATATATATATATATATCCACGTTGGTTTTTCGTTTCATTTATTTGCAGTGTGTTATAATAATATATGGTATACAATATAATCATATATTATATGGTTTGTTTCGTTTGGGATATATTTTGGTTATTTTTTAGATTTGGATATATATATTTTTATTTATATAGTTAATTTGGATAACTATATAAAAATTTTAATTATAACCAAAATATCCCATGTTATCTTGTGCAGGTTTAGGAGGCCATTGGAAGGATGTCAAGTGTCGAGCTGCCATGTGGGTCTCACGTGCTCACTAGGATGCCATGTGGTGCACTGTGGGCCCCATTTTTCCTCCAACATACCAAACTTTGAAGAGCTCTATCTTTTGCATACGAGCTCAGATCGACGAACCATTCACGCCACTGCGATCAGGACGACGAGCCCTCTCAACTCATGCCACCAAATTCTCCTTTCTACCATTTTGAATTTCGAGCCTTATCCATCCCCTTAGTGTCTCGAGATCCTCCTAGATCATCCCTAAGCCCTTGAACAGTCCCCAAGACGAAGCTGTGGAGCAGCGCTTCCCTGGAAGGGCCTGCACACCACCACAGAGCAGGGAAGGGGTTAGTATTGAGCCCCAAAAATTTAAAAGATAACACTGAATAGCTAACTAGAAGGAGAATGGGGAACTTACCTAGAGAAGAACCACTTTCGAGATGAAGGACGAGAGCTGAGACCCACAACAGAGGGTTTCCACCAGTGAATGAGCCATGAACATGCTATGCCTTCTCACCAAGGAGCCAGAGTATTAGGAGCTTTAAAAACAGGGAGTGAAATTGAAATCGGAAGGAGGAGTTTACCTGAAATTGAGGCCGCTGAGTGGTCCTGTGCAGTAGCCAAGCTGGGACCTGAGATTTGCAGAGCTGAAGCATAACCAGACCCCACATCAATAAAAAAATCACCACATAACGAACAGAAACGAGCTTGAAGCAAATAATAGAGACAAACAGACTTACAATAGTGAGAGGACCTAAAACCCGCCAAACACCAGAGCATTGAGTCGCCACAGAGAACGAGCAGAGTCAGAGAAATGACAGACCATGGAGAACGAGCAGAGACATAGCACCAATAAACCACAGAGAAGGAACAAAGAACATTAAGCCACCATACAGAGCAAAGAGGGCACAATACTTTCCATCCATCACGAATACTAGGCAAGAACACAGAGCACCCACAGAGCAAAACCATCGCATAGGAGAATGACCTCCAAAAACCCTTGGTGAAAGTGATAACCCTTAGTCGCAAGCGCGAGGTCACTATAGAAGGCAGGAAGCAAAACATTAAACCATAATTAAGACACACACCAAAAACCTTGCCACCAAACGCAACTTGGAACCAAATAATTAATTGGTCAATAGCCACACGTCCGTCCTTGGGATTGCCACCAGACACCAACAAATGATATCAATTACCTCCCTATGATTGAACCAGTGAAATAAGTAAATGATATCAGTTACTTCCCTCTGATTGACCCAGTCAAATAAGTTATACTGGTCGGATGAGGTCCGACGTTGTTGACAATAATGAAAAATACAAATATAACTATTCATAAGCCTATTCATGCTAAACAGAAAATTTTACTAAAAGTTTTACAAGTTAAAAATGTTGAAAAATCTAACTCCTACTTTTCTGAGTTGTGATTCTTACTAAGTAAAGGAGTCTGTTTCTAGTAGTTAGGATCTATTTCCTACATTGGTGTGTGGTTGAGATATTCTCTGAACCAACAGATTGCGTGTGCATGTATATATGTAATTGCATTTGATTAATGAAACAATATACATCATGAGATTTTATCATGGTATCAGAGCCCTGAGGGACGTCTCCTCCTGGGCTTGGCCTGTCTTGGGCTGAGGGAAATAAGAGAAATATATTTTGTTTTAGTTTTTTTTAGAGTTGTTGTCAGCAGAGCCAATTGCGGAAAGAGAGCCAATTGCTAGAGGAGATAGCGTTGTCGTTGGTGGATTGGCAGAGGCTAAAAGGGCGTTGCTGCGTGAGGGTGTTTGTTACCCGTTGCTACAATATGCACCCATTGTTGCGTGCTTCCTGTGAGGTGGAGTCTGCGGTAAATTGAAGGAGCTTGTATGGGAGGAAAGAGCAGTATCGAAGTAGCAGGCTCAACGCTACCTCCTCCAACCCCAATCTTCTCAAAACAAAGGGAAAATTATAAAACAGAGTGTTGTTTTATCTAGTTTGTCATTGAACCCGGTGTGGGAAGAGGAGAAATCACGCCTGAGTTTGAGTCGTTCGATGACGAAGGCCTTCCCAAGGCCTGTCATTCAGACGTGACCACATTTCATTCGGAGGGCCTGACGAATATCCGCTCTAAGGTATATCTTTCCCCAAACCTCTGGTATGTATTATTGCAAATTGATATTCAGACAAGTAGTCATTAAGGGGGAGTGTTGGAAAATCTAACTCCTACATGTCTTTGTTGTGATTCTTACTAAGTAAAGGAGTCTATTCCTAGTAGCTAGGATCTATTTCCTACATTGGTGTGTGGTTGAGATATTCTCTCAGCCAACAGATTGTGTGTGCATGTTTAATGTAATTGCATTTGATTAATGAAACAATAAACATAATCAAACTTTATTAAAAAATAATAAAATCAATTACATGTTTACAACTCATACAAATCCATTAGAGTTTTATAATTAATAAAAAAAAAGAGGTGATTTTATGTGTAATAAAAATGAATAATATGTTTATACCTTCTAATGCAGAATTTCGACCGATTTAGTGTTTCCTGGTGCACATTTAATCATTTCTTGATGCACTTGAATAATGAGATTTTCTAATACATATATTGGGAATAATTTTAGTGTTCAATCTTGCAAAACACAATTTGAAAATTTCCTCAGCTCGTACAACAACCAAAAACTAAATTCGGAAACCAAATTAATTACTTCTATTTAATTAGAAATCTACCATTATAATGATTTCACTTCACTGAACATAATGGGGCAATTGCAAAATGGTAATTAATTTGTGGTAACATTTAATCCAGAGCCAAAACCACATTCATCATTACATAAAATTAAAGTAGTATAACCAATTAAAATGAAAGCAATACAACCAATTTCAAAAGGAGGTAAAATTATCATCTAAATCATTACTTCATGGAAATACAATTATAAGGCATCAAAACTTTACATTAATACTGCCAGTTGAGTGCCCCCATGGATTTACAATACCATCGCAGCAAACAAACCCTCAAAGCACCCAAAATGAAGAAACCCATTAAATAAATGGTAAACCTCTATACATAACTATCGTACACAAAAATTATCCATTCACTTGAGTGGACATTCCAATGGTGTTAACTTCAGGCTTATGTTGAAATTGCTTGGGTACAATGACAATTAACTCGCCATTTTCTATTGAAGTCTTCACCTGGTCGACCGTTGTTTTAGGAAGCTAAAAACGCCGCTGAAATTTTTTGTGTGAGTTCTCAATTACATACCACTTTTCATTTGTTTGTAGTCTTTTTTTGAGTTCATTTCTTATCTTTGAAACTCACAAATATTGTAGAGGCGAAGAACATAGAGAATAATCTCAAAATTAGCAATGGAGTAGATAGATATTCTCATCATTGAGTAACAACCAATAATATTACATAGGGGACAAGGAATGATGAAAAATAAATAACAGGAGTAAGACTCATCTAGAACTTAACGAAAATTAACTAATGAAACTAAATTGAAAATGACTATGGCACTTAACAAACAAACTAGGGATAGTGAGATTAATGCTCTCAACACTCTTTATTAATCTAAATTGTTACAATTATTGTCACTTACAATGCCAAGGTATTCTATTTGAAACTAAAATACATTTTTTGCCATTGGTTTTGTCAAAATATCTGTAATTTGATTGCTTGATGCATAGAAACCAAGAAATATATCTTCATTATTGACAAGCTTTCAAATGAAACGAAAGTGTGTCAATATGCACGCTCCTTTTGTGAAACACATGATTTTTAGATAAACCAATGAGAGAGATTCTATCATAGAAAGTAGGAGTTGGTTCATTTTAAACATGTGAAAGATCATTCAATAGCCTTCTCATCTATACAACTTACCAAGCTACAAAAGTTGCAGCTACATATTTTGCCTCTATAAAAGATATTTTAAAAATGGGTTATTTCTTTGATTCCCATGAGATCATATTTGTTCCCAAGTGAAAAGTGTATCGTGATGTGTTTTTCCAATCACCTAAGCTTCCTACGTAGTCACTATCAGTGTAGCTTGAAAGTGAGCAATATTTAGTACGTTTGTACAATAATTCATAGTTTAATGTCCCTACGACATATCTTATCATTCTTTTGAAACTTTTCAATGGCCATTCTTTGGTGATTCCATAAATCTAGAAACAGAGCTAGCTACAAACATGGTGTCAAGTCTAGTTCTAGTGAGATACAAGAGACTACCAACTAGACTTTTATACAAAGTAGAATCAACTAATGGTCCTTCATCTTGTTTTCTTAGCTTGATGCCTAGAGAATATAGAGTGTTATATGGTTTGTAGTTGATCATTATAAACTTTTGCAAGATGCGAGTGAGATAGTTTTGTTGACAGACAAAAATGCCATTTGTAGATTGTTGAATTTCAATTCCAAAGACATATTTCATGGGTCCAAGATTAGCCCTGTTATACTATGTTTGCATGGCAGCTTTGTATTTTTCTAACATCAAATTTCTTGTATAGAGAAAATCATCAACATAAAGGAAAGCAATGATAAGTCTACCTTCATGATTCTTTGTCTAAACAATTGGCCTGTGGCAGCTTTTATAGGATCCACCTTTTATGAGGTAAGAGTCAATTCGAATGTACCAAGCTCGTGAAGATTGTTGCAAGCCATATAAGGATTTCTTCAACTTATTCACTTTTTGTTCTTGTCTTACAACTTCAAAACCATATGGTTATTCTACATAAACCTATTCATCAAATATTCCATTAAATAAAGGAGATTTGACATCTAATTGAAAAACTTGGCATTTATTTTTAGTTGCAGTGGCCAGAATAGCTATGACTATATCTAACGTTTATATTGGAGAAAATGTTTCACCATAGTCTACACCAAGATATTGAGAAAACCCTTTTGAAAGGAGCATTTCCTTATGTTTCTTGATTTTTATTTTTTCATTCAGTTTTGTCTTGTACACCCACTTGACACCAATGATGGTTTTGTCTTTCGGGATATCAACCCATTCCCAAGTTCTATTCTTCTCTATGGATATGATCTTTTAATCCATTGCATCAACTGAATGTTTCTCTTTTACTGTGTCTTAAAAGTGGGTTGGTTGACAGTAAACAAAGGAAAAAATATTTCAATTCTCAAAATGATGCTTGTGTTCATATATATCAGTGATGCTTCTAGTTTTCTAATTATCTTTTAAAGATGACAACTCAATATTGGATACATTGTTGGAAGAAGTACCATTTTTAGAGTGTCATGTCTCTTCTTTTACCTATAATATTGGAAGCCTTGGTGGATGAACATGTTGATCTAAATATTCATCAATTTTCTCACACAAAGATTTGTTTTCAGTGATGCTTCTAGTTTTCTAATTATCTTTTAAAGATGACAACTCAATATTGGATACATTGTTGGAAGAAGTACCATTTTTAGAGTGTCATGTCTCTTCTTTTACCTATAATATTGGAAGCCTTGGTGGATGAACATGTTGATCTAAATATTCATCAATTTTCTCACACAAAGATTTGTTTTCAAAAACTTGACATATCTGCTTAACAAAAATTTTTTAGTGAGTGGATTGTATATTGTATAAGCTTTTAGGGTTCACTATAGCCTACAAAGATTCATTTTTCACTTTGATCATAAATTTTCTTTCATAGCTTTTCTAGAACATGTGAAAATGGTACAAAATCCAATATTAAAAAGTGAGACACATTCACCCTTTTTACTATCCCAAGCATCTTTAGGTACTATATATTTTACACTAGTTGTCGAAGATATGTTGAGAACATAAACTGCAATAGCAACAAGTTCAACCCAATACTCATTAGAAAAGTCCTTTTCGTGAAACATGCATCTTGCCATATTCATGATTGATTGGTTTTTTATTCCTGTTACTTTCTTCTGTTGTTGAGCATATCTAGTGGTGTTCTACATAATGAGGACTTGTCGATAGAAAATATGTGTATGGTATTCCCCTCCTCTGTCTAACCCGAACACTTTAAAAAGTCTGCAACTATATATATATATATATATATATATATATATATATATATATATATATATATATAAACTATTCATTACTATAATGAAACAATATATCCATCTTAATTTGTTAATAAAACACTAACAACCCAATTCATGTTGTTAAATATAAAACCCAAAATATTTGTCTCCTCTCATATTTTCTGCAGAAATAGGACACATATATAACACCCAATATCGTCATTTATTTTTTCACAAATAGGACTCAGATATAGATTATAACACCCAAAATAATTGTTTATTTTCCATATTATTTGAAATACGCCCCCATTTTTAAATAATTTTAAAATAGAGACATGTATCATCCTTTATTTTTGTTCTATTAAGGTACGCACCTCCACCCTAACCAATTCAGATCAATTACCGCCTTCCTATCAACCTAGTTAAATAGGTTAGTCACCAACAAATTAAATCATTTACATCCCTATGATCAACCCAATCAAATAAGTTAGATTGGTTGTATGAGGTCCATTGTTGACAACAATCCAACATTCAAATATACTTGTCCATAAGAACAAATTTTTACAAATTTTTTTACGAGTTAAAACTAATAAAATAAGTTATATTCTTACAAATAATACAAATCCGTTAGATTTTTTATAATTAATAAAAATCAAGAATTTATCTATTAGTAGTAAAAATAAATTATATGTTTGAACCTTCTAATGTAGAATTTTTATTATGTGTTTCCTAATGTGCATTTCATTGAATAATGGGCTTTTCTAATACATACATTGGGAATAATATTAATGCTCAATCTAACAAAACACAAATAGTAATTTCCTCACCTCATACAACAACAACAAAAGCTCAATTCAGAAATCAAATTAGTTACTTTTAGTTAATTAGAAATCTACCATTATAATGATTTCACCTCACTAAACATAATATGACAGTTGGAAAATGGTAATTAATTTGTGGTAATTTATAATCCATGGCCAAACCACATTCATCATTACATAAAACTAAAGCAATATAACCAATTTCAAAACGAGATAAAATTTCCTTCTAATTCATTACTTAACTTAATCGAAATATAATTATATGCCATCACAACTTTCCATTAACACTACCATTTAATTTCCAACAAGGATTTACAATACCATCTCAGAAAATAAACCCAAGAATCATCCAAAATGAAGCAATCCATTAAATAAAGGTTAAAACTCTATACGTAACTACCATAAACAAACATTATCCCTTTACTTGAAAAGACATTTCAATGGTGCTATCTTTAGGGTTAGGTTGACATTGCATAGGTACAACAATAGTTAACTCGACATTTTCTACTGAAGCCAAAAATGTCGCTGAAATTTCTTGTATGAGTGCTCAATTCGGTCCCATTTCTCATTCATTTGCACTTATTACTTCTTGTGTTCATTGCTTATCTTTAAAACTAGAAAATATCGCAGAGGTGGAGAACAGAGAGAATAAACTCAAAACTAGCAATGGAGTGGACAACTCTTATCATCATTGAGTAATAGCTAAATAGATTAGATAGGGGACAAGGAAACAACAACAATAAATAAATGGAGTAAGAATCAACTAGAGCTCAACTAAAATTAACTAATTGAACTAAATTTAAATTTACTATGACACCTAGTAGATAAACTAGGGACAATGATATTAATGCTCTCAACACGCCCCCCTAATCTCAATTGTTACAATTATTGACACTTACACTGCCCAAGTGCTCTCTTTTAAATTCAAATATATTTTTTCTCAATGGTTTTGAAAAAATTATGCAAGTTGATCTCTCGATCCACAAAAGTCAATAAATATATCTCCATTAAAGGCAAGCTCTTGAATGAAGTGAAAGCATGTGTTAGTATGCTTTCTCTTTTTATGAACAAATGATTCTTAGATAATGCAATGGAAGTACTATTATCATAGAGAATAGGAGTTGGTTCTTTTTGAACATGTAAAATATCATTCAATAACCTTCTCATCCATACTGTTTGATAAGTTGCAGAAGTTGCCGCTACATACTTTGCCTCTATAGAATATATTGAAACAATGGGTTGTTTCTTGGATGCCCATGAGATTATATATGTTCCCAAGTGAAAAGTGTATCTTGATATTCTTTTTCAATCATCTAAGTTGCCTGCATAGTCACTATAAGTGTAACCGCAAAGTAGGAAATCTTCAAAAAAAAATTATAATAAGCCACAGCTTAGTGTCCCTACAACATATCTTAAATTATTTTTGCAACTTTCCAATGGGACTTCTTGGGTGATTCCATAAATATGGAAACAAAACTAGATATGTCAGGTCTAGTTGCAATGAGATACAAGACACTACCAACTATACTTTTATACAAAGTAGAATTAATTGATGGTCCTTCATATTGTTTCCTCAGTTTGGTTCCTAGAGAAATTGTAGTGTCAGATGATTTGCAGTTGATCATTCTAAACTTTTACAAGATGTCAGTGGCATAGTTTTGTTGATATAAAAAAAATCCATTTCCAGATTGTTAAATTTCAATTCCTAAGAAATATTTTATGAGGCCAAGATTAGTCATGTCAAATTCTATTTGCATGGCAACTTTTAAATTTTCTAACATCATATTTCTTGTAGACAGAAAATCATGAACATAAAGGAAAACAATGAGAATTTTACCTTCATGATCTTTTGTATAAAGTGTTGGCGCATGGTTTCTTCTGCATAATCCACTTTTGATGAGGTAAGATTCAATTTGATTGTACCAACCTTGGGAATATTTTTGCATGGCATATATGTTTTTCTTCGACTAATAAACTTTCTTTTCTTGTATTGGAGCTTCAAAACTAGGTGGTTGATCCACAGAGACCTATTCCTCCAATGTGCCATTTAAGAAAGTGTATTTCACATTTAGTTGAAAAACTTGCAATTTATTTTGAGTTCTAGTTTTCATAATAGTTTTGATTGTATTCAACCTTTCTACTTGATCAAAGGTTTCACCATAGTCTACACCAACTTGTTGAAAGAACCCTTTGGAAATCAACCTTTCCTTATGTTCCTTGATTTTTCCTTTTTTCTTTCAATTTCATCTTGTACAGCCACTTAACACTAATGTTCATTTTGTATTTTGGGAGATCAACTAGTTCCCAAGTTTCATTCTTCTCTATGGTTGTGATTTCCTGATTCATTGTATTAACCCAGAGTTGCTCTTTTACTGCCTCTTCAAAGTGGGTTGGTTGATAGGAAAGAAAGAAAAAAATATGTTTCTTCTCAAAATCATGCCCTTGCTTATATATATCCTCGATTCTTCTCATTGTCTAATTATCTTCTGAAGATGATGATTCACTACTCGACAAAGTACCATTTTCAGTGTGTTGTGGCCCTTCTTGTACCTACAATATTAACGACTTTGGTGGATGAGCATGTTGATTTGAATCTTCATCAATTTTCTTAAAACAATATTTGTTTTCAAAAACTTAATATCTCTAATCAAAAAAAATTTCTTGTTGAGCATATTGTAGAGTCTATAACCCTTTTATTTTTCATTGTAGCCTACAAAGATGCATTTTTCACTTCTATCATCAAGTTTCTTCCGTAGCTTCTTTCGAGCTTCTGCAAATACTACACAAACAAATATTCAAAAGTGATAGGCATTCATCTTCTTACATTCCCAAGCCTCTTGAGGTATTGTATCCTTGATGCTAGTTGTTAAATATCTTTTGAGAACATAAACTACAGTAGAAACAACTTTAGCCCAATACTCACTAGACAACTCCTTTTCGTAAAGCACGCATCTTTCCATATTCATGGTTGATTGTTTTTTTCTTTCTAAAAGTGCATTTTTTTGTGGAGTCTATGAAGTTGTGTTCTACATAATGATGCCTCATTTTTGACAAAAATTTGTATAATATTTGGAACTATATTATCCTCCTTTGTTTTAGCTAAGTACTTTTAAAAGCTTTCCACCTTTTTTTTTTCTTCTACCTTGAACTCTTTGAACCTTGAGAAAGTATCATAATTATTTTTAAGAAAATACATTTATGTCTTCTTGCTTTAGTCATCAATAAAGGTCAGAAAATAAATACTACCACCAATAACATGTGGACTTGCTATAAAGGTTCTTTTCCTCAACTAGAAGATGTTGGACAGTTGTTTCTTTTACACTTTTCTAGAATACAAATTTCACATTTACAATCTTTTTCACTCACAACAAAAAGACTAGTGACCATAGAATGTTTTTTAAGATGACGTCACAGATATATATGTGGACTTCCTATAAGGGTTCTTTTCCTCGACTAGAAGATGTGGGAAATTTGTTTCTTTTACACTTTGCTAGAATACAAGTTTCACATTTACAATATTTTTCACTCACAACAAAAAGACTAGTGACCATAGAATGATTTTAAAGAAGACTTAGACTATTGAAGGGAATATGACCATACCTAGAATGCCATAAATATTACTAATCTCTATTTGCAACATTTTGTGCAAATGAATTTGACAAATTTGGATTTTTGAGAGTCAAGGGAAACATTCTATTCTTGTTTTTTTCTACCTTGTCTATCAGTCTTCTATTGGGAGGTTTGTCATAAATATAAAATGTTGTCCCTTGGAATGTTGCATCATAGCCATCTTCCATCAATTGAACTATACTAATGAGATTATGCTTAAGATGTGGAAGATAATAAACATCATGTGTATGATTCTATTGATTTTTCTTTGTAAGAATAGGCACAATACATTCCCCTTCAAATTTTATATGAGAATGCTATCTAAGAGTAATTGTAGATGTGATGGAAGCGTTAATGAAAGAAATCATACGTTTATTACCTCTCATATGGTTACTGCAACTAGTATCCATCAACTAAATATTGTCCCTTTGATTGTCTTCAGAAAGATAGTAGGAAAGAAATATGTCTTCATAGGATGGTCCTTCATTGTTAGAGATATGTACATTCCCTCTTTGTTGATCTAACTATTTCTTTCCATATTCATGTTCATAATACCCAAATGTCTTGTAGTAATAACATTTGACATTACATTTGTTGCTCCATGTTCTTCTTCTCTTTGTCTGGTTCTGTGGTGATCTTGACTTCTCCTCTACATGATCAAGTTTTATAGATATACCTTTGCCTCTACCTCACTTGCTTCTACCTCTATATCCTCTTTCGGTGCCTCTATTGAGAGAGACTTGAGCCTTGAAAGCTTGTTCCATGGAATCTTCTCCAAGGTTAAGTCGTGTTTTGTGTGACAGAAGTGATCGAGTCAACTCATCTACTGACATAATTGTAAGATCTTTGGACTCCAGAATGGTTGTTACAACCATTTCAAATTTCTTCAGTAGGATTTAGAGGACTTTTTCAATGCTCTTCTAATCTTCAATTGTTTAACCAATAAGTCTCGTTTGATTGATGATGCTCATGACTCTAGTCGTGAATCGATCAAAATTCTTTATGTCAATCATCTTCACAGTTTAAAACTAAGTTCGCAATGTTTGTAATTTAACAATATTCATTGTATCATTACCCTAATATATAGCTTTCAGAATATCCAAAGCTTCATTTGTTTTTGATGCCGCGGTTATTTTGTCAAAGATAGAGTCACCAACAAACTTTTAGAACTTTCTCCATTGAAGAGCTACATTTTTATGATTATTTCTCATGGCTACTAATGCTTCTTGGGTCAGCCCTAAATAGTCGTTTTGCAATATATCCCAACAATCTTGGTATTGTTGAAAAATCTTCATTCGTAAAAACCAAAATTCATAATTTTTAGCAACAAAATCGATATTTGTGATAAAACACTGGTTGAACCTATTGTTTAAAATTTTGTTACAACCTTTTTTTTAAACTCAAAAAATAAAGCAATAATAATTTAAATAAAACCATTTTTAATTAAAAAAAAATAAATAAAAGATCACTATTACAATGGCCAAAATGAATTTTCATTATAAAAGAAAAAAAAAATCCACTATTACAATTCTCCTCTTGGTTTTTGTTAATAGACCCTTTTTTTAAACTTTAATATCCCATTTTTAAAACTTTAATATCCCATTTTTAAAAGTCTTTTTAATTGTTGTAATCGAGCTAGAGGGTTGAGACTCTGTAACCTTGATAGTGTTTATAAATTGATGTCATGTGGGATTATATATACATATATCAATTCTGTGTGACCTTTCGTTTATTTGTATTCGGGACCGAGTCAAATGTTTCTCTGTTTGCATTCTTCACGATATAAAATGCAGAGCTAATAGGAATTGCAGACCTTGTGTTAATAATAGTGTTGAAGCCGCTTAAAATTCCAATCATTGATCTAAGTTCCAACCAACGGTGTGAAATCCCGCTGATTGTTGGATCATCCCGTATCACATCGCAATATTTGTTTGTAAGGGCGGACCTCAGCCCTTGAAGATTCGGGATGAGAGATCACTGTAATATCGCATCACAGTAAAACAACAGTGTGTGGTCAAGCCAGAAGCCTTAAGAAGTTGCGAAGTGCAATCGCTGAAATATGGCATTGCTAAAAGCTTTCCTGTGTTATCGGACCCCGGTCGGAGAGATAGTACGATATGCGGTTGGGATACATCGCATCACAATATTTGATTACAAAGGAAAAAGGGCCTAAAGCTATAACGATTGCAATTATGCGATCTAATCTGGACAGTTGATCATTTACATTGTGATCTAAGGAGAATCACGAGCCGTTCTAAAAAAAAGGAGAAATACCAGTGTTCGCCTTCTATAAAGGACTATCAGAGTAGCATTGCAGAATGTGGGACTGTAAAGGATTAGCAAACGTGGGCCAATTTTTTGAGATTTCTCAAAATGATTGATTCCTGCGTCATTTGTGGTGTCAGAGCATAAAGAGATTAAAGATTAACTACAGTAAACATGCCACCAAGGAGAGGAGCTGGCATTGGTCGAGGAAGACTAGAAGCAAATGCAGTTCTATTGGAGGAGATCTGAAGTCTGCATATGAGGATGGAAGTAATTGAGACTGGTTTGAGAAGAACACCTGATGAAGGGGATGACAGTGCTAAAAAAGAATCTTCTGAGGAAGAAGAAGAGGAGGAAAATGAAACTATTAGAGTTGTTAAGATGTTGGCGAAAGTACGAGGAAAACCAAAGCTGGAAATTCCTACGTATGAAGGGAGTTTCAATGTAGAAGAGCTAATGGATTGGATCAAGTCATTAGACAAATATTTTGACTATGAAGAGGAAGTTGATGACAAGAGGAAGGTGAGATTTGCAGTTACCGGATTGAAGGGTCATGCGGCTAGTTGGTGGGATGAGCTGCAGACATCTAGAACGAGGAAAGAAAAGTCCAAGATCAAGCAATGGGACAAAATGGTAAGTAAGATGAAAGCCAAATTTATGCCTAGAGATTATCAGTTAAATCTTTTTAAACAGTTGCAAAATTTAAGGAAAAAAGGAATGTCTGTTAAAGAGTACACAAAAGAATTTAATAGATTAAGTATTAGAGCAGGACAGGCATAGGATGACACGGAGAAGGTAGCGAGATATATCAATGGCTTACAATATGACATACAAGACAAGAGCAATTTGTTAAGTCTGAAGAATATTGAGGATGCCTATCAAGCAAGTTTGAAGGTAGAGGAGAAGATATTGAGAAAACAGAATCAGAGGAATAGACAAAGGAGCTCAGCAAGAGGTAGAGGAACTACCAGACCAATGGGACAGCAACATCAGCATGATGTAGGTAGTTCAAGTAGCAAACCACTGGAGAGAGGGGATTTTAATAGAGTAAGATCTACGCCTAGAGGAAGGGGTCAAGGAAGAGATGTTTGATGCTACACATGTGGAGAATGGGGACATGTGTCATGGAACTATCCTCATAATAAACTAGCAAGTCAGAGGAATTTGAATGTGGCTGAGGTAAAGCCAGAAACACGTCGACTTATGGAGAAGGAAGAACCCCTTGAAGTAGGAGAATACTTGTTTTTGAGAAGGACATTGCTTAAGACAAAGAAGGAGATTGAAGAACCAACACAGAGGAAGAATTTATTCAGAACTACCTGTAAATCAAAAGGTAAGTGTTGTAAAGTAATAATTGACAGTGGAAGCACTAATAACCTTGTTTCTACAGAGATAGTAGACAAGCTCGTATTAGCAAAGACAGTGCACCCTACTCCTTACAAAGTGTCGTGGTTGTAGAAAGGATATCATATTATTGTGACAAAACAATGCAAAGTTGAAATACAAGTTGGTACATATACGGATGTAACATTGTGTGATGTAATGCCAATGGATGTATGCCATGTATTGCTGGGAAGACCATGGTAGTTTGATCGGAAAGCTATTCATGATGGGAGGAGAAACACTTATACTCTGGAGAAGGATGGAACTAAACATACATTGCTGCCATTGAAGGATGACGTTGACAAAGGAGCGCTTGGAAGTAGTGTTATGCTGATGAGCGGAAAGGAGCTGTTGCAAGAGATTGGAAAAGGTGAAGAAATGCATTTTGTTGTCATAGGGAGACCGAAGGTAATTTTAACTTCCACGAACTTGGATGATTTGCCTGAAGAAGTTAAAATTTTGTTAGATGATTTTGCTAACATTGTTGTGGATGAGTTGTCGAATGCATTACCACCTGTTCGGAGTATCAATCATCACATTGACTTAATACTAGGAGCGAGTTTTCCAAACAAAGCCGCTTACAGGTTGACACCTCAAGAGAATGCAGAAGTTGGAAGGCAAGTACAGGAACTGATGGATAAGGGACTAATTAGAGAAAGTCTTAGTCCATGTGTTGTACCAACAGTACTCAATCCAAAGAAAGGAGGTGAATGGAATATGTGCATAGATTCTAGAGCCATAAACAAGATCACAATCAAGTATAGATTTCCTTTGCCATGCATGTATGATTTAATGGATTGTTTGAGTGGATCGAAGTATTTTATTAAAATAGATCTGAAGAGTGGATATCATCATATAAGAATTTGAGAAGGAGATGAATGGAAGACAACATTTAAAACAACCAATGGGTTGTATGATTGGTTAGTGATGCCTTTTGGACTCACTAATGCACCTAGTACGTTCATGAGATTGATGAATGAAGTCTTGAAGGAATATACAGGAAAGTTTGTGGTTGTTTATCTTGATGATATTCTAGTTTTTAGTAAAAGTAAGGAAGAACATATAGAGCATCTTAAATTGGTTTTAAGAACTCTGCAAAAAGAGAAACTACTAATAAATCTGAAGAAATGTAGTTTCATGAAGGAAGAATTAATTTACTTGGGATTTGTAGTTCCTAAAGAAGGATTGAAAATGGATCTAGAAATAGTCCAAGCAATTTGGAACTGGCCTATTCCCGAAAATATATTTGAGATAAGAAGATTTCATGGTCTTGCAAGTTTTTACAGGAAGTTTACCAGAGGTTTTAATCAGAATTGTGCACCAATTCTTGAAACAATTAAGGAGACTAATCAACCATTCAAGTGGACAGAAGCAGCAGACAAGAACTTTAAATTGCTGAAGAGGAAAATCACAAAGAAACTGATTTTAGCTTTGTCTGACTTTGAAAAGGTATTTCAAGTTGAAACAGATGCTAAAGGAGTTCTAGTTGGCATAGTTCCGAGTCAGGAAAAAAGACCGATACCGTACTTCAGTGAGAAATTGAATGGAGTGAAGAAGAAGTATTCGTCTTACGATAAAGGGTTTTACACTATTGTGCAAGCCTTGAAAAACGGAGGCATTATTTGCTGCCAAAGGAATTCATATTGTATTCAAAAAATCATGCATTATAGTTCATAAATAATCAACTAAAATTGAACCAGAAGCATGCCAAGTGGGTAGAATTTTTGTAGAGCTTTACTTTTGTGATAAATCACATAAGTGGTAAGTTGTATAAAGTCGCTAATGCATTGAGCAGAGTAAGTTTTATTGCGCAAGAATTCAAAGTTGGTGTTGTTGGATTTGAAGAAATGATTGAAATGTACAAAGATGATGCAGATTTTAAAGATGTCTATATAGCAGTTCAAAATCCAATAGTGCATAATAGAAGTCAATGGTTAGATTATCTCATCCAAGGAGGCTTATTGTTTAAAGGAAACAAGTTGTGTATTCCCAAATGTTCTGTGAGATAAAACATAATAAAGGAGAAACATAGTGGAGGACTATTTGGTCACTTTGGACAAGATAAAACCTTTGCTCAGGTGAATGCTTTTTATTATTGGCCAAAAATGCAAACTGATGTTAAGAGATTTGATGAGAAGTGCAGCATATGTCAACATGCTAAGGGAAGAAGTCAGAATACAAGATTGTATCAGCCATTTCCAATACCAGACCGACCATGGGATGCAGTTAGCATGGATTTTGTTTTAGGATTACCAAATACTCGAAGAGGGAATGATTCCATTTATGTTGTAGTAGATAGATTTTCCAAGATGGCACATTTCATTACTTGTAAGAAGACTAGTGATGCAACACATATAGCTAATCTATTTTTTTCAGAAATTGTAAGATTGCATTGATTGCCTATCAGTATTGTGTCTGATAGAGGTACAAAGTTTGTAGGACATTTTTGGAAGAAACTAGGAGCTAACCTCAGTTTCAGTTCAGCATACCACCCTCAAATAGATGGATAGACCGAAGCAGTAAACAGGAGCTGGGGGAACATATTGAGAAGTTTAGTGTATAGAAATCATAGGCAGTGGGATTTAACACTAGCTCAGGCTGAATTTACTTATAATGACACCCCAAACCGAAGTACAGGAATGAGTCCATTTCAGATTGTTTTTGGAATGAATCCAAGAGGTGTGTATGAGCTCATAAATTTGGGTAAACAAGAGACAAGAAGTGAAAAAGATGAAGAGTTTGCAGAACAGATGCAAATACTTCAAGAAGATGTCAAAGGAAGATTACAAGAAAGTAGTGGTAAATAGAAACAAAGAGTGGATATGAAAAGAAGAGAGAAAGAATTCCAAGTGGGAGATTTAGTGATGGTATATTTAAGAAAAGAAAGATTTCTTGCTAAGACTTACAATAAACTGAAAATGAAAAAGATAGGACCATGTAAAATAGTAAGAGAGTTTTCAACTAATGCATATGAAATTAAATTGCTCGAAGGGATTGGAATATCACCTATTTTCAATATTGCAGATTTGTATCCATACAAAGTGACAGAGACAAAGCTACAAGAGGAAACTACAGAAGATTAAGTTCAAAACTTGATCTGGGAAGAACAAATGCCAAATACACTTAAGAAAGAAGTTGAAGCTATTTTGGAGAAAATAATATCCAAAAGAACCAGAGGACAAACTTATTTTCAATATCTAGTCAAAGGGAAAGGACAACCAGTGGAGGATGCTAGTTGGTTAACTACAACAGAGTTGTAGAAGTATGGAGTAAGCCCTGAAACTCTGAGGGATGATTCTTTTCTTTTGAGGGAGTCTGATGCAGGAACATCTGGACTTAGCTAGAAATGTGAAAGTCTGTTCACATGTTGTGGCTAAACAAGTTGAATTTCACTAACTTGAGTGGTCAAAAGTCAGTTTTTACCAAGAGGGTTGCATCTCTCAAGAAATGACTTGTATTTCATTATTGTAATAGTTATAAATTGTCTTATTTTAGATTCAAAGATAAGTTGTTAGCATAGGTGTGTGATAGAGATTGAAAATAGAGATTGGCTGTTAGAGATTGGCTGTGTGATAGAGATTGGATTGATAAAATGAAGAAAAATGTAATGTAAAAGGATTAGCAAGGAGGAGAGAGGATTGAGGAAGCGAGAGTCAAGTAATATAGCGAGGATTTCCGTATTAAAACAGGGGTCTTTTTAATTGTTGTAATCGAGCCACAGGGCAGAGACTCTGTAACCTTGATAATGTTTATAAATTGATGCCGTGTGGGATTATATATACATATATCGATTCTATGTGAACTTTGATTTATTTGTATTTGGGACAAAGTTGAATGTTTCTCCGTTTTCATGCTTCAAGATATAAAACGCAGAGCTAATAGGAATCGTAGACCTTGTGTTAATAACATTGTTGAAGCCGCTTAAAATTCCAGCCGTTGATCTAAGTTCCAACCAACGGTGTGAAATACTGCTGGTGATTGGATCATACCATATCACATCACAATATTTTTTTGTAAGGGGCAGACCTTAGGCCTTGAAGATTTGCGATGAGAGATCACTATAATATCGCATCGCAGTAAAACAACGGTGTGTGGTCGAACCACAGGCCTTAAGAAGTTGCAAAGTGCGATCGCCAAAATATCGCATCACTGAAAGCCTTCATGTGTTATCAGACCCCGGTTAGAGAGATAGTGCGATATGCGGTTGTGATACATCGTATCGCAATATTTCATTACAAAGGAAAAAGGGCCTGAAACTATAGCGATTGCGATTATGCGATTTAATCTGGACCATTGATCATTTATGTTGTGATCTAAGGAGAATCGCGAGTGGTTCTATAAAAGAGAAATACTAGTGTTCAACTTTTATAAAGGACTACCAGAGTAGCATTATGGAAGGTGGTACTGTAAAGGATTAGCAAACGCGGGCTGATTGTTTGAGATTTCTCAAAATGATTGATTCTTGCATCATAATTTTATATTTTTTGGTTCATGTTAATTGTAAGAAGGATATTTATGATATTCGTTACCATTCTTAGAAGAACTAATTTTTAGTGGCTAAATATTTTTCCTTGCCATCAATGGATTGACCTTCTTTTACGGAGATTATTAGGCTCATTCCTCAAGAATATATTTTGAGGATGAAAATGGATATGAATTATCATTTTTAGAGGTTGGGAGTGTATTTTTGGGTGAACTTTGAATCAATATTATTCTCACAAGATCTACTCTATTCTTCTTTTGGCATCATGAGTTGGGAACAATTCCTAATGTCGGGTGGGTTTTTGTAGATGAAGAAAATCATTGTAATTTTCATCTACAGGGTATCTAGTCAACTAGAGTCAATTACAAAATATGGATCTTTGCTTGGTTGATGATTTTCAAGATCTTACCTCCAAATTTTGGTTGGAAAAAGGTGACTTTATTGATGGATCTTTGCTTGGTTGGTGATTTTCAAGATCTTCCCTCCAGATTTTGGCTGGAAAAAGGTGAATTTATTGATGGAGTATTTATGCCAATTATTAGATATAATGAAGTGTATCTTATTCGAGGATTCATTTGCGACATATTGTCAGGATTAGTTTCAATCTATAATGGATGACATTTTGTAAGCTTATCTATATTGGCAGGTAGTTTTGTTCGCTGACTCTATATTAATGATTATAGACTCATTTATTTTGCATCAATCATTAGTATCTATTTGATATAATTTTTGTAAACTTGGTTACAAATAGAGTTTTGATAATAAGGTTAGTTTTCTAAGTATTTTCTCTCAATTATAAAATGATCATATATATGAAACTTATAGACAAAGGAGCATTATTGATTAGAAATACTAAAAAACTAAAATCTAAATTTTTATTCATATTTTATAGTTATTGTAATTGTTTTCACGAAGAGAATATGCATTCACAATGTATGTTTCATTTCCCCATACATATATATATATATATATATATATATATATGGAGAAATGAAACATACATAATCAATGCATATTCTCTTCGTGAAAACAACTACAATCACTATAAAATATGAATAAAAATGTAGATTTTATTATTTATCATTTCTAATCAACAATACTCCTTTCCCTATATATAGATAACAAAAATAATCAGATATATAGTAAATTAATATCCTCTCCCTTAAACATTAAACTAAATATAAAATAAAAAGAAAAATATTATATATATGTCTATTTGTACCCAAAATAAAAAATACCATACCATTATTTGAAACAAATTCATGTAAAATAAAATAAAAAATAAATTCATTATTTAAAACCGATTAAAATAATAATTATAAAAATAATAATAATAATAATTTAATACTTATATCCCTTCCTCGTCAAATTTAATATAATACAATTGAAATGATTAGTTCTTGAGTGTGTACCTTTGACTTATTATTACAAAACAGTTTATAAAAATAATAATAGTTTAATAATTTAATACTTATATCCCTTCCTCGTCGGACTTAATATAATATAATTGACATAGTTAGTTCTTGAGTATGTAGCTTTGACTTATTATTACAAAACAGTTCTGCACAAAGATGCCGACGGAGACGACTGGATAGGAAGGGGTATAACGAGAGTCCCAAATAATTCAAAATATAATTTAGATAGGAAGGGGTGTAACGAGAACACCAAATAATTCAAAATATAATTTATAAGAAGAGACATGGATTACGAAATCCACATTGTATATGTAATTTTGACACATGGCTAAAAGATTGACTATATAATTGTAAGATTATATTCATTTTAACTTTAGAGTGGAGATATAATTATATGTTTAGATATATTTTTGGATTTAGAGGTTGAATTGAGTGAAAATTTATATCACTAAAAATTTATTAATTTAGATGCAAGGGTGTTATCTAAAGTTAATTCTATTAATTTTAGGAGACAGATTCTTGTTTCCATAATGAGACCATGAAAGTTGGTTTAGTTAAACATAATACCTCTTATAAGGTTGGAAAAGTGGGTTTGGGATGTTAGAATTAATGGAGATTAGGTGATTATTGTTACATAGTTATGATTGTGTTTTTCTTGGTGATTCAATTCTTATCATTCAGGGATTTGATTTACTATCCCTAACAAAATGTATCTATTTATTATTGGAGTTTAATGTGAAACCTAAGTGGCGTATTTGCTTGTTGGAGCTCTTGGTGATCCGCACCTGTGAGCTCCTCTTGTGTTGTTTGCCAATTCATGTCTTCCATGTGCAACTGTTGACATGGTACCGGAGCTGCAGGAAGGAGAGGCCTGTACGCTGAGTTTAGGATTATAAAAAAGCGTCATCCTCACGTGGAGATTGAAGAGTAATCACGTCGATACTCTTGGAGGCTACGCTCCTTTTTTATTTCTTGCATCGTCGCAGGATTCTGGTGTACATCTGTAACTAGTCATGAATCCGATGTGAATAGCTGTGATGATTGGTTTGCTAGCTACGTTTTCTTTTGGGCTACGTGTGCCTAGAAGCTATGCATGACTACGAGGGTGACGTGGTGTGTGTGGTGGCTATATCCACTGCCATTTTTACACAGGAGGCCACGTGGTACTAGATCTATTTATTGGCGTGGCTAGATTTTTTTATTGGCATGGAGCTTTGCAGAGTGTTGAGTGCTACAAGATCACCGTAGAGGAGCTCACACCTGTGTGTAGGAGGCTCTGTCATTCGACTAAGAGGAGGCCTACATTGAGAAAGGAGGTTGGATCCTGCGTCGAAGCCGAGGGCTTGCGTCGAGAACAAGGTTGGACAACCGTAAAGAGGAGTGACTTGCTAGTAGTAGCGCGTGGGCTGCGTGGGCTGGCTTGGAAGCTGTGTGGGCTGAAGTTGTGCATGATTTGAGGAGGCCTAATTGCTGAAGCTGCCAGTTGGACCTGCGTCAAGGAGAAGGTGCCCTGATCGTTGGTGGAGTTCAATAGAGGCATATGGTGAACGTTGGCCCTTTGCAATTATCATTCAGATAATTATATTTTTTTAATTGAAGTTTTATTTTTTCAAAGCTTTAATTAAAAAAAATTATGTGGATTTCTTTTAATTAGAGGGCTCCTTATCTTAAAAAAAAGAAAGGGGGTGCGTATTTTTTTAAGAGAATTTGGAGTGATCTTTAAAAAAAAAAGATCTGGAGTTCCTTTAATTGAAATTTGAGGAATTATTATCATTCAGGGCAATTTTTTTGTGAAGGAAATTCTCAGTGATCAGGGTATTTTTTTAACATTCAAGGGTTGCTTAACTTGTTGAAGATTTTATTCATTCAATATGAATAATCAAATTTTTGAAGCTTATCTCAATGAGAGTAATAAGCTTGATGGTTCCAATTACACTAATTGGAAATTTAAGCTCTTGACTCAACTTGAGGGACAAAATGCCTATGGCATTGCCACCAGTGATGAGGTCAAGCTGACTACTACAACTGGTGGACAAATACAAAAATTCAAGGCTGGGAGAAAAGGGAGATGAAGGCGAAGGTTCTTCTCAAATTATCAGTCAAAGATTGCATCATCCCTCACATTCGAGATTGCAAGACAATGAATGACATATGGACGATTCTCAAAGAGATGTACGAGATCAAGAACACCAGTTGAACTTCATACCTCAGGAAGAAGATTCTTTCAATCAAGATGGAGGAAAATGAGTCTGTTTCTTCATTCATATCCCAGATAAAGGATGTTAAAGATAAACTAACTGATATCAGTTAGACTGTGGCGAACGATGATCTGGTGACAATTACCATGAACGACATGACAGATGATTACCAGATGTTTATAACGGGATTGAATGCAAGAGAAAAGCCTCTAGGCTTTGAAAAGTTCACTGGGATTTTGCTACAAGAAGAGGAAAGGAGGTTGTCTCTCAAACCTAAAAATCCAGATCTTGCATTGGTGATAGAGTTCAAGCCGAAGGGGAAAGGAGTTGTTGATCATAGGAAAGGTAGTGCAACAAGAAAAAGGACACCCCAAGTGTGACCTCACATAAACATGACTCTGCTCCTAAATTCTTTCATTGTGCTAAGATAGGCCATATTGCTAAATTTCGCCATAAGAAAGAGGCAGATGGGGAGAGGTACAAGCGGAGAAGACATGCAGGTCATTTGGCTGATGCAGATGCAGATCAGAATCAGGATGTCAGATTTTTTATGGCTGAGGCTAAGACTGCTTTAGCTACTGAGGAGGATGAAACAGATATTTGGTTCGTAGATTCTGGAGCCTCCTCACTTATGACAGGTAAAAAGCAATGGTTCAGAAATTTTAGAGAATCCAGCACAGGAGTAAAAGTATACCTTGTAGATAATAGAGGGTACGAGATCAAGGGACATGGAGATGTCCTTGTTACTCTATCTGATGGAAAGATCAGGAATATATCTGATGTGTGGTATGTTCCTGGTATTAAGAAGAACCTAATTTATGTATCAAAGATTACAGATCAGGATCTCAAGGTAGAATTCTTTAAATCTCATTGTATTATTAAAGACTTGTTGGAACAGATGAAGCATATTGCTACAGGTATTCGTATAGGAGGACTCTACAAACTAGATGTGAAGAGTACACCACAACAAGCATTGATGTCATCAGATAAGTCTGCTGAAAATTTGTGGCATCAACGACTTGGGCACATCAATTTTAGTGACCTTCTTCTGTTGCAGAACAAAGGTATGGTAGATGGTCTTCCTGTTTTGAAAATGTTGCATATTGATTGTGAAGCATGTGCATTCGGTAAACAACATAGAGATGAATTTCTTGTTGTTAAAGATAGGAAACAGAGGGATATACTCGAACTTGTACACACTGATTTATGTGGCCCTATGTAGACAAGATCGTTAGGTGGGGCCTACTATTTTCTAATCTTTGTTGATTATTTTACAAGATTCACATGGGTGTATTTTTCGAGATAGAAGAGTCATGCCTTTGAGTATTTCAAGTAGTTTAGGAACATGATCAAGAAGCAGATAGGAAATTTCATCAGGATTTTTTGATCAAATCAAGGCGGAGAATTCAAGAAAGGGGATTTCAACAAACAATGTAAAGAGCATGGGATGCAACAGCAATTTGTAACACCTTACACTCCTCAGCAGAATGGAGTAGCTGAGAGAAAAAATAGAACACTGGTGGAGTGTGCTCTCAGTATGTTGAAAGGTAAGAATCTAACTAATGGCTTTTGGGTAGAAGCTATCAATACTACAGTATATCTAAAGAATAGGAGTCCCACTAAAAGTCTTGATTATAAAACTCCTTTTGAGGCTTTGTTTGGCTTCAAGCCTGTAGTAAGTCATCTTAGAGTATTTGGTTATAAAGCTTTTGTGCATGTTCCCAAAGAAAACAGGAATAAGTTAGATTCAAAGGCCATTAAATGTACCTTCATTGGGTACTGCAGTGAGTATAAGGCCTATAAAATGTTTGATCCTTCTATTCTCAAGGTGTTTGTCAGTAGAGACGTAGTATGATCCAGACTTCAACAGGAATGCAACAAATTATAGAGATAACCATATACACAAAGAAGCAGTGGAAATAATACTTCATTTCATTCATGGAAAATACTGAAATATGATTACAACTAGAAATGGAAATAAACCAGCTAGGACAACGGTAGCTTATCTATGAGAAGAGATGTGGTGGCTACATGCCTCTGAACTGTTCTAAAAACTGTGTTACAATGAGGCTCAAAGGCCTATTTATTATTGAGAAACAATGGAAAACCCTTAACATTCCAAAACCTAACCCTAGAAGATGAAACGCCAAATTGTGGGCCCCGTTTGGGTAAATTGGTACATCAATTTCTCGGGGTCGTAACTTTGGCATACGATCTCCGTTTGACGCATACAATAGCTCGTTAGAAAGATCTATCCGAGCACTACAACTTTGGGAGGCAACATGGGTCCATGGACCTGACCCATGTTGTCCCAGATTTCCCAAAAAACGTTGTTTAGGGCCTCAAAACGGCTCTGGAAGTTCAGGACCCGAAAAAACTGCTAAAAATAGTAAGTTGTGCTACAATTACGGAAACTGAAAATGCTGAAAGAGACAGTTGTCGGGGTCCAAATGGGATAGGTGGGTGGCCACCAACATCCACATGGATCATTCCTCCCCCCTTAGGAAGCAATGGTCTCCATTGCGTTGAGTTCCTCCATCTGCTGAACTTGTCCTGCAATCTCTGATGTGTCCAGTAATGGTGGGAAGCATGGTCGACGATGGTCCATATTGAACACTTGGTGCAAGCGAAGGAATGGAGGAATGATGTGCTCCAAAGCATTGTTCCCCACAGCCTTGGTACTGCTGTAATGACCATGTCAGAGTGGTCTGAGCTTCTGATGAGTTCTGGTAAGGCGTTCTCTCTGCAAATGTAACCAAACTTTGTCGCCCACATAAAAATTGTGTGGTACCCCTGTGGGTGAGGAGAAGTTGTTCCTGTGTGCTGTCATGACTGTATCCCTTTGCTGTTGCTGCTGCGTGGAGGAACCCTTTGCAAGGGTCATGGATGTAGCAACGATCTTCCCGTTACTTTGGGAGCGAACCAGACAGATGAATTTCCTGCTCTCGGAGATGAGCTTGCTGCCTTTCTTAGCAGTGATCAAAGATGTTGCAGTAGGTGGGGCTACCTCTGGTGTCTTGTATAATGAATTATTCAAAGAAATAATGACAGCACGAGGCCTTGACTCATACACAGCATGTCGTCTCCACAAGTATGGTTGGCCTAATAGTACATCGCAAACACCAAGAGGTGTAACATCACACAATACCTCGTCTGTGAAGGGCTTGATGTTGTAGGGAAGGTGACACAGCTGGCGAACTTTGAGATCTCTTCCTTCATGAAGCCACCCGATACTATACGGCTGTGCGTGTGGTGTAGTCAGTAGGCCCAACCGCTTCACGACCTCTGTTGAAATGAGGTTCTTTTGGCTACCACTGTTGACAATGAATTGCAACGGCGGACCCTTCACCCACATCTGTGAGTGGAAAAGACTCTCCCCTTCCTCTAGATTTTCGAGCTCATTTTTCTGGATCTTGGCGGTGGCAACAGTGGCACTGGGATCCGCATCAATGATTTGCTTCCCTTTTCCATTCCCCTTGTCGGGTTCTGGCTGAGGGTCGGAACATGCATCTGATTCAGAAGCCTTCAACTCGGCCACCAGTGACTGCTTGGTCCAACACTCACTTGTGTTATGAGTGGGACTCTTGTGGAACTCACACCACTTTCATGTGTCCTTCGACTTCGTGGTGTTGTTCTTTTCTTGCGGCTTCGATGGGTTGTCTTGGGTCACCCCGCCTTGGCTTTGTCCTTTGGGCTTCAGATTTGTAGATCCAAAGTATCGCTTCTTCTGTTTGAACTTTTTCTCGATTTTGACAGCGTATCGGTATGCTGTGCCGAGTGAGGAGATGTTCAAGAACTCCATCTCTTCCTGGATGTATCCATGTAGGCAGCCGCAGTATTTGAGTACCAGATGTAGCTCAAAATATTTGATACCCAACTGTGTGCAAAGGGTATGAAAAATTTTTGTGAACTCCGGCACATCTTGGTCTCATCCCTGCTGCAGTGTGGTCCATCTGATGTATTTGTCTTCATAGCTTTTTACAGGGTAGTACTACTCCTTGATGGCATCCCAGAAGTCATTCCAAGTGGGTGTGCCTGAAAATAGTGAGCCTGTGCTTTCATTCTTCTTCTCGCAGTAGGTTTCCCACCAGTCCTTGACATGGTGGGCTTCTTTGAGAAGAGCGAAAACAATCTTTTCCTGACTCGAAAATTCATGAACAGAAAAATAACTCTCTAGCAGATATAACCATTTATCTATGGCATCTGCGTCTATCTGACCCTCAAATATGGGGATTTCAAAATTAACTTGTACCTTAAAGGGTGTGGCGTTTCCAGAGTAGCTGTTGGAAGCCGATGTGTCACTTCTGGGTAGCCACTGAAGGATCTGGTCAAATCTATCCATTATCGCGTTCCGTTGTCACTCGAGGGCTTCTTCGAGCAAGATTTTGATAGGATCTCCTGCCCCCTCATATTTCTTCTCATCCGCCATGGGAGGCCGTCGGGATTTGCGAGGCTGGTCTTGCAAAGGTTCGACCAGTTCAAGCCCTAACTCCTTATATCCTGACCTCGTTGGGGACATGCAAAGAAAAACAAAGAAAACACAGACCGCTATGATACCACTGATCCGGACTTAAATAGGAATGCAACAAACTACAGGGATAACCATATATATAAAGATGCAGCGGAAATAATACTTCATTTCATTCATGGAAAATACTGAAATATGTTTACAACCAGAAATGGAAATAAACCAGCTAGCGCATTGGTAGCTTATCTCTGAGAAGAGATGTGGTGGCTACATGCCTCTGAACTGTTCTAAAAACTGTGTTACAATGAGGCTCGAAGGCCTATTTATTGTTGAGAAATAATGGAAAACCCTTAACATTCCAAAACCTAACCCTAGAGGATGAAACGCCAAATTATGGGCCCCGTTTGGGTAAATTGGTACATCAATTTCCCGGGGTCGTAACTTTGGCATACGATCTCCGTTTGACGCGTACAATCGCTCGTTAGGAAGATCTATCCGAGCACTACCACTTTGGGAGGCAACATTGATCCATGGACCCATGTTGCCCCAGATTTCCCAAAAAACTTCGTTAAGGGCCTCAAAACGGCTCCGGAAGTTCAGGAGCCGAAAAAATTGCTAAAAATAGTAAGTTGTTCTACAATTAAGGAAACTGAAAATGCTGAAAGAGACAGTTGTGGGGATCCAAATGGGATAGGTGGGTGGCCACCAACATCCACCTGGATCATAGTATTCCATGAACAGGTTGATGATGGAAATCCTATTCAAGATAATGAAGAATGGTATGTACCCTTACTTTCAGATGAGGATATTTAAAGGAATTAGTCAGCAGTAGCGACAACAATAGCAGCAACAACAACAACAAAAACAACAGTAGAAGCAGTAAGATAAAGAGGAGGAAATTGAGTTCAGTCCACAAAGAGAAGAACAAAGCAGAATAGTTGAACCCCCACTGCTAAGGAGATCTAGCTGGTCGAAATAGTTACCAACTCGATATAGGGATTATGCACTCATGACTGGTATGTTAAACATTGCAGAACCTTCTAATTTTTATGAAGCTAGTAAGAGTTCTGAATGGAAGGAAGCAATGAAGGAGGAATATAAATCTATTATTAAGAACAATACTTGGGATCTAGTAAAGCTTTCTTATGGTAAACAACCCATAGGTTGCAAATGGTTATTTAAGTTGAAATTTAAAGTAGATGGGTCTATTGATAAGCATAAAGCAAGGTTGGTTGCAAAGGGGTATTCCCAGAAAGAAGGTATTGATTTTGAGGAAACATTTTCCCCTGATGCAAAATTAAATACTATTAGATTGATTATTGCTTTAGCCACTAAGCATCATTGGAAAATACATCAATTAGATGTTAAATCTTCTTTCTTGAATGATGATTTAAAAGAAGAAGTATACTTAGTGTAGCCTGACGGGTTTGTTAAGAAGGGAGAAGATCACTTAGTATGCAGATTAATGAAAGCTTTATATGGTTTAAAGCAGGCTCCTAGATCCCGGTATGAAAAAATTGATTCATTTTTCCTCATGCGTGGTTATAAACGGAGCAAGAATGATGCTAATTTGTATACTGTGTTTAATGATGAGGGACAGATAGTGTTGATTTAATTATATGTAGATGATCTGATCATGACAATGAGTGTAGACAATCTCATTGAAGAAATGAAGCAACAATTATCACAGAAATTTGAGATGAAGGACCTCAGAGTAATGCATTACTATTTGGGTCTAGAAGTTTGGAGAGATTCAATCCAAACTTTCTTGTCCCAGGGTAAGTATGCTAAGAGTTTGTTGACTAAGTTCAAAATGGATGAGTGCAAAGCTGCATTTGTGCCTTTACAGTAGAACAACAAATTTCAAGTGGATGATGGTTCAAAATATGCAGATGCAACATTGTATAGACAGTTGGTTGGTAGTCTTATCTATTTGACTACAATGAGACCAGATCTAGCTTATGCAATGAGTGTTTTGAGTCAGTTCATGACTTGACCTCATGAGAACCATTGGATTGTAGTGAAAGGAGTACTGAGGTATCTGCAAGGAACTTCAGACTTTGGTATTTTATACTATGACTCATTTGATGTTAGTTTGATAGGTTATGCAGACTTTGATTGGGTAGGAAATTTAGATGATAGAAGATCAATTACAGGTTACACCTTTAGCATTCGGTCTGGGGTCATCTGTTGGTGCAGCAAGAAGCAGCATACTGTAGCCTTATCCTCAGAAGAAGTAGAATATCAAGCTATGTGTGCAGCAACATGTGACGCAGTTTGGTTGTGCGGACTTCTCCAAGATGCAAGAGAAGAACAGATAGAAGCTAAGGTCATCAATTGTGATAATCAAAGTTCAATCAAACTGGCCTACAATCCCATGTTTCATAAAAACACTAAGCACATAGACACTCAATTTCATTTTGTCAGGGAAAAGGTACAATCCAAAGAGATTTTTGTTGAATATTGTACTTCTTGTGATAATATGGCTGATATATTTACTAAGCCTCTGGGAAGACTAAATTTTGGGTTGTTTAGAGACACATTAGGTGTGTTTAATAACCCATTCTCCATTAAGGGGGAGTGTTAGAATTAATGGACATTAGGTGATCATTGTTACATAGTTATGATTATGCTTTTATTGGTCATTCAGTTCCTATCATTCAGGGATTTGATTTACTATCCCTAACAAAGTGTATCTATTTATTATTGGAGTTTAATGTGAAGCCTAAGCATCGTATTTGCTTGTAGGAGCTCCTGCTCATCCGCACCTGTGAGCTCCTCTTGTGTTGTTTGCCAATTTATGTCTTCCATATGAAACTGTTGACATGGGAGGTAGAAGTATATGGCCAAATTAAAGAAGGTAACTTCTTTCATGTTTTGCGAGACTCTCTCCTCCTTGTGCATCATTTGGTGAGACTCCCTCCTTATTCAAGATTTGATGAAGGGCTCCTTTATGAGAGACAAAAAAATAGAAAGTCTTACGAAAGAAAATAAGAAAGTATGTAAAAGATTATCTTCAATAACATATTTCCATGTACCTAGTGATCTTCACAAAATACTCAGTTATGTGTCAATAAATGATGTAAATTAATATTGGAAGATCTAAAAATCAATGGTTGAATTAGGCCTTCTCCTATTCTTTAGAGATAAATGGATTGGCATTACATAGTTATGAATGACTACATTATCTATTAGTTATAGTATGACATAAATTTTGGTTTTTAGTGTGTCACTTTTGTAAGACATATACCTATAAATCCCCATTTTTGTTATCTAATTTAGAGTTCCTATAACAAAATATGTAAGTTTGCCTGATAAGAGAACTCACAAAATCATTTTGAATATATAGTTATGACCTAATGTAGTTTTTGTGATCTAAGGAGAAACTTACATATAAATATAAAATTACATACATCTCTCTCTCTCTCTCTCTCTATATATATATATATATATTCTACCATCAATATAATGATTCAAACACTTAGATTTTTTGAGAAATTTCTTACTTTCTCCGTCCAAGCGAAATTGTGGCCTTGGTAGAGAACACACACACACACACACACACATATATACAGGTGTTCGCTAGTGTGTGTGTGTGTTCTCTACCAAGGCAACAATTTTGTTTGGATTGAGAAATTTCCATCGGAATCTAGTCATGTGAGTGTTTGAATAATTATCTTGATGGTGGAAATGGATTCAACACCATCAAAAACTTAAGACGCTGGCAAAATCCTGAAATTTTTCAGCTGTAACATAGATTTCCAAAGAAATATATTAGATTTTCTCAAAATCCTACAAAACTTTCCATCATTTTTCAAACAAAATTATATATATATATATATATATATATATATATATATATTATTTCAAACAAAATTATTATATATGTTTATATATATAATAAAATTACATTTTTTACAAAATTTTACAAATTATTCACCTACTGTATATATAATTTTCCAACATTAATTTTCTCATCCCATACTTATTTTTACACGAAAATTTATGCCTTTTTTCCCTTGTTATATATACTAATAAAATTTTTGATGAAAACACAAAAATAAATATATCGGAAATAAATATAACAGAAACATCTTTGAAAGAAAAGCCTTCGCGAACTTCAAGAAAATAAGCATACTTAACACATCGGTTAAAGAAATTTAAATTAAAATGGAAAATTTTGCATATACAAAATTTGAATATGAATGTTATTCTCTGAATCTCTACTTTATTCTGCATTGGCGTCATTAGTTGGGACCAATTATGAATGTTATTCTCTGAAGCTCTACTTTATTCTGCATTGGCGTCATTAGTTGGGACCAATTCAGTTTTGTACATGAAGAAAAGTAATTGGAATTGTTAACTACATGGTATCTAGATAATTTTTTCGTTGATGATTTTCGTTCGTAAAAGGTCATTTTATGGATGGATTATTAGGTTCAATATTAGATATAGTGTGCATGATCTGTTGGTTGGGGCGGTTGGCTTTCGCACCCCCAACCATGTTCGAATCTTGCGGGAGCTGCGACTGCAGCTCATATTTGTTTCGTTGTTGTCCATACTCGCTATGGCGCTTGCTAATCTGCTCGCTTCGGTGAAGGCTATGATGTAATCTGTTCGCTTCGGCGTTATATGATATATGATGATTCTTCAGCGAGGATGCCTTCTCTCCCCCACTGAAAAAGAACTATATGTTTTTTTGAGAGATATTGTCAAGATTAGGCTCAATTTATATAAGATGACATTTTCAAGGCTATTTGGTAGTTTTGTTGAGATATTCCAAATGATTTATTAGCGAATCTTTATTTATTATTTTGCATTAATTGATTAAGAATATATATTTTTATAATTTTTTTAAATTTGGACACAAATACATTTTGAATAATCAAATTAGTTTTATAAATAATTTTTTTAAATTATGATGTAATTAAATATATATAAATAGTCTCGACAAAATAACATTATTATTAGAAATGCCAAATAATAAAATATAAACTTTTACTTATATTTTATAGCTATTTAAGTTGTTCTTAGGGAGTGGATATGCACCCACTATATATATGTTTGATGGGAAAACATATATATAGTGAATGCATATCAACTTCCTATGGGAAAACATATATATAGTGAATGCATATCAACTTCCTAAGCAAAACCAAAAAAACAAAATATGAATGAAAAATAAATATATGTTAAAGAACATTAAATTGGGAAAATTTGAATATTATTTTCACAAGCCCTACTCTATTATGCATTGGAATCATGAGTTGAGATCAACACTTGAGGATCAGGAAAGTCATTGGAATTGTCAACTACATGGTGTCCAGTGACTATGAGTCAACTACAAAATTGGATCTTTGCTTGAATGATGATTTTCAAGATCTTCCCTCCCATGTTTTATTGTCTAAAGGTGATTTTATTGATGGATTATTTATGTTTAATATTAGAAATGAAGTATATTTTATTGGAGTGTTTTTTTTGTGAGATATTTTAATGATTGGGTTTAATTTTGTTTGGAGATAAATGATTTGACATTCCTTATCTATTATGTTGCATTGATCAAGAGTATTTGGTTAATATATTTTTTGTAAAATTGGACGCCAACAGAGTTTTGATAACGAACTTAGTTTCTTAACTGGTTTTTTTCTCAATTATGATGTAATCAAGTATATATGAAACTTTTCCACAAATGAGCATTTTTTATTAGAGATGTCAAATGATAACATCTAAATTTTTACTCATATTTTATAGCTATTTTAGTTGTTCTTACGAAGAGGATATGCATTATGCATATCGTCTTCGTAAAAACAACTAAAATATCTAAAACATATGAAATATATGCTCGTACAAAATCCAAAGTGTCATTTCTTAAAGAGAAATGAAATAAAAAGTCATAATTTTATACTTTTATTCCTTTCTGAACAAATTTAACATAACACAATTAGCAAAATTAATCCTTCAGTATATGTTTTTAACTTATTATTACAAACTAGTTTTGCTCGGTGACCAAGACAGACACACAAATCAAAAAATTTTAATTGATTGGGAAACCAAGAAAAAGTGCACTCCTTTCCTTGGAAACATGTAAGAGTAGGAAAGACGAAAACATCTAAAAAACCTAGGAAAAAAGGAAACATATCAATTTGTTTCTTTATCTAATAATATATTTTATTTTTATGCAATATCTTTTGGAATAAAAAAAAATTAAAAATAAGGAGAATGTTTGCATTGTTTATAACATTCTCATCTCTCCCTCATAATAAATTATGGTATTGTTTCCAAAGTTGTTCTATTATCCTCTTCTCTTTTTTATGTGATTCTCTAATTCATGTTCTTAGATCTGCATGTAGATCAATTGGTATCATAGAAAAAGATCTTGGAAGCCATATCCATCTTTGAAATTTTTTTTTTAGGCTCATAGATTTTAATCCATTCAGTAGATCAGGCCTCGGTGTCAAGAGCTATCAACAGCGGACTCAATAGTCCATGACTTAGCCTCGGATCTTCAAGAGTTAATTATGTTGAAGCAAAAACAACGCCCTCGAGGGAAGTTACAGATCGATACAAGCTTTCAGCTGCCCAAATTCTCAGGCCAAATTAATGGTGAGGCATCAATTCTTGGCTCTTTAGTCTCTCCAACTATTTCAGAACATGTCCAACGATGGAAGAGGAAATGAAACTTCAAATCACCAGTCTACAATTTGAAGGCCTGACACAAACATGGTGGGATACTTATCTAGAGAATATGATTTTGGCTTTCGAAGTTGAAGAACCAACATAGACCCTATCGACACCTATAAAATCTTGGGATAAATTTTGCCCGGCCTTAAGAGAACACTTGTATCCCCCAAGATATATCCAAAATATCCTTGCCAAATATTTACATCTTCAACAACTACCAAATCAATCAGTGCAAGCTTACATTTGTGTCTTGTGCAAGTTGTGCATTCAACTCCATATCTTTGATCCAGGAGAGGTACTAATTATCAAATTTAATTCTAGTTTGTTAATGCTTTTTCACCAATTGGTTGATTTGTTTGCTAGTACTTCATTAGACAAGGCATTTATTCTGGCCCGAGCTATGGAATGCAAAGTAAGTCTTCGAATCCAATCTCCTCAATCCAGAAATGGTATATCTCCCTCTGGTTGTTCTAATATAGCCTCTGCCTCATCCCCCACACCTCAAAATTCCCCTTGGTGTACATTTCATAATATCAACCCACATGCTTCTGTAGATTGTAAAGTACTAAAAAATATACACCCTAACAAGACTCTTATTACAGAGGTCGAGCAACCAAATGCCACTACCCCACTTGTAGTTGTTTCTCTCGACAACCCTACCAAAGTTGACCCCTCTCATGCTCATGACTGCTATGCAACAAACACCTCTATTGCACCTATGTTTACCCATAATTTTCAAATCAAACATGATTTTTCCACTCTTAGTCCCGACAATGGGAGTGAAAAGAATATTGTGGCAAAGGACTTCATTCAATGCCTTTTCCTTCCAACCACTCCACACCCACACCGTTATCAGCTCAGTTGGGGTGCGAAATGACGATCCTTATCTTACCATTTGCTAACCATCTTTTGTAACCTTTGCTATTATCCCTTTCCACGATACTGTGGTATGTGATGTTTCTCCTCTCGATTGTGTTGATTTGTTACTGGGAATTATGTATCAACAAGCCCAACATGATGTTTAGTCATGCTAACAATCAGCAATATAACTTGCATCATGATGGTATCACCTATGTGCTCACATCCTTAACTAGAACATCAAATTAACCTTCGACTCGCGAAGCTCCTTTACGAGAGTCAATTTAAACTAATTTGTTTCTTTGTGCTTGGATCGCACTATCAAGCCTGACAGCCTCACCAATCTAGTCCCTCCTGCAATGGCTCCTATACTCCAAGAATTTGTAGATGTCTTCACCCAACCAAAAGAGCTACCTCCAGCATGCTCTATTGAACATAAAATCGATCTTATTCCTGGTGCTTCCTTACCCAATACCCCATTTTATCGCTTCGCTCCTCAACAGGACACTGAGATAGATCGCCAAATTGAAAAATTGTTGACCTCCAGTCATATTAAACCTTCCTCCTCACCATGTTCCTCTCTAGATTTTATTATTCGCAAAATAGATACTTCTAAATGATGCCTTGTGATAGACTACCAAGCCATTAGTAAAGCCACTGTTAAAAATCACTACCCCCTACTCCACATTGAAGATTTGTTAGACCACCTACACGAGGTTTGTTTCTTCACAAAGATGGATTTGACTGCACGCTACCATTAATTTCACATGCGTACATCTGACACATGGAAAAATTATTTCAAAGCAAAGTTTGGGCTATTTGAATGGCTAGTCATGCCATTTGAACTGACCATCGCACGAGCCATGTTTATAAGATTCATTAATGATATTTTCAGGGCACACTTGTGTAAGTTTGTGGTCATTTACCTTGATGATATTTTGATATTGAATAAATCTTGGGAATACCATCTTCATCATGTTCGCAACATACTTCAGTTATTGTGAACACATAAACTTCAAGTCAAAGTGAAGAAATCCTATTTTGGACAAACATCAATTCAATATTTCGACTGATTATTGACAACACGGGAGTTCACCCAGATCCCTCTCAGGTAAAGGCTTTGCCATAATGGCCAGCACCTTCCAATGTGCATGATATCAAGAGCTTCATGGGGGGTATTAAATTATACAGAAAATATGTTTCTCATTTCACACAATTGGCTCCCACTTTGCACTAGTTGTCAAATCATGCAAATTTTGTTTGGGATGTCAAATTTGAGCGACAATTTTCTCAACTCAAGAATGCATTATGCTTGACCCCTGTTTTTCATTTTCCATATATGAATCAACCATTTGAGATGGAAATCGATGCCTCTCAATTCACCATTGGGGTTATTCTTAAATAGCGAGGCCACCCTATAGCATACCATATTGAGGCGCTTGTAGATGCTAAGCTCATGTACAACACATATGACAAGGAATTCTACAGTTTAGTGTGAGATTTGAAGTAGTGGCGCCATTTTATTCTTGGAAAATAGACCATCCTCCATATAGATCATCATCTACCTATCTTGATCAACTTCCAACACAAGATTCAAGACAAACACCATCTAAAGTGGGCTACTGACATTCAACAATTCCATTTGGTGATTAAATTTAAGAAGAGGACAACAAATAAAATGGGTAATTTGTTAATTTGACCACCTACTCAGGTCCTACACATTCAAGAGGTGTGTTGTGCTGCATATGGTACCTAGAAAGATATTTATGCCACATATTTGGTCTTTGGGGAGCTATAGGAAGCTGTGCAGCAAGCTACAATCATGAAAAAAAGTCCCTTTCTTGATTATACCATTTTCAATGGTTGGTTATATAAAATTAACCAACTATGTGTGCCACAATATGATGATCGTCTCCTTCTCATCCATGAAGCACATGCCTCTTCATGCGAAGGGAATTTTGGCACAAATAAGACCATTCTAAATCTTTAATGCCACTTCTATTGACATGCTTACCCAAGAAAGTGGAAAAATTCATTCTCGCATGTTCTCTCTGTTAAAAAAGTAAGCCCTCAAACCATAATCATGGTTTGTATCAGCCATTAACAATTCCCTCTGGTCCTTGGGAATCCATTTCCATGGACTTTTGAAGTGGTCTTCCTACTACTTTCTGCAAACTTGATGCTATTTGGGTAGTGGTCTATCATTTCTCGAAGATGGCCTTTCTTCTTTGTCATAGTACTACCTCTACTCCTTAGACCACAAATCTTTTCTTCCAACATGTTTGGTCATACTTTGGTTTGCCAAGTAGTATTATTTCTGATCATGACTGTCGTTTTCTCAGTACATTTTGGTGTACTCTTTGGTCTTTGTTCGACACATTTTGGTGTACTCTTTGGTCTTTGTTCGACACATTTTGGTGTATTTTTTATCACTATAATATTAAATCAAATTAATATTTTAAATTAATAAAAATATTGGTTTAAATATTAAGTTAATAAAAATATTTTATTTTATTTTTTAAAATATAATAAATTTATTTTGACATTTTATTTTATATTTAAAAGAAATACTCAAATTTAGCTTTATAGAGATTTACTTTATTTGTATTTTTATCTTTATTTTGAACTCAGCAACCAACACAATAAATTATTAGTAAAAGTTTTCTCAAGCTCACATTATTTCAATCAATATTTGAACTACCCCTTACCATTTATAGAGATATCATATTAAACAAATAAAAAAATATAATTAGTAATTATAGGTTAAATATATATTTATTATTTAGATATATAAGCATATGAATATAAGAGTAATAGTTGTTTTTTATTGTTTTTATATATTAATTTTTTTTTTTTCAAATTTTATTAACCCCGGGATAGTTTTTTTATAAAGTAGTTTTTTTATAAAATAGTAAGTTTGAATAGTAAGTGTGGATTATTTATAACCATGACTGGTAACGGGAACATCTCATCATTGCCACTCATAGTCACATGATATGGGCGCGCATATATTGTTTTGTATACTGGGCTAACTTTCACAAGTCTGGTAGTTTATCCTGAATAAGATTCTGTACGGTTTCAAAATAAAATCATAACATCCATAATTTCAAAATCCTCGATAGTGAAATTTGTCGAAAATTCTGGTGGAGGTAAAGGTGGAAAGAAGTCTAACGACAGATTGGATGTGTTAAAGTCGTCACTGTCGACGCTCAGCAGGAGGTTCTTAATGAGTTGATCAGAGTGATGGTCTGTAAACGATACTTCAGGCGGTCTAACGGCTGTTGGCCTGATTAGGGAACCCGAGTTCATTTCAGCTCCCTTTTTATTTGAAACTATCTCGTTCATGTTATCAAAACAATTGGTTTTATCAAGCACATGCCTTTTGCACATATGAGTCTTCCAGTAATTCTTGATCTCATTATCAGTACGTCCTGGTAATCGTCCTGCTATTAGTGACCAGCTGCAAACACACAATAAAATTAGTGCTGATATTATCTGCCATGGTTATTACCATATGTCTAATTACCATGTCTTCTGAAACCATATGAGTAAGTTTGCGCTTTTTTATTAGTTCGGTATAAGTATTCTCTGTGTTTGCTAATTAGCCATATAGTCAACTAATGAGAAACTGTTTTATGCTATATTGATGGATAGTTAACCAATTGAAACCAGTTTCGACATGTTTAAAAAATTGACACAAAGTGGGGATCGGTTTTATTATCTTATGATATAGAAAAGTAAAATCAATATAACTTTCGAGGTCAAAGAGGAAAGTAAAAGTAATTGTGTTTGGTCATATCTAAAATCTTTAAAAAACAACTAATAAAAAAGATACATGGAAAAGTGTTTTATATATATATATATAATTTTAATAAATTTTTAAAATATTTTTTTGAATAATAAGAATAGATAAATTATAAATGGTTTATTATGATAATGATTGGTTATTAATGTTCATTAAAACTAAAATGGTCTTACTGAAATTTATTTAAAGTTTTATGTCTATAGTTAAAAAAATTTAAAAGATTTATCAGAAGATCACCCTACATAGTTTTGTTAAGCATTAAAAGAAGCATTTCATGTCAACTAACTTTTGTTGAGTTGAAAGGTTAATAAGATTGGTGATGTAAAAAAAATGAAATTTAGATTGAAGATGCGTAGAAAATGAATAATTTAAGAGATACCTTTTTTATTTTCAACAAAAGGTTAATAAGATTGGTGATGTAAAAAAAAATGAAATTTAGATTGAAGATGCGTAGAAAATGAATAATTTAAGAGATACCTTTTTTATTTTCAACTTTTCTTTTGTTGATAGACTCTTTCAACCGAGGAATTATTGGGAATTGAATAATTTCTAGTTTTACTACGTAGCTAATTGAAATTTGTTCTTATTTTAGCAATGATTATTTTCTTCTTTACACTAGCCAACACGGAGAGGTGATTTCTGTTTTCAAGATTTGGGTTGATCTCCTGATAATAGTCATAGTTTACTTTTTCTCTCTCACTTTGTTACCCCCTAATTTCTCCTTCAATTTTGATGTAATAATATTTTTAATACTATCTTTATTGTGAAAAATTATATTATCCTTTATCCTCCAATGATGTAGCCATTATTGGGCATCCATATGCCATTCCCACCTGAACTACATATGGTGATTTTCCGAGTTAGAAGAAATTTAAGAAACTCATTTTCTTCCATGTTCTCTAACCTCTTCTTATACATAAGTTACCTATTAATAACCATGCTTTCAATGGGTGAAATACTTACTTAAATGAGAAAGATATGACAGGGTGTATTACCTTTAATTTTTTGAGATTTTATTTGAGGAATTTCTTTTGGATATGTTGTATCTTCCTCATGAATTTTTAGAGATACTTTAACTTCATGCCTCTTTTCCATTTAACATAATTAGGACTAAGAAAATATCAAAAGGATTTTCTTTTTTTCCCATATCTAAAGATTTGTTAAGTTGCAATTGTTTTAAAATCCATAATATGATTTCCATCATCAATTCTATAACTCTAATTTATCTGGTGATGGATGCCATTTCACAAATACTTATATGAAGAAACTTTCTCAATGCTCCGAGTTTCTATAAACTAGTATAGATGCACCTTACAATGAGCCTAGAGAGATCAAATCTTTTCAGGTGCAAACTTAAACTTATTTTGTTCAGTTGGTATTTGATATATACATATATTTTGTTGAAACAATATCTAGTATATACATATTATTTATATATATATATATATATATATAATGTGTATTGACAAATTTTATCTATGGATTACATTGTCTACATTAATTATTTCTTTTGTTATTAACATATTTTTATGTATACATCAATATTATTTAATGCGACATATTAAAATAATTTATTGATGACCCCACATTGAATTTTTTTATTATTCTGAATATTTTTAAATGTGACACACTAATTTTGTTGAAAATAGCAACAAGAAATGTTAAAAATAGAATTCAAAAATTCCAATTTAACTTTTCCTTGAATGAAATTGTATTTTATTTCTCATAGCAACATGTAAATAGTTAATTAATTTTAAATAACTTAATTAGCTTAGGAATTTTGAGTTGGAAGTATTTTTGAAGTCATGTATATGTTCTCCCTATATTATTGGGGTCCAGGATGAGTTAAGTATGACTTGTAATTAGTTAACTCAGTTACTGAGTTAAGTCCAATTAAATTAGCTCCAAACTCTTTGAGGAACTAATAGTGAGTTAAGAGTCAGATCATGCATTAGTGCACTCAACTAGTGCTACTCGAGTTAACTGAATATTCCTTCATTAGAAACACATGCATGTCGATTATGATAAATACCCAATTGAGACTAGAGTGGGACAATGTACTATGTGTTTTAAATTTTTCTAAGTTACACTGATAGTGCATGCATTCAGGAACTAATGAATTTCCCTTTAAATATAGGCTAATTCTCTCGGGAATTTTGCAAAGAATTAGAAGCTTAGTGGCTTGGAAATTTGGCTAAGTATTGGCCAAAGGAAGTCATCAAGCAGAGGATAGGAAATACTTGTGCAAGTTATGCTCATGGTTGAGCGAAGTATATTGCATTCATCTAAATTCTTTGACCAAGGGTGCAAAGAAAGAGGGAGCTTGAGAGCAGAGAAGAGGCTTGGATTTGGCTTGAGCTTGCTTGTGAGCTAGGAGATTGATTTTATTGAGTGTTGGGATTGTTCTTGTGAGAACAAGCATTGTAATCTCATCTTGATTTTTTGGATTAATGCAATACACATAATGGGGTTTTGTGTTGTGGATTTCCCTAAATATTTATTGTGTTATGTTCCATTGATGTTCTTCCTCTTGTCTATTATTTTTTTTGCTCGATCTTTATGCGTTTCCACTGTAAAGAGTACAAGTAGATTCTTGTCGCTTGTTTTAGTAGATTACATGAGATTGTGAATCTACAGGTAAATCAACAATTTTATATTAAGAATCCAATGAATTACACATGTCCCTTTTATTACTATTGTTAGGAAGGAATTGATATTTTTTATTTTATTCTTTAACTTTCAATTACTTTTCTAATTTATTCATTGAATATTTTATTCATGAAGCAGTTAAGCCAAGTTAATACATATACAAGTCAAGTTAAGCCGAATTGATCAACATTTTCTTTCTATATATAAATATACATAGAATATTTTATTTTTATTTTACGAGGGACACATGCCAACTCCACAAATACCAAATGACACATCTTAATAGAATGTTCTTCTCTATCTATACAATACACAATTTAAAATAACATTTACCGAGTTCAAAAATAATAGGTACATAATAAAAACATGTAATGGATGATATACCTCAAAGTTTTTATTATTGTTAAGTTATTGCTAGATTACCAATACTTTAGAAGTAACAATGGAAATTGAATATTTTTCAAATAACAATCTCATTGCTTATCAAAATAATGCAAGTATATTATAAAATATATTAATTGTATTGTAAATTTTCTAGCTTTTAGAGGTTTTCGAGGCATGTTTCCTCTGTCTAGTAGGAATTTGTTGGAATTAAAAGTATAATTTGTGTAATACACAATCAAAGTTCCAAAAAAGTTTTTCATCAGTTGAATCCATTTATGCATTGAAAATTGTATTTTAAATAATAAGAAAAACACTATCTAACCTTATTTGGACCCAAAAACTCCAAAAATTATAATATTAAACAAGGCCAATATATAAAACTTTGAATTTTTTGTCTATTGTTTTTTTCTTTGTAAGAAAGAGAAAGGCTTAATATTACCAAAAATAATTTACATAAAGTACAAGTTGTGGTAAACTGAAGAGACTAGTGTTGAGATGAAGAGATGCCTGCAGAGTGCTAAATCTAGTCACAAATGAACTAGAGAAGGATTGTATAACCTTGGAAGGTAAACTAGATAGTCCCTCAGAGAAAGCAGAAAATAGTTTAAGATAGAAAGAAAAAAATAGTTTAAGACAAAATTGAATATAGGCCATAAAAAAAATGTGTCCTCTCATTTGACTAGAAAAACTTAAACAACTGTGTAAATTGAAGGAAGAAAAAAAGCATATGGTGCTTAAAGAGATTCTTGGTCATGCTATTTTTTTGGCACTAGATCATCCTGAGGATCGTGTTTCTTGGCTTTGCTCTTCTTTTCCTACTCTAAAATGTTGAAGTATGCGAAAGGATTATCTTATACTCCTTGCAACCAAGGAGGATGCTCTGATTCCATGACATAGCCATAAGAACTTGCATGTTGTTTGGGGATTCCCCTTTGGAGACTTAGGTAGTGCTTTTAGAAGGCCTTGGTTGACTGTCATCTTTAGTTTCAAGCTTCTTGTATCTTTAGTTCCAGTCTTGTCAGAAGGGGAGTGGAAAAATAGTCAAGGGCGAGATGAGGAGTAGAGCCAAACTAGTGCGACAAGTCCATAGGATTTTGGAGTCAGAGAGACAAGAGGGAACTCAATACCAATTCATCCGGAGAGATTTCACAATGTGAGATGATTATTTTAGAATTGAATGCTTGGATTCCAACCTCTACCATTGGGCATTATGCTCCTCTAGATTTTTTCATTTTGTAGAGGTGGCATGTGGTGAGCACCACTATTGCAGCAATAATACTGCAACTCCTGGGCTACCTACTTTACTCTTGTCAACCCAGTAGTTCGTAACAAACTTGGAAGCGACGGTGCTATATGCACAAGTACTAGTTCTTACTGCAGGTTGTCACTTCGTCAGTCAGCGCAAGATCACTAGGAGCTCAAGCCAGCTTCTATGGATTCCAGAAGAAGCTCTATATGTGATGAAAGGAGGGAAATACTACTTTACAAATACTATTCTAACTATAGAAAGGAGAAAGCCTGAAATGTAAAGCAAAACTAGTAAACCCAAATTAACCAACTATCCAACTTTTGGAGAAAGAACTATCAAAATCATGAAAAGAACGCCATTACCTGCTCAAGGAAGTAAACAACATCTAACTAAGCTATTTCTGGAAGTAAATGAGAAAAAAATTATTATGTTTTTCATGTATTTTTATGTGAATTTGACATTTATGTAATTTATTGTTTGTGAATGTGGCAGCGGATAGGTGGCGTTGGAGGGCAGTTTTGGTACGTGAGAGGATGCAGGATGGTGTGGATGGGTCCTAAGAGGTGTCAGGTGGCCTTTTGGAGGCGTTTCCCACACTCGGCCTTCAAAACAAAGCCCACAGGAAAATCTACAGGAGGACACAGGAAATCTACAAGAGGAAAAACAACATTCTATAGGAGGCCTACAGGACGAGGCCGAGAGCAGTTTTGGCTATTTTGAGGGTGTGAGAGTGGGTGGAAAAGGTGAATGAAGGTTGGAATGACGTATTAGGGCACCTGGGGTCTACAAAAAATCAATAGGAGAGAGAAATATGATAGGAACTGCTCAAGGAGAGAGGAAGGAATTCTATGGAAAATGCGGGAAACTAGGGCAGAATTGAGGGGAGACTTGGACGACCTGTAGGGCATGGATTAGATGGAGGAGGTGATGGCTGATAGGCTGGACTACTGCCAGAAGATCTCTATTGCATAAACAACTGAGTTTAACCGATGAGATTAACCAAGTAATGAAATGAGTGCATCTAGAAAAACAAAGTTTTGCATCAAACTAGTCTAAATTGTGATCTAGGAAAGGGAATGCTGATAACTACTGCAATAAAGGAAATCATGAAAGAAGACTATTGTAAATAAAGAAGTGAGCATGATGTAGAAGTTCCGAAGTAAAGAAAACTAGACTATTAACCAACTAAAAAGCTCTGAACACTAGAAGTCTTATGAATGAGGAACATCTGTGTTTTTGGGGCAGCAAGAGGGTCTTTCCCTCAAATCATGGTCCCAGATGGAGGAAGAGAGTCAAAGGAATTTTTTCTAGCCTTTTTGATCTTTTCTTTGTCACTGCTTAACCTGCTATATAAAGCACAAATGGAAGAAAACTATTGAATCATCAAAAGCAACCTATTCTTGACCATAAAAGAAATTCACCTAACAACAACCTAATCTACAAACTGAAATAAAACATACAAATACAAGTAAAGAGGAGCTTTTCTGCTTGGATCGGGACCTAACCCAAAAGCTTTATCCCTCTAAGGTAACTCAGTGCTAACTCAAAAAGGATTCCATCTTCATTTCTAAAACTATAACAAGATTACATGGAACTGTCAAAGAATAAGCTCAAAGTTGAGCAAAGTTTACATAAGAAAAAGTACAACAAAAATCCAACAAAAATTTGGCCCTAGTGAGGCCCTAGGCCTCTCTACTTATATAAATGAAGCTACCAAAAACTTCCTTAAAATCAGGGAGGCTTGGCTCCCAAAACGCGAGATAGTCATCAGTTATCCTCCACTTGCTCGGCTGCATGCTAATGCATGACTTGGCTGCTTATACTCCGAGCTGAATGAAGGGGAATTCGAGGTGAGGAGTAATAAATGAGGGGGACTCCCTCCTATAAGTCCTCTCCTTTGTCCACTTCGAGTTATTGCTGCCATTTGTCCACTGGATCCTTGACTTTGACCACAAAATTCATCAATAATCTGCACTAAACACATATTAGACCACATGGCATCATAAATAACTCAACTCACTCCATAATCATAAACATAATTAGAAAATCATACAATAAGCTAAGAGAATGGTTGATTTGACTAGGTTAGGAGGTAAAATGAGCCCATATAATTACCCATTTATGATGCTCATCATCGCCCCCCTACTGAAAGTGTTGCTCATCCTCTGAGCAACTTAGTCCATCTCCTCATCTTTTATGGCCCTGGTGGCCTCCCTACCATCCCATGCTTTTGGTGTGGTCTCCTCTTCCTTGTCATAGAATCCTGCCTTCCTGTCTATTTCTTCCCACTACTCCTGCTCTTCTTCTTCTCTTCTGCCTTCCAACATGCCTTGCAGTAGTGGGGGACACAATTTGAGGCTAATCCAATTGACCTTTAGCCTCTACATGGAACACTTATACATTGGCACTCTACCTAATGCCTCCTTCATCCTCGTTGGAGAATGATATTCCCTGATCTGCAGACTATGTGGTAAGGTGTTGCATCTCCTCATACATGCATGCACACAGTCACCCCCAAGTAACCTTTCCATATCCTCGAAATGTGCAATGTCTTGTGCCTGATCAATGATATATGTAGGGGCAATCTGAGGATTATTATCAAGAAAGTTATGTGTGCTGATGAGTGCCATGGGGTCTGATGGCTCAACTCTGATCATGAATGGCTCATTCTACTCCTTTATCATCAACCTTCTTATTTATGATGCCCTTAACTCTTCATGGTTCATCCATGAGGTCATGGCCATTAGTTTTAGTTCCCCTAACCTGGCATTGGGGTCCCACACATTCATGTCTATGAGGGTCATGTTATGCAGTTAGAATTCTTCCATCTTTACCTTATCTTCTAATGTGCTTTGATCACATAGGTCCATAAACTGCTTGTAATCTTGGAAAGGCATTGTGCCTCTTTCTACCAATGTCTTTATCTAAAATTGCAACCATTGGTCCTTGAGATACAGGCCATAGGATTTTGCTAGTGTCCTATATTGCAATGCCTCCATGGACCAGCTGGACATGCATGCTAGTTGGGTCTCTTTCTCTTCCAGTGGCCTCCTTAGCAATTCATTTTTGTTTCAAGTTGGCTTGTTGCAACGGAAATTTTTAGGGGTGAATTTTCGCCCTTGGGCTAAATTAACGGGTTTTATATTTTTATTGGGCAAATATTTTGTATCATAGTACATTGTTACAAATCACCTCAAATTTACTTTATAAAAAAATTAGGTATGGAGGTTAGCCCACCTTATTTTAAGGGAGAGGGTAAAAAAAGTAAATTTGGCCCTTGAAATTAGGAGTTACAATCTTCCATTCACCCTCATTTCCAAGAAAATGTATTTATGATAGTTATAAATAAAAATATAAATATAGTGGAGGTATGGTAAATAAATAAAAGCTCTTTTTATACTTACTCCAAAGGTATGGTAAATAAATAAGAATACAAATAAACTAGAGGTATGGTAAATAAATAAAACATCTTTTTATATTTAGTCCATAATCCTCTTTCTATTTAAGAAGGCTAAAAAACGAGGTTTCATTTAAGTGAATCCTATGGGCCAAATACCATATTTATAAAAAAGGTATTGTAAATAAATAAAAATATAAATAAACGAGAGGTATGGTAAATAAATAAAACATTTTTTTTAGATTTACTCGATATGTCACCTGATATTTATAAACACGCAAGTGTGTAAATAAATAAGAATATAAATAAAGTGGAGGTATGGTAAATAAATAAAACGTCTTTTTATACTTCAAAGGTATGGTAAATAAATAAAAATATAAAGAAACTATAGGTATGGTAAATAAATAAAACCTCTTTCTATATTTAGTCCATAACCCTCTTTCTATTTAAGAAGGCTCAAAAAAGAGGTTTTATTTAATTGAATCCTATGGGCCAAATACCATTGGCCAAATTATTATTAATAACGTGCAAAAAAACATTATTAACCCTAATATTAGTATTAATAAAAATAAAGATGGCACATGGTATTGACCCATGGTATTCACATGGAATGCAACCTATTTAAAGGTGGGGAATTAAACTAGCATAGATCCATCTTTGCTCTGGATCAAATATCGTGATATGTAAACTAACATAGAGTGACAAAATATTTGATCCCGCTTGGTAGATCAAGAGCAAAAATGGATCTTGTAATTTAATGTCACTTAAACATTTTAACTTGGTTAAAATAAAAAAATAAAAATAAAAATCAATTATTAATTTTATTAATTTTTATAAACTACTAATAGTATTTTTTAAGCTCCACGTTTATGATAACCCATGGTTATATCATGGTATTCATGTGAGCATAGAATATTTAAAGGGGAAATTCTATCAGCTTAGATCCATCTTAATTCCGGAAATTCTATCAGCTTAGATCAATCTTAATTCCGGGTCTGGCAAGTGCTGGGAGGTTAATGTCACTTTAACATTTTAACTTGGTTAAAATAAAATAAAATAAAATAAAAATCAATTATTAATTTTATTAATTTTTATAAATTACTAATAGTAGTTTTTAGGCTCCAGGTTTATGATAACCCATGGTAATACCATGGTATTCACGTGAGCATAGACTATTTAAAGGGGAAATTCTATCAACTTAGATCCATCTTCATTCTGGGTCTACCAAGTGCTGGGAGGGACAGATATATTTCATCCCTTTAAGAGTGGTAGATGTGGAGTTAAGATGGATATAGGTTGGTTTTTATGATAACGAATATATTAAATAGACTTAGGAAATTATATTATAAAAAAAATCTTAAGGTGAATGGTTAAAGATACATTTAGTCACTTCAGAAAATTTAGTAAAAAATACTGATATCTCCATTAATATTGGTTTTTCTGATTTAGCAAAAAAAAATTCAAAATAATGAAATCTTAACTCTTTCCGCATCACCCTCGCAGAAGAGAGATAGTTGCTGCCCAGATTTCCCACGATTTTTCAAACACTCTCAATATGATATCTTCATGAAAAAGTTAAGGTACTGATCTTGGATTAGTTGTTTGAAAAATATGCTGGTTCGTACAACCTTTCACCTTCTCTGCTGTTCTTAGTTTGTGGTAATGATCTGTAGGGGTTGGGTCACTGCACTGGATATTGTCCTAAAAGGCTGAGATTGTGCACCAAAAAGGAAATTAATCCACATGTTACAACACTGTTAAAAATGGTATGAAGGCAGTGAATTATTCTAATAAGAAATTTAGATTGGGAGAGTCTTAATTAAATTTTATTATTTAATTAAATATTTCCAATTAAAATAATAATAAATCTACATTTATATATTTATATATTGATTGGAAAGCTTCTGACAATGGTCACTTCCTTCCATTAGATCCCCTTTAGGCTTTGGGATACGTACTACTTCATTATATTATATAGTTGGGGCTTGCTACTTGTTGGCGTGTTGGGGTAAACAAACTTGATGTGTTTTTTTTTTTTTTTTTTATCTCGTAGTTGGAGTCTATGGAATAAGAAAGAAATTTGACAGCTTGGAAAAAGTGGTAGCTTGACAAAAGTGGCCACTAAAACTTGCAACATTGTTTGTAGGAAGTGAAAATTATGTTTCCTTTTTCCAAACATGTATGTTAGTATATTACAGTTTAATGAATATGTTTTATTATTATCATATATGGTTTCATACTTTAACAAAACATTCGCCAAGACTTCACAATGTTTTATTATTCAGTGAAAGATTTTCCAAGATCTTACAAGATTTTATAATTTAGTGAAAGATTCGCCATGACTTTACAAGATAATATAATCTGGTGAGAGATTTTCCAAAAAATATATTTATACATATTATATTAGTGATTAAATCGCCTCCCATTTTTCCTATGTATCATGGGGATTCGCCCATGTATTAAACATATAAATTTAGGGTTGTTCTTAAAATTTTCCCTGCTTCTTGCAATTGCCTCTCTATGTCTTACAACACTTAATTCTCTACCCATTTCTCTGAGTTTGCTCTCCATATGGCCAATATCCTCAACCCCTTTGGATTTGGCTATTTTCATCCACCTATGGGTCCTTATCCTTTCTTTCTCTAATTCAAAGAATAGTGGAATTGCAAATTTTTGTGGAATTATTCCCCCCCTCAAGAAGATTGTAGTAGGAGCCAAGACTGGGCTGGGGATTAGGTTCTTGTAGCTCTATTTCTTCTTCCTTTCCTTGTGGCTGTCCTTCTACCCTTTTCTCCAGCTTTTGGGTCTCTTGTAGTTTTGACAGGGTCTCCTGTAGAACTGTTTGTGCCTCTTGTAGGACTGTTTTTCGGTCCTATAGTTCTACCTTTTCTTTCAGTGTGGGGGATCTAGGAGTCCCCCTTTCATATGTGATAGGTGCCTTGGAAGTGGATTCTTTCCCTTGGGAAGAGGGTGAATCTTCAATAATAATTGGCACTTTTGAAGAAGGCTAGGGTTTTCCTGTTTTGATACTTGTGCTCTTCGTAGCCCTAAATTACATTGAGGTCTACCTCTTCCTCTTATGTTTTGTCTTAATTGGTGTAATGAGGGTAGTGAGAGTAGCTGCTGCCTCTATTTCTAGAGTCTCAAGGGACATTTCTATCTTTTCTACCCCTTTTCCTCCTCCTTCTATTTCTCTTTCTGTCTCTGTTTGCGTTGTTTCTTCCTGCTCTGTTTCTTCAGCTTTCTCATCCTCTATCTTATTTTCTTCCTCCTTGCCTTTTTGTTCTGCTAAGTCATGAGTTGCCTCACCTTCTCCCCCTTGCTGCTCTTCCTCCTCACTGCCAGTAGGATTGATATCATAGGTTATGGCTTTTATGTCATCTTCTCCTATCATGTTTCGGAAGATTTCCCATGCTATAGGGAGTGCAAATGTATGGAGGGCTTCTTCCACTAAAATTTTGATTAGCCTATGGTGAGCGTGTTGTTATGAATTCCCCACTTGAAATTTAATTCTAGAGTCAATGAGATACTTTAGGAGGAAGTAGGGGATGCTGAGCTTCTGAGGGGTTGGAGTGTCCATGCCATATCTTAGTTCATGAAGGATTCTAAAATGGTACCATAGACAATGTTAGACCTCCCCTCACAGGAAATATATTTGATTATTTGGTAGCTGACCACGTCCCAAGGATATGGTATGCTAGCCCTTCTAATGCCATTTTTATCCTCTACAGGGGTTTCATTTTTTGGGAAGAAGTTTTTCTTGGCAGCCTAGCCAATTGGTTTTTCATCCTTACTCGAGGGCAATCCAAGAGGAAGGGTAGTGACCCTACTGATAAACGCAGGGGTTATCTCCATGGAAAGACCTCTAAAGGTGACAATGGCATGTGTTTTGGTGTGAGAGACCAAAGAGTGGTCAAATTCTTGAGTAATTTCCTCATCAAACCCTCAGAATTTCTCGAAAAATTTCATTCAATTTTCTCTTGTGAATATGTCCACTACTTGGGGATGTGCATGGAGCCTAGAGGAGTTGGTGGGCTCCTTTGTCATAAAAACTCCTGTCATTTTGTTTATGCTTCTATGGGAATCCAAATGTGGAGAAGGAGACAACAATTTTTGAAGAAAAATAGAGAAACAGGGAGACTGTGCTTTTTTTAAGAAATAAGTAGAAATTCTATTATGTGTTTCCTCCACCTAAAGGCTTTATTTCCTCCTCAAAATTAAACCACTGGTTGCATATTTTGATATTCGATGGGGGTATGCATATAACCTACCTCCTTAGCCTAAAAATTATGCTAAAACCCATGTTTTCTCCCTTCAAAACAACTCACTCACCCTCCTGTAGAAGACTGATGGCCCTCTTGTACAATTCCTGTAGGTTCACCTATAGAACCTATAAGTGCTCCTGTAGAAAATGCCAAGTGCAGGAATATGGGAGAGATCAATGGAGAACGATGGTTATGAGGTCGTGGGGGCACGAGGAGATTGCAGGAGCAGAGTTTCGAGGAGAGAATGAAGGAAAAGGTGGTGAGAGTGCTTGGGGAGTAGTACTTAATGCTTTTTATGGATATTTTTGGTGATGGAGGGTGAGCTAGCCAAGTGTACATTGGCCATATTTGAACTGTTGGTCCCCACCTACCTTGTCATCATGGCCCTTTCCTTGTAATCATCCCTTATGATTGCATCGGAGTTCACACTTCCTCCACTACTTTTCCTTGACATCTTTCTTGAGTTGACTGTGCGCACGTGTCGGTGACATCTTCAGATGTGTGGAGTCAACAAGATGAAGGTGGCCAAGTTAACTAGCCACCTTTCCCTCATTCAACCTCAACCATCTCATTATTTTTTCATGCCTTCTAATTACACAAATGCAAACAGAGGAGCTGGTTAGTTACTTACCTGAGATCCGAATGTGTTTGCTATGAGGTGTTGTGGCTCTCTCTCTCTACTGTATGCCTTTGTTTGTTCTCTGCTTGCTGATGTGTGCCTATGCCTTGTGCAGGTTCTTCTCTGGCTGAATCTGAGCTTTAGGTGCCTTCTTCAACTTCCATATTTGTACCCTCTTGTTGCTGATGCTGGATTTTAATGGGATCAGTTGCTACAGGAATTCCTACAGGAGCTCTTGTAGCTACTTCTCCCGTTGAAACTTCAACTTCTTTCTATGCATGGAGGTATGAGGATGATGCCAGAGATGTAGATAGAGATGGAGAGGTAATAGGTAGGCTTCAGGTGATGTTGATGGTGCTGGCTACTCTCTTATTTTTTTGTTTTTTTCTTTTTCCTGAAAACTATTTTTCTCTGTGTTTTTCTTGGACAGGAAGAAGAATGATGCTTGGGGTGTGATGCAGGATTAGACATGATGGAAGGGAGGTTTGAAGACTGCAGGAGGATATATAGATTTTTTATGAAGCTTCTCTGTCCCTCAAACTCCCTTTCCTATCCATTTATGGCTCTCTGTATTCCTACAGTGGCCTCCTGTAGAAAACATAGAGCCTCCTATAGAAAACAAAGTTTTTGAAAAATATTCACAGTGAGGTGAGAAAGATGCCAAGAAAGATGGAGAAAAGTGTGGGAAGGTAGGATAGGTGTTGGTGTTGGTTTTAGGGCTCCCTTGGCACCTTCTGCTACTTCATGTATTCCTCCTGCAAACCTGCAATGCAACTGGAAATTCATTTTTCTTTTTCTCTTTTTTTTTTTTTTTTTTTCCTTAAAACAACTAGGGTGCCTCAGGGAGGTTTTCACAGTAACTGCCTATCCTAGGTGCCTCCAAGGGAGGTTTTCACCCAAGGATCATATTTTTCTCCCTTCTTTCTTTTTTTTGACATCACTGGGACACCTCAGGAGAGGTTTTCAACCCAATGATGGGACTCAAGCGCCTCATGGAGGTCTTCACTTGAGTCCTTATTTTTTTATTTTTTTTCTTCAGTGAGTGGATGAAGTGGAGGCTAATACATGCTCCACTACCATCTCTATCTTATTCAAATCTTCAATGAGCTCTCGCTTGGAGAGGGGTTTCTTGTAAACTTTCAACTGATGTCCATTGACAAGCATGGGGATGGCTTCATTATCAATGGTTCTAATCAGAACTGAACCATTGTCATTGCATTTCTCCACAGTGTAGGGTCCCAGCCATCTTGTCCTTAGCTTTCCCTTGAAATATTTATATCTTGAATCATACAGTAGTGCCCAACCTCCCTCTTCAAATTTCTTCTCCTTTATTTTTTTTTTCATGCCATATCTTTCTCTGAAGCTAAACTACCATTGTATGGAGAAGGGACTACATTATGTGTTCATCCTATCCATTGATCTAAAGTAATCTTTCTTTCTGTGCATGGCTGAGGTCTAGGTCCAGTTGAGCTGCCATCCTCAGGGTATTGAATTCAAATTCTATTGACAGCAAAGCCTTCTTCCCATGGACCATCTCATAGGATGTGAACCCTGTAGTTGTCTTCCATGTTGTATTATAGGCCCAAGTGACCTCAACTAATCTGTCCACCTAGCCTCTTCTGCTGATGCACACTACCTTTGTCAGGATCCCTTCCAATGCTATGTTAATGACCTCCACCTGCCCATTAGCTTGTGGATGGTAAGGGGTCAAAGTTCTTTGATTGATTCTATGATGTGTGAGCAGGTCTTCAATTAAATTGGAAGTAAACTGATTACCTTGATCTGTGACCAATTCTCTTGGATACCCGAACTTGTAGAATATGTTCTCTCTGAAAAATTCAGCCACTTTTTCCTCTGTCTCTGCTTTGATTGCTTTTGTCTCTGCCCACTTTGTTAGGTAATCGGTCCACATGATGATGTATTGCTTCTACTTTTAAGGAGGGCTAATGGGACCCACAAAGTCCATGCCCCACTTCTCAAATGGCTCAAAGGTCACTTGAGGTTGCATGGAAATTTCATCCTTTGGAGTAGGTTTCCCCATCCTCTGGCATCGATCACACTGGCTGGCATATCTCCTCACATCCTGATGAAGAGTGGGCCAGTAGTAGCCTGCTTGTAGTATCTTGAAGGCAATTCTTTTCACTCCAAAATGACCTGCATAAGGCCCATCATGATAGGTCAGGAGGATGTCAAAAACTTCCTCCTCCCTGACACATCTTCTCAAGATCTGATATGGGCCAAGTTTGAAGAGATTGCCCCAAATCCAGGTGAAAGGGGTGTTTTTCCTCACTATATTTCTCTTCTCTCTTGAGGATAGATGTGGTGGAAACGGTGTTGAAACCAAGTAGTTTTCTATATTAGCAAACCGTGGAGAGAGTACTGAGATAGAAAACAGGTGCTCATCCGTCATTTGGTCATCCACCATTCTTTCTTCACCTGCAGGAAAATTTACTCTAGACAAAAAGTCAGCAAGAACATTTTCTTTACCAGGCTTATCAATAATGGTCAAATCAAACTGCTGCAGTAAAAGAAATCATCTAATAATGTGAGCATTCACATTCAGTTTGTTCATTAAATATCTAATTGTAGCGTGATCAGTGTGCACAAAGGTTTGTTAGCCTATGATATAATGTCCGAATTTGTTTAAGGAATGCACGACAGTTAGGAGTTCCTTCTCAGTCACCGTATAGTTTAACTCTGACTTTGAAAATTTTATGCTTATAAAGTATATGGCATAAGGTAAATTTTCATCAATTTGTCCCAAGGCTACTCCTATTGTTGTGTTCAAGGCATCTATGTGAATGTGGAAACGTAGGGCCCAATTTGGGCCTCTTAGAATTGGGGTAGTCACGAACTTTCTCTTCAAGGTATCTAGGGCTTCTTGATAGTTTTCTGACCATATAAACTCGACATCTTTACCTAAAAGGCCAAACAAAGGAGAGGCTAGCTTGTTGAAATATTTAATGAATCTCCAGTAATACCTACCTAGACCAAGGAAACTTCTAACGTCTCTCACCTTTTGAGGAGGTGGGGCCCTTTGGATGATGGTAATTTGTTGGGGTCCACCTACAATCCTTGCTGAGATATTGCATGACCTAGCACGGTCCCTTCAGTCATCAAAAATTCACATTTTTCCAGACTGACGGATAGGTTCATCTCAATACACTTGTCTAGAACTTTTCCTAGGTTATATAAAGCTTCCTGAAAGTCAGAGCCATAAGGAGTAAAGTCATCCATGTATATCTCTACTGCATCATGAAATAATTTAGAAAATATACTCAATACCACTCTTTGAAAGTGGCTGGAGCATTACACAAACAAAAAGGAAGGACCCGGTATGCAAAGGTACCCCAAGGACAAGTGAAAGTGGTCTTATCTTGGTCTTCAGGGCTGATTTAAATCTAATTGTACCCGCTAAACCCATCTAGGAAAGAGAAAAACTTTTTCCCTGTTAGACCGTCTAACACTTGATCTATGAAAGGTAAAGGAAAATGGTGCTTTTTAGTGGATTTTTTCAATTCCTGATAGACGACACAGATTCTCCGCTTACCATTTTTCTTTGGCACTAGCACCAAAGGAGAGACCCATTCACTGTCAAAGATGTGATAGATGAATCCTGCATTAAACAATTTCTATAGTTCTTCCTTAACAATATCTTTAATTACTGGATTCATCCACCTTTGAGGCTACCTGACTGGCTTGCAATCCTCCTTGATGTATATATGATGAGTACATACTGAAGGGTGCACTCCCTTCATCTCCTTATAACTCTAGGCAAAGGCATCTAGGTGTTTTCTCAGTAATCTACACAGTTCCTCCTCCTAGGAAATGGATAGCGATGGATTGATTTTCAGGGTTCTTTCTGGGCTGAATTCTATATTCTTAACATGGAGAGGAGTGGAGTCAGCTTCACAAATATCAGTTGAGGGGTTGTTTTGGGTTTCTCATACTATGTCCTTTAATGGTCATACACTGGTGGGTGGATTCTGAATAAGGTTTTCAATGATATCATCCTCATCTTACAGTTTTCCCCTCATTATGATTTCTAATGCACAAAGCAGTGTAGAATAGACTTCATCCTCATCCTCCTCCTCCAACCAAAGAGGTAGATCATGTTCTAGCAAGGATTGCATAGGAGGATATGGGATTAACTGCTTAGACATATGCCCGTTCTTTATGGTCATGTTCCCAGCCCGACAACTAATGTTGGCATCAATAGTAGCCAACCAGGGTCTGTCCAGAATAAGAGGATACCTAGTGAGCCTTTCCTTTGGCTGGAGAACTAAGAAATCAACAGGATACTCCCAAGAATCAATGGAGACGATCACATCTTCCACAATCCCCTCAGGGGTCATGGTGGAGTGGTCTGCAAGCTGTAGCACGGTCGTGGTCTTCCTCAAGGAGCCCTGGAGGTTGAGTTTGAGCATTGTGTCCTTTTTCATCACATTAATGGTAGCTCCTAGATCAATCAAGGTGTGTGGGATCATGGTGCCATTGATGTTGACATCAACTACTGGGCTTCTAGGGTCCAGATATTTTGGACAGATTACTTGCCCCAACATCAGGTCGGATAGTTGCCCTATGACATTGATGGTTGGGGCATCCCTCTTGCGCCTCCCTCGATGCCTAAAGCACTTCTATTTGATCAACCTATTGTAGATAGGCACATCTTTTATGGCTTGGAGAAGTGGTATATTCACACATAAATGTTTCAATTCTCCCACGAGTTCAGTTTCTTCTAGGGTAGACTAGATTGTTATGGATAGTCTCTCAGGAAAAGGTGGATTTTCTTTAGGTTCGCTTTCCTCTTTATCTTCATCAACCTCCCTGGGTCGAGATTGCATATGTGGGAGAACTTTCCCAGATCACAAGTTAATTTCCTGAATCTCCACAGCATAATTTGGGCATGATGGTTCCCCACTATACACTTGCTAAGCCATGTCTGTTGTTTGGGTTGAGATTTGGTTGGGCAGGCATTTGGGGTTGCTTTGGTGGAGTAGGAGGTAATAGTTGTGGTTGGGTAGGTGGTGGAGGCAAAAGAGTAGGAGGAAAGTTCTATTGGGGCCTCCACCCCTAATGAGATGCATTCCACTGAGGTTGCGGCTTAGCATAGGATCAGGATGAATGGGTGGCTGGTTGGGCATGATATGGATATGTGAAGTACCAAGGAGGAGGTGTGGACCAGGAAGGATGAGAATGGGTGCCCCAAGAAGGTATGAAAGTGACTTGGTTGGATTTGTAGTATGCCTGAGATGTCCCTTGCATCCCATGCTGGTATGGTCTACGTCCATGCGGCCTCCTTTGGTTTATGTAATAGTGTTGTCCAGTGACTCCCTTAGCCCCTTGATATATAGCTTTAAGTCTGGGTAAGGAAGGGCACTTGTCTGTAGAGTGATTCTCTTCACAGACTAAACAAACTTCTATAGCGTTCAATGGGCATTCATTCCTAAGATGCCTCATGTTGCATCTAGGGAAAAAGGTCGCCAAAGCCCTCTTTGCTTCCTCTTGTTTCCTTTTGATATGTAAGTTATTCATTTGCATGGCAAGAGTCTGCAACATCTCACTCTTGAAGTCTTCCAGCATGCTTCCAATTTCTCCTTTAATGGATGGGCTAGAGGAAGAGGTATTGGCTATGGGTTGACTCCCCCTACCTTTCATTCTGGCTGCTCTAGAATGGTTCCTGAAAATAGTCTTTATGTCCTCATAGGACATTTGGTAGATGTCTCCCCCGGCCAGTAAATGGAGGGTGTTTGAAATATCTTCCTGAATTCCCCTGAGTAGGACTAGCTTTAGAGACTCAGGGTCAAGTCTACACACAACCCTTTTGTAATTGAGCTGGAACCTCTCTTCATAGTCCTCCTCGGACTCATCACTTCCTATGGTCATTCGGAAAATTTCTTCTTTAGTATATTTTAACCTACAATAGTCTCAATACTTGTTGTTAAAGGCTTGCTTCATCTGAGGCCAAGTTGTGATGTTGTTGCCAGGTAATCCCATGAACCAGTGCAAGGCGGCATCCTTGAGAGTGGAAGGAAATAGTTTCAACTTTTTCTCATCTTCTGCATAGTCATAGGTTTGACAGATAACAACAAACTCAAACAAAAAGGTGTCAGGATCTTCTCTAGTTAGACCGTGGAAATGAGGTAGGGCGGAAGGGCTTATATTCTTCATTTTGGTGTCCCCATTGGTCTCCCGAATGTGAAAGGTACCCTCTATTCTCTCTCCGTTCCCCCTAACATTTCTGTTTTCAGCCATTGGCTCCAAAGGAATGTTTTCTTCTTCTTCCTTCCTTATAGGTTCTTCAAATATGTCTGGCTGTTACTCTAAGGGTTCTTCTTGATCGCAACCACCAAAGAAGAGAGAAGGTTGGCTGTGTGAAGCAGTGGGGGTGTTGGGCAAAAATTTTCCTGAGTTATCTCTATTCCTACGAGGCATGAAAGGAAATATTTTTGGTTGGTTTTTGTTTCTTTTTCCCCACACTGAAAGTACCTGCAAAACTGAAATTGATTGAACAAAACAAATTGCAACTAACTGAAATGAACTTGCTGAAATGAAATTTGTAGAATTGAAGAGGAAAGCAAGGAAATGCAGAACTGAAGGAAAATAATGACTAGTCTACTCTTGCTAAAATGAAATATTCATAATTGAAAAGGAAAGCAAGGAAATGCAGAACTGAAGGAAAAGAAGCACTAGTCTACTTTTTCTGAAATAAACTATTAACAAAATGTTGCAATAGAAAATAGAAGAAATCAGTAATCACAGAATACTCTAATACTTCCCTGGCAATAGTGCCAGAAAGTATGGTGAGGACCAGTATTGCAGCAATAATCCTGCAACCCCTAGGCTACCTACTTTACTTTTATCAACCCGGTAGTTCGTAACAAACTTGGAAGCGACGGTGTTGTATGCACAAGTACTAGTTCTTACTGCAAGTTGTCACTTGGTTAGCGAGCATAAGATCACTAGGAGCTCAAGCAAACTTCTATGGATTTTAGAAGAAGGTCTATATGTGATGAAAGGAGGGAAAGACTACTCTATAGATACTATTCTAACTGCAGAAAGGAGAAAGCTTGAAATGTAAAGAAAAACTAGTAAACCCAAATTAACCAACTAATCCAACTTTTGTAGAAAGCACTATGAAAATTGTGAAAAGAATGCCATTACCTACTCAAGGAAGTAACAACATCTAACTAAGCTATTTCTGGAAGTAAATGAGCAGAAAACATTTGTTTATGTATTTTTATGTGAATTTGACATGCATGTAATTTATTGTTTGTGAATGTGGCAGCGGATAGGTGGCATTGGAGGGTGTTTTTGGTACTTGAGAGGATGTAGGATGGGTGGGTGGGTCCTAAGAGGTGTCAGGTGGCCTTCTGGATGCTTTTCCCACACTCGGCATTCAAAAAAAACCTACAGGAAAATCTATAGGAGGACACAGGAAATCTACAGGAGGAAAAAAATGTTCTACAGGAGGCCTACAAGAGGAGGCCGAGAGAAGTTTTGGTTGTTTTGAGAGTGTGAGAGTGGGTGGAATGAAGGTTGGAATGAGGTGTTAGATCACCTGGGGTATACCAAGAATCATTAGGAGAGAGAAAGATGATAGGATCTGCTCAAGGAGAGAAGAAGGAATTCTATGGAAAACGCAGGAAACTAGGGCAGAAATGAGGGAGACTTGGATGACCTATAGGACATGGATCAGATGGAGGATGAGATGGCTAATAGGTTGGCCTGTTACCGGAATATCTTTGTTGCATAAACAACTGACAGTCAACCAATGAAATTAAGCAAGCAATGAAATGAGTGCATCTAGAAAAATAGAGTTTTGCATCAAACTAGTCTAAACTGTGATCTAGCAAAGCAAATGCTGATAACTGATCCAATAAAGGAAATCATGAAAGAAGACTATTATAAGTAAATAAGTGAGCATGATGGATAAGTTTTGAATCAAAGCAAACTAGACAATTAACCAACTAAAAAGCAGTGAACACTAGAAGTCCTATGAGTTAGGAAAATCTGTGTTTTTGGGGTAGCAAGACGGTCTTTGCCTCAAATCATGGTCCCAGAGGGAGGAAGAGAGGCCAAGGTGCTATTGCTAGCCTTTTGGATCTTTTCTTTATCACTGCTTAACCTGCTATAGAAAGCACAAATGGAAGCAAACTATTGAATCATCAAAAACAACCTATTCTTGACCATAAAAGAAATTCATCTAACAACAACCTAATCTACAAACTGAAATAAAACATACAAATACAAGTAAAGAGGAGCTTGGATGCTTCGATTGGGCCCTAACCCAAGAGCTTTAGCACTCTTAGGTAACTCAATGCTAACTCAAAAAGGATTCCATATTTATTTCCAAAATAATAACAAGATTACATGGAACTATCAAAAAATAAGCTCGAAGTTGAGCAGAGTTTACATAAGCAAAAGTACAACAAAAATCCAACAAAAATGTGACCCTATTGAGGCCATATGCCTCTCTACTTATACAAATGAAGCTACCAATAGCTCCCTTAAAATCAGGGAGGCTTGGCTCCCAAAACTCGATATGGTCATCAGTTATCCTGCACTTGCTTGTTTGCCTGCTAATGCATGACCTGGCTGCTTGTACTTCGAGCTGAATGAAGGGGAATTCAAAGTGAGGAGTAATAAATGAGGGAGAATCCCTCCTATAAATCCTCTCCTTTGTCCACTTCGAGTTATTGCTGCCATTTGTCTACTGGATCCTTGACTTTGACCACAAAATTCATCAATAATTTGCATTAAACACATATTAGACCACATGGCATCATAACTAACTCAACTCACTCTATAAGCATAAATATAATTAGAAAATCATACAATAAGCTAAGAGAATGGTTGATTTGACTAGGTTAGGAGGTAAAATGAGCCCATATAATTACCCATTTATGAGGCCCATCAACATGTAAACAAGTTCCTTACTCCCTAGGGTCCATCACCCAATTACCATTGCTCCTTTGCCTCCATTGCAGCTACCAAAAGATGGATGTCAACTGACGTATCCTAGTCAAACAACTCCTCATCTTGTCCATGCAAGGGAGGGAGGGGCGTATGCTCTAGTTCTCTGCCTGTACATTTGGCTCTTTTATGTTCCCTTACCATTTTGGTCTGCCTAATGCGATGATGGTTTGAGTGATGGTGTTTAGAAGTGTTGACTTCGTAAATGATGCCCCTTTATTCAAAGCTTGCCACCTACAAGAAAACAAGTTGTGAAGGAAAGTGAAGAAGAATAAATCTTGATGTAGGAGCATTCAGCCCAATAATGTCATTGTATTTTAGTAGACATAGGGGTATTGTGTTTTCAAGGGAGTTGGTCTCCTAAGTCTGAATTAATGTAATTATTTAGGTTTTTGAGTGATTTTAATGAGAATAGGATTTAATTGAATATTGTGAGGCATAATTGTAAATGTTCCCAAATGTAAGAGAACATGAGGGATTTAGGATAGTTGAGAGAATGAGGGATTGAGAATTAATTGTAAAACTCAGATTAGGAGTTAGTTCATGATTTTATGGATTAGAGAGGATCCTTAGTGATGAGGAAGAGATTTTAGGATTTTGTTGAGGAACCTATGGATCTAAACCAAGAATTGGTTTTAGAATCCCTTTGTATAAATGTAAGCCAAGAAGGCAAAGTCAGGGGATAGAGAGTTAGATAATTAGCTAGTTAAGCTAGTTAGAGTGGGATTTAAGCCTACGGGCAGATTGTTAATAGAGGCCATTGTAATCAGAAGATCAGGCTAGAGAGACAGAGTGTCAATATGTAATCATTGTTATATATATATATATATATATATATATATACAGTGTTTGGTTCGAACTTATATAAATGATCGGAGAGGTATAGGGACAGTGACAATGGAAATTGCGATAGCGATGTGGCCAATACATCGATAGCGATAAAGCATTGATCGATGATCAAAGGTATCGATGATCAAGGCATCAAAGATTAGAGTGGCGCAGTGGAAAGGTGATATGGAAGACCCGATAAGTTTTATGGGTGCAGTTAATAGATTCTGAAATCTGATGTTGCATTATCGCATATCGGATGCGATAGAGGCCTATGTTAAGAAACCCGCAGAGGATGTGATTGCAATTAGTGATAAAGGTAAACCTTGGTAAATGTGCAGAGGTTGTATTAAAGCGGGAATGTATGTTTTATGCGTGTTTACTTTGTAAATGGTTTATAATGGAATTAAGCATGGATAAGGGTTTTATGTGTTAAACTATATGTAAGTCCAACATTATCAAATAATATAAGGGTTTTATGTGTTAATTCGTATATAACCAATGCATAAAGAGGGGAAAGCTTATATATATTCGGCCAAGGTTTAGTAAGGGTTAATGAAGGGTGAATGAGTCTCGATAGGATGGATTATAATGAAAGATTAAATAAAGTTATATTTGAAGGCTTGAGGGGTGATTAAGACCCGATAAGTGTATATTGCTTAAGGGTTAGCCTATGTTGGGCATTCGTAAATCATTCCGCATAGGAATTTATTAATGGGGCCTTAACCCTAGAATTGATGATTTAACTCGGAAGTGAGTTAAAATTCCTGGGAGAGATCAGATATATGAATAAGACATGCATACTATCGGTGAAAGTGGGGGTAACCCTGCGTCATTTGGTATGAAAGCATAATTGTTATTGGAGCAATTGATAGCAGAACAAAATAAGGAAATTCTATAGAAAAGGAGTTAAAACAAAGATTTGTTTTAAGATGTTTCTGCAGGCAGAGGGGATCAGATTCTAATTTGACAAATAGTAAACACATGAAGGTGATGTGTAGCTCCACTTATAGAAGCAAGGAGCAGAGGACAATCCATTGAAAGTACAGGTAAATGGTGGAACACGATCATGGAGAGATCTTGAAGGTGAGATGACATGTTCTATTTTAATTTGATTGAAGATTTAAGAATGTGTGTTTTTACATTAATACACAGGTAGCAGCATAAGGAAAACACCGTGATTTTTTTCCTTGAGGAAAGTGGATACTCACTGAAATGTGAACCTAAAGAATCCAATTGAAGGTTGGACAAAGAGGATAAGAGTATTCTCAAAAGTAAAGTGAGAAGCAAGCTTTTGAAAGCTTTGGAATGATCTTTGGCTTGAGTAACATTGATATCTAGGTGACAATATAAGGAGGTGAGAAGATTGCAGCAAGCCTAGAGCAAGGAGTGCTCAATTGGTTCCAAAGGAAAGAACCAGAGAAATGCTAAAAGACTGAGCTCAGAGGAGAGAAGCTTAGTGAAACATATGTAGTAAGGAGGAGACTTGTTACTGCAGAGGTATTGTTGCAACTCACAAAGGTAATCCCACAAAGGATGTGGGTAGAATTGCCAAGGTAATGAAGGAAGATGGTAAGACTTTCTAAGCGAAAGAAGTAGTGGTCAGAACCAAGTATTTCATGGTGATTGAAATACAAGAGGACAGTTGTGTTCTTAGAAGGTGCAGATGAGTTGAAGCCTAGAAGGAGTAGAGAAGAGTGCTCAAAGGAGGTTCTAGAGATAGAGAACTAATTGCTTGCCAAAAGGCCAAGTACAGAGGAAATTTTGGTGAGGTAAGTTGCAACAAGAAGGACTTGTTGTTGCAGAGGCTTTAGTGCAGCTCATAGTGAATGATTGAGGAACTCATAGAAAGTGGAAGATGGCTACTGATAGTCATAACAGAGGTTTTGAGGAAGACCACAACAGAAGAAAGATGAAGAAAGAGGATACCAAGGCAAATGAAAAGAGCATGAGTCAAGAGGAAATTTACAAGGACATTGCAGAGATGAAAGGACAACTCGATGTATTAATGAGGATACTAGAGGAAAGTCAGAGACAAGGTTGGGTATTAAAGAAGAAGCCAGTGAAGTGGTCTAAGTTACAGAGAAGGCTACAACAAAGGAAAGTAAGGTGGTTGATGGAAAAACTCATAGAAGCTGAGTTGGAAATGGAAGTGTCCATTTGTGAACCAGAGTAGGGTGAAGTTCTGGGTGAAGATGAAGACTTGAAGACTAAAACTTCAAGTGAGGGAAAAAGGTCTGAAGATTTTAAATCTGACAATTTGTGTATGTTTGTAGGTGAAACATGTAAAGAAGGACAATTTGCTGATATTGTCATAAAAAGGGAAGAAAAAAAGCAGAATCTAAATTCTATTTTAAAAGAGGAAGTAGAGAAGGATATCAAGCAATCAAGCAAAGGACTTGATGAGATTGAGGAGAAGACCATTGAAATATTTCTAAGTCATGTAAAGGACTTGGAACAACTAGAGGAATTGGTGATTGAATCATCAAATGAAGTCATGAGGTCGCGTGGTTTTACAACTGACAGGTTGTGTATAAATGTAGGTATTGCAGAAGATAAACCATTTTATTGAAATGTATTGAATGAAGCTGAAAATTTCCGGATAAAGTATAATGATGACTGCCTTCCGAAGGAAGATAAAGTTGAGTTATTACAACAGAAAGAGATTATAAATTCCATTCTTAATGGAGTAAATATCTTCAGTAGAGATGAGACAGTTATGTCCTATGATAAGAAATTTTCTATTGAAGAGAATAACAAGGAATTGATTTTCTTAAATGATCAAAGGGAGAGTGATAGAAAAACATCTAAAACTATCAAAGGGATAGAGGATCAAAATTTTATTCTAATCGAGAACGAAGAAATAGTGTCAATAAGTTATTCTTGTGACAAAGAAGAAGATAGTGAGGATTGTACAAATATTTTGGAAGAAATTCCAAGTGAGATGGCAAATTTGTGGCATGAGTTAAGTCTTTTGGAGAAAAGGCTAGAAGACCAAAAGGTAAGTTTTCAGGTTGTAAAATCAGAATTGAACGAGAATGAAGAAATTCACTATAGTAGACAGGGACAAAAATACATCATCAGAATAGGTGGTGTGGAGGAGAGACTAGTTGATAGTCTCATGAATTCTTTTGAGAATTCAAATCAGCATATTGATGTGCTGATAGAGGAGGAGAAAACAAAGCAGCAAACTGAATTGTTGCCAAAGGAGGAAAATGTGTAGAAGCCTTATGTTTTTTATTTTAACAATTGTTTTGTGAGTGTAGGTTTAGTTGCAGATGTTGGAGGAATTTTGGCACAGATGAGCAGCCAAATAAAAATGGAAGAAGAAGATTCTATGGAAGAATTTAATCAATGGAACAGAGATGTTCAATTGCTAGAAAGAATGTTGGACAATCAAGATTTCATGTAGAAAGAGATAATCATAAAAGAGGGTAAGGATGAAAGGGAGGCAGTAAGCATAAGAGTCAAAGAAAAAGTTGGAGCAAGAGCAATGTCTACAATGGTAGCAAAAGCAAGAGTAGAGGAACAAGTAGTAAACCAACAACTACAAAGTGAAAATAACAAATAGATGATTGAAGAGAAAGGGGCAGAAGTAAGAGGCAGAGTATGGACCAGTCCAAGGATGTACTCGAAACGAAGATTGAAGAATTCTAGCAGTTAATGATGAAACAATCCATATGGAGGAGAATGATAGCATCAGGAACCATGATCAATCAGAGTATGAACCTGATTGATAAGGAGAGGAAGCTGAAACAGAAGACAACAGACATACAGCAGCAGCAAAGGAGCAAATCATTTGGGCAGCTACAAACTAAAGTTTGGGACCATGGAGGTTTTCTATCAACTTATGAACACACATGATCAGGAGATCATGAAAATTTTCTACTTTGGGAGTCTGATGCAGGAGCATTTAGCCCAATAATGTCATTGTATTTTAGTAGACATAGGGTTATTGTGGTTTCAAGGGAATTGGTCTCCTAAGTGTGAACTAATGTAATTATTTAGGATTTTGAGTGATTTTAATGAGAATAGGATTTAATTGAATATTGTGAGGCATAATTGTAAATGTTCCCGAATGTAGGAGAACATGAGGGATCTAGGATAGTAGAGAGATTGAGGGATTGAGAATTAATTGAAAAACTCATATTAGGAGTTAGTTCATGATTTTATGGATTAGAGAGGATCCTTAGGGATGAGGAAGACATTTTAGGATTTTATTGTGGAACCTATGGATCTAAACTAGGAATTGGTTTTAGAATCCATTTGTATAAATGTAAGCCAAAAAGGCAAGGTCAGGGGTTAGAAAGTTAGATAATTAGCTGATTAAGCTAGTGAAAGTGGGATTTAAGCCTACGAGCAGATTGTAAATAGAGGCCATTGTAATCAGAATAGTAGGCTAGAGAGACAAAGTCTCGATATCTATATATATATATACAGGGATTGATTCGAACCTGTATAAATGTGTGTTTCGAATACAAAATGATGAATTATGTGTTATCAGAGATTTGCATAATATAAATATATCCAGGCAGGTCGAGGCGAATACACAGAGGAGAGTAAAGGGCCATAGGACCCAACTGGAAGACGAAGTGATGCTATGGAGTGATTGTGATACAGAAATCACAGAGATAAGCTCAAGCGGGAATGAATTGAGCAGGAAAAGAGTGAAAGGGGAAACCTTTGGAAAACCAGGAAACCATAGAGACCTGAAGAAATGGCATAAATTCTAAGTAAAGAAGAAGAGTAGAGAAGTGAAGTATCTGCACATAGTAACCGTTGGATCTAGAAGATCAACGGTCAGGATTAAATCGCATCGGTGAAATCCTTATGGATAGATTAGAATCGGGCCTTGGACAAGAGCGATGAGTGTTTTCCAGTTGATCATGGACCGTTGGATCGGAGCTCCATCAACAGTCACGATCTAATCGCAAATCAGATATCGAAGAGGTCAAGGGACAGCGACAACAGAAATTCCGATAGCGATGTGGCCGATACGCCGATAGCGATAAATCGTTGATCGACAATCGAAGGTATCGGTGATTGGGGCTTTGGAGATCGGAGTGGCGCAGTTTGATATGGTGGACCCGATAGGTTATATGGGTGTAGTTAATAGATTTTCAAATGCGATGTTGCGTTATCGCATATCGAATGCGATAGAGGCCTGTGTTAAGAAACCCGTAGTGTATGCGATTGCGATTAGAAATAAAGGTAATCCTCAATAAATCTGCAAAGATTGTATTAAAGCGAAAAGGTATGTTGTATGCGTGTTTAATTTGTAAATGTTTTAAAATGGAATTAAGCATGGATAAGGGGTTTATGTGTTAAACTATATGTGAGTCCAACATTATCAAAGGTTATCAGGGTTTTATGTGTTAAGTCGTATATAACCAATGCATAAAGAGGGGAAAGCTTATATATATGCGGCCAAGGTTTAATAAGGGTTAATGAAGGGCGAATGAGTCCTCATAGGATGGATTATAATGCAAGATTAAATAAAGTTATATTTGAAGTCTTGAGGGGTGATTAAGAGCCAATAAGTGTATATTGCTTAAGGGTTAGCCTATGTTGGGCATTGGTAAATCATTCCGCATACGAATTGATTAATGGGGCCTTAACCTTAGAATTGATGATTTAACTTGAAAGTGAGTTAAAACTCCTGAGACAGATCAGATATATGCATAAGACATGCATATTGTGGGTGAAAGCGGGGTTAACCCTACGTCAAATCTGAATAATAGTATGAATGCCAATGTAAAGACGATAGCAAAATACATTTGGGTGAAATACTTCACACATTTCCAATTAACTGCCCACAAAAAAAAGAAAACAAAAAAAGAAAAAAGAAAAAAGAAAAAATAATTTCTAATACACATTAGAAAATATCTAAATAAAATTCTTACTAATTAATGTTTTTATAAATATTTTAAAAACTATTACAAATATTTGCAAAACATCATGTTTATCCATATAAATATTGATAAGTAATTTATTTTGAAAACAAATAATAGATAAATAAAATAATGGTAAAATTAACCAATATACAAAACAATAAAAATATTATATTTTTTAATAAAAAAAAATGCGATTACATCAATATATATTTTATAAAATAAAATAAATAACACATTATTAAATAAAAATAAGATTTCTTGGACTCCTCTCGGTAGTTCTAACTTCTCTAAATAAGAGTGGCTATGAAGCTCAACGATTTCTCTTTATATAATTTGTAAGGGGAAGCTGTCGAATAAATATTTGGCGTTTATTTGTTTACTTTTCCTTCCTTTACCAGGAATGGCACGTAAGCCATTGACTATTGGTATAATAAATTAATAGATGGAAAGAAATCGAGTTGGTATAGTACAGCTATCTCTCTTCTTTTCATTAGAAAAAATCATGATATAGTACTAAAATATGTTAAGTGATCCTAAAGTATGGTTGTAGTCGAGCTGTTCTTATTTATGTTTTGAAAAAGATATATATATAATCGTTTTAGGTTTTTTTTTCAATAGATATTTAGTGATATAAATTTCAATGCTACTTTTATGTTATATACTTTATGTTTTAAGTTAGAGAAAATTTGTTTATTAAGAAGTTGTTTTATGATTTGAAATTTGGTTAATTGATTTATTGTGTTAATAGGCAATTGTGTTTAGATTTTAGATTTGAAACTAGATTAATTTGCGTAGTCGGCTGGGTGTTAGGACTTTATTGCATCAATGTTATTCTTGCAATGGTGATTATAAGTAGAAAAATATATTATAAATAAGGATTATATTTGATAGTATGTATAATGATATCAAGGCAGTTGTTAATGTAAATTTTATAACTATAGAATGAGTGATTATAAACCTTACTGAATTTTATTTTTTCCTAATTAATTTGAGTGTTTCATTTATTATTTATTATCTTATATGATTATTTTTCTTCAATTATATTTTATTCATATTCTTTTACCACGTAAATTCTTTATTTTTAAAGTGTTTTGTTTTGTATTATTATTTCCCCAAAATTATATTTCATCTCAGCCTATTTAATAGTAACCAGTGTCTCAGATTGAAGGTGAGTAAATGACCAACTCTTTTCATTGCATATGACAGGAGAAAATGGCTATATCTGTTGTGTGGTTGTGGTGTTCAAATTTTGTCCATCACAGAGCAGAGTTTAATTAGAGGAGTCAAATCCCATCGTAAATGATATGTCTTTCTCTTCGGTGTTGGCTACAAAATGACGCGGCTCATGAACATAGTTTAATTCCTCATTAACCCAATTTATTGCATGCACTGAGGTTTGTGTTTTTTGAGACAAAAACAAAGGAAGCAGAAAGGAAACCCTATGATATGAGATAACCCCTGGAGGCTTTCCCATCTGATTCCACCAATGTAGAAGATCAGCAAAGCTACAACCCGTCGAGGCTACATTTTTGTCTTTGACTAGGGTTCTGATTTGTAGTTTTCTCCGATTTGGTGGGGCAAATTTGTAGTGGATCGATATATATATATATATATATATATATATATATATATATATATATATATATATATATATATATATATATATATATATATATATATCTATCTATCTATCTATATATATATACATATACATATACATATACATATACATATACATATACATATACATATACATATACATATATTTGACTCCATGTGATTGCATCCAAAGTTTTAAGTTTTTTTGGGGACTGAAGGCTCTATTGGTGTTGGTTTTGTTGCGCTAGTGAAACACCTAAAGATCACATTCAATACAATTTTTTTTGTGTAACACATTTGAGGTAATGGACGATCTGTTTCAAGGGACCATGTAGAAGTCAAGAAGGAGGTGTTTGCTTTTGTAAATGTGACGAGCAATTTTTTCAATGCATATATTTTAAATATATATATATATATATATATATATATATATATATATATATATATATATTCGAGTTAATAGAATGTTATAGACATATTTGGGCACTTCAACCCTAATATTATATGTCAATAAACTAGGGCTCTTTAACCCCTAAAAGTGCTGTTTCATACCCTAAAGGATCATGGTCAACTGATTACATCATTCCCAGAAGTTCCACTTGAAAAACCACTCAAAACTGGCAAAACTGGACCATACAGACTGCTCCATTCTCAGGGTGCGATGCATACTAACTCCTACACTAGCCAGGTGCGATGCATACTGAAGAGGCCTTCTATGGGGTGCGATAAGCGAGAATGGACAAATGTTCGAGATAGTTTTTTAAGTGGATGTTCATGGAATCTTCCAGAAACTTCTCCTATGACACTTGCCTCTCTGAATTCGCCCAGGGATGAGTAAGAGATCCAAGAAATCTCCAAGTGGAACCAAGAACAACAAGTGGAATGACAATAATAAAAAACCCAGAGATGACTCACACCCTTGCACACATCTATAAATGGATCCCTCATCTGAGAGATCTAGAGGCTGGAATTTTGCAATTTCTAAGGAAGTGCTAATAGTTTGTCTTTGAGAAAGAGCATTGTATGGTTGGATGATCTTGCTTTTCATGAGGTGAAGAGGGCTATGATGCTGGGAGGATGATGCTGGATTAGATAGCCGGGTTGTAATTCTCCCTTCATATTTAATAAAGTTCTTTGAGTTTTCCTCCATACAATTGTGTATTTGTGAATGCCATTGTATGTTCATTGTATTTCTGATTCTACAATACTTATGATATAATAGATCAAGATGCTTTGATGGTGTTTTGTTACTTTGTTTCTACAGGTATTCTCTAAGAGGGACAAGTAGGAGAGGAGTCACAAGCTCTTTCAAGGGGGAGAGAGATCAAGCAAGGAGTTAAGCGGAAGATCCAGGTTTGTTCCTTTACCTCTCTCTTATCTATCATGCATAGAGGAAATCAAAAATTGCTTTGATTGTTTGTTTCTAGGATAGCTGACAATACTAGAGGGCTAGTAGATCGAAAACACACTAGTTTTCCTCGAAACATAGAAAGGATAAAAAATGCCAAATTCTAGCAAGAGAAGTTTAATCAAATAATTAATTTCAAATTATACAATCCTAAGACATTATTATTATTAGTGCATCCAGTATATAATGTATTGAATGTAAAGATGAAGAAAGTCACTAGGATTTGCATAAGAAATGGGATGCCTCAGAAGTTAGATATCTCCACACTAATTGATTATACCTTTTGTGTCTAAAAACATTGTTACTAACATGGAGCTTTTTGGCCTTTAAATAGGGTACATTAAATAAATATACCATGGGAAAAACCATTATTTTTGATATGCTTGGAGCACAAAACCACTGGTAACTTGACCGAGTTAAGTTTACTTGGACTACACTAACAATATCCCCCTTAAATTTGACTCATGGAGATTGACCTAGTCCCAACCTCTCATTAACCATCTGATACCTGAGATCTCACATTTGGCCTCTCAAGCTAGATACTTATACCCCCTGCCACTCCAATAACTCTCCAAGTGGTCCACTGCACATCATGATGATTGCATGTTCCACTACATTGCATGTATGCCTGATCAAAGTCTTGATGGCTTACAACAATTCATGCCCCTATACAACATGTATGCTTGGACATAGTTTCTTGCAACTTCCTACAGGAATACACCTGCCTATGACAATATTTCACTAGTTGGAACGAAACCCCTAGGGTGTTCAAGACATCAAACACGAGTTCGTTCACTCTATACTACTCCATCTTCATTTGTTTGCTTCATTACGGCCACTCTCTCGGCTTTTATATCTCACCCGATCCAAATATTAACTTGGACTATCATGCTACTTGACATCTCTCTTTATATCACACCTAGTTCATACCATATCTCCTGAATCCATCGATTATTCATTACCCTAGTCAATTTTGAAAAACCAGCAACGCAATATATAAATATGTACCACCTCACAAGGCCCAACCTTTTCCATCTTGTACATTTCTTAGACCTTTTACATTTTCTTTTTGAATTATTCCATAGTTGTTGCTCTCCTCTATCATATATATCGACAACAAATTTATTTATTTGTTTAACAATATCATAGTCCACATGCGCATGCAACTTGGCACTTACAAATATATCATTGGTATGGGATTTCATTGAACCATGTACTTGTATCCATATTTTAGTGAACACTTGTGCTTCTCAATTAATAGTGACATTGTTCCCAGTGAATACATGGGCTCTAGGTTCTTCTCTAAAAAAAATTAAATCCACTAGGCAGCAAGAAAATACAACATCTATAGCAACATGGGTCTCCTATTTGATCTCACTCACTAGAGATATCCATCCAAGATTGTTCCTTTCTTTTGGGCCTCACACTTATGGTTTTTTCCTTTTTCTTTTTATGATGCTAACCAATTGATTGCAGCTAAACTCACTTATTTTCCTTCTACTATTATTGTCGAGCATGCCTATTATCTACAAATTTCCAACATGGCCTCCACATCCATTGGCTCCACCATCGGTGCTACCACTCACTCTAGGGCCACCTGGCCTCCATAATCAACACACTACTTAGAACCAGATGCCTCACCATAGGAGATTTCAAACTCATCATACCTTCCTCGCTTGACTCTACTATTAAGAGATCATGATCTTTACTGTTATTCCAAGAGAGCTTCAAACTTGAGCTTTGCTAGGCATAACCAAAATACATTCATTTTTACAACTCGACCAGCTCAAGGGATACATCCTCCACATTGTACATGGCCTACAATGCCTATATGTTCCCAATATATTGAATTCCATCTCTTTGATTTGAGCAATTAGATGTTCTTTCCCACTTGAACTCTGCTCCTCATTCTTGTCCTCAATAGAAATAAATAAACCTTTGTGAAAAAATATAATCATGAATGGAATATATAAGGAACCAAAAATATTGATAATGCCAAGAAATACCAAAGTAAAACTCCAACTCTAGGGGAAAACCCAAAAGTGATTCCATTAGTCCTTGGCAAAATCCCTAGAAAAGCAAACTAGGGAGCCCACACTTGCTCAACCCTCGGCTCCTTACAATGGCCAAATAGTGCACACCTCATCAACCCTTGGCACATTTTAATTAATATTAATAATACCATTTATAGGCTTCTTTCCATCCCAATACAACTTGAATACTTCCTTGGACCACAAAACTATGTTCCCAAAACCACTAGATATAGACTGTCATTCCCAAGTCAAGGTGAATCCTAACAATCCCTCCCTTACACTTGAATAGGAAATTTTTTGGATCCAACCCCCTAAATATTTGGGTACTCAAGATATTCTCACATTCCCCCTATCTCTCTAGACTTTTGGGTACACATGCCTACCAAGTCTCACAACAACATGCCCAATTGTATTATCTCTATTATAATTAATATTTTTATTAGCTAATATTATTACTTCATTTATTCTTATACTCTTTCCTTTCCTTTCTCTATTCACTATTGATCTAGATTTGAGAGGCAATCGATCCCAAATATGACCCATTTGAAAGCCCCTTGAATAGGACCTAAATTATTAATAGTGATCTTCTGACTTGATAACATTAATATGCTTTGATCGAATGGAATACTAAACTTCTGAATGTGCTAATAGTCTCTAAATTCATTAATTAAAAGAATTTAATAATCATAACTACACAAACAACATGAATAAGAAAACATCAAACAAGAGATCAATCACATAAGATAAGAGATCATCGAGTTAGTAATTGAGATCACCCTATGTGGGCTAGGTCACTAGGATCCACTAAAATGGATAATGAGTTCATTAGTTACTCTTCAATAATGATTCTCTTCATTTTCAGTACAAAAGGAAATAACTCTCACTTTAAACGACAATGTCTCTCCTCCAAAGATACGTTCTGCAAAGAACACTCACTTGAAGTAGGAATGTCTGTCCTACAAAGAGATGTTGTCCTTTGAGTGAATTCTTACTTCAATTGGAGAAACAACCCTTTTATCACCACACCATTTTGTTTTACGTGTACAAGCTCACTACAAGTGTCAAAATGGCCCTTTCAGCACTACACCATCTCAACTTGCATGTACAAGCTCAAACAGAGAATTCCTTGTAATAGTTTAGATATCGTTCCCTTCTGGGAGCATATAAGATCATAGAGAATATGAAAGTACATATTATCACTCTCACATAAAGTGGAAAAATATAACTTTTTTAACCACACTACATTAATTTGTGTGTTCACGCTCGAAAAAAGAATTCCTTGAAATAATTTCGATCTTGTTTCCTTGCTGCATCATATGGAGATCATACAAAATATACAAGTACATGTTCTCCTTTTAATAAATCTGAAAAGGGAAAATAACCAATAAATGAGACTTACATTATTTTTCATGCCAAAACACTCAATTATAAACTCAAAACTTATGAAGCACAACACCAATAGGTATGTCTCACTATTCTACAACTTTTGATTTTAAAAATGACCAACTTCTAAAAAGTGCATCTCTATCTCAAAATTCATGCCAAACATTGTCTAGAGTCTCCAAAATGTATTCAAAATATCATCCACTTCCACCTTTATCGCCACCGTTTCACTCAGATGCCGTAACACCATGACCATATAACCTTTCATTAGCCTCCATTTTCATAATTATATGGGTTTCATTTGTGCTTTCAAAAAGTTAATGATTTCTAGTATTATAAGTGAATTAAATGGTTAAAACATAGAAAAATGACATATTCTTGCTAATACTTAAAAGTGCCTTGAGTTTCATGACATGTGTAGGTCATTTGGAAGCTTCCAAGGCACCCTTATGTGGCCTCCAATGCTCAAATTCGAATTCCCTTCAAGATATGGAAGAAGATTTGGATAAAGGTCAAAGAGGTTATTTGTCTCATCATTATCTATTTGAGTTGTAACTCTATAAGATTTTCTAGGGATATAGGGAGAGAATAATGGACCTCCATTAATGAAGTAGATTCTTATGTTTCTGTATAAATAGGAGAGCCTCCTCCTTTCAAAGGCATGTGTAAAGCTGGGGAAATGCTCATGTTTTGAATATAGAATTTGGATTTGGCACCATGTCCATGAGTAATGTTCACTTTCATTTGCTTATGCTTATATCTGGAGCCTATCAACTTTCCATCCCCCATGCTTTTGGATTGGCCACCTATAATGTGTGAGATTTATTGTTTTTCATAAATTAAGATTTAATGCTTTCATAGATTAAGATTTATTTCTTCCATTTCTTTTCCTGTGTGAGAGGATAAGAGTGATTGTTTTTATTTTATTTCATATCTAGAGGCTAAGAATGATTGTTTTTGTTTTCATTTCATATCGTGTGGTTTTGATTATTCATTTTATAGGATCTTGATTTTATAATGCACACATGAAACCTTAGAGTAGATTTCATTTCATGCAATTTCATTTCTGCAAGTGTGGTAGATTATGATTTCAATTCCTACAAGTGTAATGGATTAAGATTTCAATTCCATTTACTATAAGATAATTTATTTTGGATTGATTGTTGAATTAGAATGTGAATTTTGTTATTTGGTTTCGTGGTTAGATTGATCTAAATTGGAAGTTAATTTCTAGCATCTATAGTGCACGCATGCTTCACAAGTTTTGCGAAACCCCTCGGTTGACAATTAAATGATAGGTTATTAATTTGCCTCAACATTTTTGTTATGTTTCTAGGGATGTGTGGATAGGAAATAGCTTTCAATATAGAGTTCATTTTTTAGATACGTGACTAAAGCATGTAGATGCATAAATCATTTAGTTGCATATCATTTTTATATATATATATATATATATATATATATATATATATATATATATATATATATATATATATATATATATATATATATATATATATATATATATAACCTTAAATCACCTACCACCCCCACTATGTCACATGGTGCAGTAACAACAACACATCCACATCATGAATTCTTATTTTTGCAAGTAGAAGAGATGACAAAGGAGGATGAAGAAATGGATGGAGATCCTTTTGGATTTCCCATTCAAGAAACTTATTTCAATGTTCAAATGAAGAACATTCCTCCATTCATACTTCCTAACTTCAAAGGTATGAGATCAGAAGACCTAGAAACTTTTCTTTTTAAATTTGAAATCATTTGTAGATCTTATGCACACTCATTACACATTCAAAAATTAAATTTGTTTCCAACAACATTTAAGGACAAATCTCTTAGATAGTTCATGACTTAAGGAACAAATTATATAAGGACATGGGATGATATGAAAAGAGTATTTTTGGAAAAATATAAAGATCATTACAAACACCATGACCTTAGAAATGAAGTCTTTAAGATGAATCAAAAAGAGGATGAAAATCTAGAAGACCTAGTGGAGAGATTTACTTATAATATCAAAAGATCTAAAATGCATCATTTAGGATCAGACATATTAAAAACTCTCCTACTAAATGCTATAAAGGATGAATGAATTGATCTTATTAACCTGGTGGGAAAATGATATGTTTATCAATTGTCATTTCAAGAGATTTGTGAACTATGTAAGAACATATGAACAAGAAAGGCAAAGTATGGAAGATCTCCTCAAGATATAGTTACAACAAGGGAAAGTAAGTTGACAACAGGATTGCTAAGTCAATTTAAAATTAACAATTTGCTAAACATTCTTGGTAATTTAAACGAACAAATTGAGATGTTAAGAATGCAAAACAAGCAAAAGTTGAAAATGTTGCTTTGCATGAATGTACACTTGATAAGATTAAAATTTGTACAAGATCACATACAACTAAAGATTTCCCATCATTACAAGGGTTAAAGGCGGTTTACCAAAAGGCTAATGGAGTGAATCAAGCTCTAATAGGACCATGGCAGCCTCATCAACCCAATATGATGCAATATACTTGTGCACAATTTCAGGTTTATGCACAACATAATTGGAAAACACCTTTTCCTTGGCAACCTTGGCCATCTCAATCCCAATCTCAAAACCAATCTCAGAAACAAGGTTGGAAAGATACCTATAGAGGAAATCCACCCTACACTCAATCTTTCCCTCACTATCCTCAATACCAATATCAATGTTATCCATACCTTTCACCTCCACCACAACATCAGTTTCACCCTCAGTTAATCTAAATTCACCCTTTCCCATTACCACACACACAAACACCCCAAAGTTCCATTCTGACTCCACTACCTACACAACCATTTCGAATCCCCAACAATAAAAAACCTCAATTCACTTACAATGTTGAGGTATTGAAAAATGATTCACCAACTGCCATTGAAGAACAAAAACCAGAAGTAGAAGATTCAGATAAGGTCCAAGAATCATGGATGCTTGTCAATAAAGAGCAGTTGTTGGAACCTAAGATTGAAAAGTTTCATGCATGCCTATCACCAGATTCTATGAATGGAGATCACATATGTCAAGACTTGCATGGCATGATAGAATGAAGCCAAGGAAGACAATATTATATTGAATCTTGGTTCAAGACAATCATTGGATCCCAATATTCCATTCTTCAGTATCTTCTGACATCATGTCAAGCAAGATAGTTGGTCTCTCATATACGGGTATGTATCAAAGAATATATTTCAAACCTACATATGACCATATCTATCATTTTGTTACACAAATGGCTCCATTGGAAACATTCATATACATAAAAATAAAAAAAAATTAGGAAATAAAATGAAGCTTGATTGCATTTTTAATCTTCATTGCATTTTTTTTCTTAATTGCTTTTTTTGACAACCTTAAATATTTAGATTTTTATTTATTTTCTTGCATTTTTTTTCATTAACATAATAAATATTTTAAATAAAAAAATTGATGTTTTGATTTTAAATAATTAAAAAATAAAAAAATCATGTTAGAATTTCAATAAAAAAAAATATCATGTTTTTGAATAAGGGAAATGTAATTAAGAGAATTAAGAAATTGACAATTTAACCTCTCATGTGGCCCGTAAGGAAAAAAATTGCGTTAGATTGGAATCCAGATTTAAAAATCCATCATAATAAAAAAATAAAAGAATAAAAAAATAATTCTTTTTTTGAATTTGATCTAATTTGCTTCATATCTGGTTACCAAACTCCATCTTAGAGGGCAAAGGATTCCATTGTTTTAGGATGAGGCCGCGGAAGATCCATACCACAAAACTTTATATTTTCTATAGTCCATGGGGCCAGCATGATTGATAAAAATGTGAGTGTAGATTTTTATAGTTAAACTTATGTTTCATCAAGTAATTTTGTGAAAAAAAATTGGGTTAAAAACAAAAACTAAAAGCCAAAAAATGGAAGCCCTTGAGATAGCACTCGATTGCAAAGCTCAAAAACATATGTTTTGTTTCTAAGCATTATGATCCATTTCTTTCCCACACTCTACCTCGAGTCAAGGTCCAGGAAACAATGATATTGCAATCTCTAAGTCCACCAGAATCTTTTGTCCAGAAAAATCCATGCAGGCATCTTCCACGCTGCATATCATCACATAACGTCATGAAATTGGTTTTCCCGTTATAAATGTTACCCTGAATGAAGAATTGGGACTATGAGTGATAAATCACATACATACTACACCATATGAATGCAGATTTTCCTATATTTGATAGAACACACTAGCATTAGAAGCAATTACCTCAAGTAGAGGAAACACATAGTAGTTTTGAAATTTCATTTTAAAAATAATTTTGTGACCAAATGAAAGAAAATTTCGAACAAATAAAACGTGGGTTTTTCTCATAACAGGGTCAGTCATAATACCCAGGAACAATTATCTCAAATTCATAACCAATTGGGAGATATTCCAGGTTCTTTAGAGCCTTATTTTCCAAGTTACGTGGAAAAACGGTTTTTACTTACTCCCTTGAGATCTTGCAAATCGTTGAAACAAATAAAGTTTGATTGAGTCGATGAGAAAGATATCTTGGTGTTGAAAGGAGAGAAGCCTTAGCAAAGAAAACATTTACGAATTTTATGAGCATTGCCAACACTTGGCTCCGGAATATGCTGCTGCTACCGAGTCAAAACCACGTATCAGTTCATATCAGTTCATATATTCACTTGCAATGCTTTGAATTTTCATTTTCAACCATGGAAAATTTCTTATATGTATATTTGATGTTAGTGGAATGTTGTCTTAATGTTTTATGTGTATAATTATTATTATTATTTTTAAGTGTATATATATGTTTTTTATAATATTTCTTTTTATCATTTTTTATTTTTTTTAATGAAGTGTTTTTTTTATAACATTTGTACATTTATAGGTTTTGTTATGATTTTTTTTATGTTTGTCTATATGTATAATTTAGTTTCTATATATGTTTTTCTTCTTATGTATATTTATTTTACTTTTTTTTGTTTTGTAAATATTTCATTAATTTATTGTTTTTAAAAAAAAAAATTGCCATGAAAACATGTAAAAAAAAAAAAAATTGATGTGAAATTAAATTCATGATTGGAACAAAGTAAAAGAAAACGGAACTTTTGAGATGATTCACTTACACACCTCTTGAATCAAGGAAAAAAAATGTTTTATTTGCTAGAAGAGGCATTGATCAATTTGATGATTGGATTGGTTATTTGTTCATAACAAAAATTCATAATTGTGTGTACTTAACTTCTGTTCAGGATTTTAGCTACAAAAACTGCACAATTCTGCAGCTAAAAAACAATTCTACAGCTCTGTATTTAACTCAGTGATCTATTTGTCAACAATGCATTCTAATCAAAAAATCGTGATCAAAATTTATTGGATTTGTCTAATGATTATGTTTTCAAGCATGATGCAGGAAAGAAGAAGAACTATAAAGGTGCTTTATACCTAGGATCAATTGATGAATTTTTTATTGAGGATTGTTTTGCAGGAATCATTAAGCATTCACAAATAATATTTCTTTATATTTATGAAATGTTATGATTCAAACATAAAGTGAGGAAATTATGTTTTCAGAAATTGGATTTATTATCAGAATTGTGAAATTGGACTAACCATTTGAAACGAAGACATGTCATGAAACTATTAATTATGCAATATTTTCGTATGTACCTAGAGAAATTAATCACTTCTCCTTGAACAAACTTGGGTTTTATTGCAATATTAGTGCCATGTTTGTTTTCAGGTTCTAAGACAATCAAAGAATTGAAGGAGGTTAGTTTGTGCACGATTGGTTTTCTATGACCAATTTCAAGAAACATGAACCAATTGAATCCATTTCTATCATCCATAAATGCCATCATTTTTCCTCTCCAAACTCACAAGCTATTCAAGCATTTCTGCTAAGCATCATCATCACCATTTTCCTTGCAAAGAGTGGCATGTTTCGTTCACATTTTTCATTCATAGAGATATTCAACTCACTTACATACTGATTTGTCCTTTTGCTTTCCGTTCACTTGTTTACCCTCTTGTCATTTTCCTTTCGATTAAATAAATCCTGCTTGATGCAAATTTTCCATCCATAGTCCTTACAAAATCACTATTCCATACTCGCGTTAGATGATGGGCAATTCATTAAATGTCTCCCTTCTAACAAGTCTTGGCCTATCGACATCAACACATTATCTAGGTTTAGGGCTAGAGTCCTTATTAGTACCTTGAGGCTTGTATGCATCAATGGCAAGTTCTCTCACTGAAAATCATGGGAATACATCAATGTCCCTTGACCATTGCATCTTGCAAGTGGCTCGACATCATCTCATCTATTCGCACTTTGCAAGATGTACTTAGATACCTTGGCAGTCATTTACATTAATGGCGAGTTTGCCTTGAATTGGTTAACGAAATTCATCAATGGTCAGTAATCCAATGACTTCTCTTCATGCTTGACAACAACACATTTATTTGCATGACTAGAATTGTACCATCGGGGTTTGAAGCAGGTGAAGACTATATCATTTCAACATTTTGTAGCAGATACAACAGATTTAGCAGTAGTAATAAATAACCCACTTTCACCACTTCATCCACCATTTATGCAACCGAGAAGCAGATGAAATTCTACATTATTTTCCATGATCCAATACTAGCTACAACTTCTATACATATGAACAGTTTATCCACTTCCTAGGTAAGTAAAGGTATGCTCTTTTCTAGATTTTGAACATAGAATTCCTTGAATACTAAAATTATAATCTTTGGAAAATACTTCACCATATTTCCTTTCTCATTTGAAAAAAACAGTAAACACATTTAGTTGGGGGGAAGGGACATCCATTTATTATCACATCCATATCACTTAATTTCATCCTAACATACTTGTCCTAATCAATTAGGATTGCATTATTGTGCAAAAGTTATGTGATTTTCAAATAAATGCCTAAATGATGAGCATATCATATGGATGATTCAAATATGCATTCTTAAATATGTTCAATGAATATTGCTGCAACAAAAAGAAAGGAGGTATTGAAACCCAAGAACCAATACCACCTAAGATTTGCTTGTCACAAAAGAACCAGCCAAACATGTTGCAATTCAATGTATGACAAGGAATACTTTGCAAAAATAAATAAAATTGACAAATGAAAAGTTTAAGGAAAATTGATATAGGCCAAGCTCATTCAAAAGAAAATCATGATTAAGCAATGCAATAGATCGCATGAGGGCATGCAATAATGTCAATGGGGGGGAATGTAGAGTCTCCAAAATGTATTGAAAATATCATCCACTTTCACCTTTATCCCCACAATTTCACTCACATGTCACAACTCCATGACCATATAATCTTTCATTAGCCTCCATTTTCATAATTATATGGGTTTCATTTGTGATTTCCAAAAGTTAATGATTTCTAGTATTATAAGTGAATTAAATGGTTACAACTTAGAAAAATGACATATACTTGCCAATACATAAAAGTGGGTTGAGTTTCATGACATGTGTAGGTCATTTGGAAGCTTCCAAGGCACCCTTATGTGGCCTCCAATGCTCAAATTCGAATTTCCTTCAAGATATGGAAGAAGATTTGGATAAAGGTCAAAGAGGATATGTGTCTCATCATTATCTATTTGAGTTGTAACTCTATGAGATTTTCTAGGGATCTAGAGAGAGAATAATGGACCTCCATTAATGAGGTGGCTTCTTATGTTTTTGTATAAATAGGAGAGCCTCCTCCTTTCAAAGGCATGTGTAAAGTTGGGGAAATTCTTATGTTTTGAATATAGAGTTTGGATTTGGCACCATGCCCATGAGTGATGTTCACTTTTATTTGGTTATGCTTGTATTTGGAGCCTCTCAAATTTCCATCCCTCATGCTTTTGGATTGGCCATCTATAATCTATGAGATTTATTGTTTTTCATAGATTAAGATTTAATGCTTTCATATATTAAGATTTATTTCTTTCATGTCTTGTCCTATGTGAGAGGTTAAGAATGATTATTTTTATTTTCATTCATATCTAGAGGTTAAGAATGATTATTTTTGCTTTCATTTCATATCATGTGGTTTTGATTATTCATTTTATAGGATCCTGATTTGATAATGCACACATGATCCCTTAGAGTAGATTTCATTTCAGGCAATTTCATTTCTGCAAGTGTGGTAGATCAAGATTTCAATTCCTACAAGTCTGATATATTAAGATTTCAATTCCATGCACTGTACTGTAATTTCTTTTGAATTCATTGTTGAATTAGAATAGGTGAATTTTTTTGTCGTTATTTGGTTTTGTAGTTAGATTGATATAAATTGGAAGTTAATTTCTAGCATATACAGTGCACGCATGCTTCGCAAGTTTTACGAAACCCTCAGGTTGACAATTAAATGATAGGTAATTAATTTGCCTCAACACATTGGTAAGACATGCAAGATTTAAACCATGACCCCTCAAATCAACTAGTTAAATCCCAAAAAACACAGTGATAGTTCGTCTTTCTCGTCATTTTGCAACTTGTGACTATAAACAAGAATAAGTTTTAAAACTGCATCTTTATCTCGAATTTTGCAAAGCATTAATGACACATATGCACTTTAAACAAGAGGCTAAGATCCACTTCTCAGATGCAAAGTATATCTTCACCAATGGAATCATATCAAAAAATCTTGAAGCATGACTATAAACACCATAGGTTTCTGTCACTTCCATTTATGAAGCCATCTAAGATCCCCTGTCTTAAAATAGGCCACAAAGATTGAAGATTCCTTGCATTATATTCAGATTATCTTGAAATTAATTCCTTAGAATAGGGCCAAAAAATCCCCCCAAAATTCTTTGTGTGACTCTCCTCAAGAACTAAGTCCTTAGATAGGCATGGGTCACCCCCCTTTATATATAAAATAATGTTTTAAATAACATAGTCATGGACATTTTTAATGAGATTATCCATAGAAAATTTGTTTTGCATGTTAATCATAGTTCATTTGGTGCGAGGGAGGTCCTAGGGTAAAATCAATAGACCTCCCATTTTGGATTTAATACAAAGCATTGGTTATATATACACTTGTTTGATATATATATTTAAATATAAGGTTCTTGAAACACAACTTGTATGGACTTATTTAACCATATGTTGACCCCAACCAACCAACTGGGCCTTTCACATGACATCCCTTGGTTGGCCACATGGCTAGCCAATCACTAACATAGACACTATGTGAAGATGTCATGTGACATTATTCAATTGGAGACACAATGCCACATGAGTTTCACGAGTGCCACATGTCATCTCCTTGTTGTTCCACAGGTCGACTTGCTACATTTGCACTATAGTACCAGACCATTATGTAGATGATTATGTCAGGATCCTATAGTTTCCTGTGGCACGCTTTGGTGTTTCGACTTGGTAGCTTCGTTGAATCCATTTTAATTGTTTATTCAAAAATTCATGCATCCATATCTTTGTCATAGAAAATCTGTTTTAGGTGTCATTCAAACAATTTGAAATCTGTCATCGAGCTCTTCAACACGACATAGATTATGTCAAATTTTGAGTACTTTGATTTTTGATGTTTAAAACTCCTAGATCAAATACAAATATGACATTGATGTCCACATAAAAATAACCCACGTACCTGATCTAGTTTACACATTGATCCAGGTGGCTCCAGAGACACACAAAGGACGGGCTTATGAAATCTCGAAAACCAAAGTGGTCAGAATGTTGTCAAACCAGAACCAAAGCGTAGATCTAGTCGTCTTGATCGCGGCAGTGTGAATGGTTCATCAATCCAAGCTCATATGAGGGAGAACAAGCCAGTCAAAGTTCTGGCCAAAGTTGGACTGTGGGCAAGGTTTAAGTGTCCTACAATTTGACCGACCTCGAGGCATGAAACCTAGCTCCTGAAGTTGGTCTAAATTGTCAACACATTAATTTTCCCAATATCCCTTATTTTCTAAAGATCGAAAAATCTCCCCTAATCTATATTAAAATAAAAAATATATATATTGTTCGAGTGGAGGGCCACCAACCCCGCCACCCCCCCTTCAAACTTCACATATATAATCAAAATTTTAATTGGCCAACGGGCCATGAACCGCGTCGGCCTCCCTCAACCCCACTACACATAACAAATGATATTAAAAAAAATGGCTCAAGGGCCATCACCCCGTCGAGCCCTCCCAAACTATGTAACTATAACCTTATATAAATGGGGTGGGCACGGGCCACCTCCAGTGGACCCAGCCCACACCCCTCACACTGATAACGCGATGGGAATTTTGGTAAGGGTGCTAGCGGGGGTGGAACCTGCCCAGCCCACGTGTCCGGCCCCCAAGTGGGCGGCCCCATTAATACACGAACCCGTGATACCAACATACCAACATGCCGGAAAATGTGGAGGTTCTGGGGGCGAGCCGCCCAATGTGGACCCAACCCCCAAAAGCATATGCGGATGTGTTTTTAAAAAAAATATTGTGTTAAAATGACAGGGGTAGGCTTTGACCACCCGACCCCTCCTCAACAAATTTCCTACTTTAACCATTGCGCCAACTGCCTCGTTGGATAATCTGGCCACCTAGAATATATTTAAACTTTCATTTTACATAGTGCAGGGAGGAAACTGGAGGAGGAACCAGGAGTGCACATGCAAATCGATGTAGGGGAAACCATGACTGCTGTAGAAATATGGAACCATGATCCTTGAAATTTTCCCGAGGAGGTAATTTTTCTCCATGTTGAAATATAGTCAAGTTTATAGTCGTTTTTCATGGTTTTCTGGAGGGATCGAAATGGTAAGGTCAGATTTGCCTTTTGAGTTACATATTTCCATTCCAACCATGGAGCAGAATATTTGAGGAATCTAAGGGGAATCTAAAAGATTCCTTGAGCCCCAGATTCGTAATTTCTTAGAATTCAGAAATTTGACAGTGGATTTTTTGTTCGACACCACAAATCTGATGGTGTGTTAAGATTTTTGATTTGCTCATTTTATTTTCCAACCACTTTTCTAAGTGGAATGCAAGTGTTAGCATTCATGTGCGAGAAGTCATTTCCATTAAAGTGATGTCGTTGGATCAATGGCACAAGCATCTTCAGTAGTTTGACATCTGCTTCTTCATATGGTCCCTGGTTGTGAGGTATATGTAGTGTGTTCATGTACTTCTTTTGCTATGTATTGTGCTGCGCAGATCCCTGTTTGATGTTGATGAGGGATCTTGTTTATTACTTGTTTTCATGATTCCTACTTGATGTGACACGAAATCATCTATGTGATGTAGTTGTTGTCATGATTCATCATGTTACATTTTGAGATCCCTTTGTTGTATGTTGATGGGATACTCATGTTGTTTTCATGCATGTTTTGCATTGATATCCCTCTTATGCCATGTTGGCGGGATGCTCATCATCCATGAGTTTATTTCATACTCATAGGAGCCTTTTTTATTGAGAGTTCATGTAGCGAGACATCTCTTAGAGCCACTCCTGTGTGAGGGCATTTTCCTTGTATGATAGCGACCTCACCTCTTATGTACATCATCACTATTGACAACACTTAATGCAGTGGCCTACACCATCTTGACACTAGGGCCCAGAGACGTAGTCCCTCCTGGATGAACTCTGTTATCAACGGCTTATGTTTTTATGTTGCTGATGATTGTCATGTTCCTCTCCTTTACAACATGCACATGTATTCATTTATGTTTCTTTTAAAAATGTAATTTAACACATCATGAGAGTAAAAGGTCTTGGAAGGGTCCTTCGTCAGACCCGGACCTGGATCACCTGTACATTTCTTGTTGTCTTCGCCACCAAGAATGACATACTTTGTTACTGTATCGTATGCCACGACTTCATTTTTAACTTGGAACGCACTAGTATCAAGGATTGAGACTTTGACAAAGATCACTTCCTAACACTCTAGAACCTCACACTCTACATCTACTAGTATTTCCATCTTTCAAATACTTTTCATTTCCCCTTCTTTTGTTGGGGATGTGGGAAGAAATAACCTATTTCATGTATGTTATAGCACCTTTTATAGAGCCCAAATTTTGTGATACCTTGTCCTTGGGTTAATCATACACTTAACAAATTTTATCATACATATGATATGATTGATACTACATGGCCTTTCCTACCATATGTTTCATAGTCACTGCAATGTTGAGGGAAAAATAGGTTTCATCTTTGAAAGTCTCAAAAGTATTACCTGTGTTGTTTTTAATAGTATCCTTGGCCTTGGCAATGTTGTCTTTCATGTTGTCTATGATCTTGTTATCACCCAATTTAATAAGATGATGTGCCCCCCCCCAACCTCCTTGATCTTGTTTCAGACGTAGGAGGTTGCATGTTAGAAACTTTTGTTGAGTGTGGTGGGCATATTGATTAAAATTCTTGGCTATTCATTCTAGCAACTCCTCTCTTTCATACTCCAACACAATTACTCGACGTCCTTGTCTCATCAAAACCCCCATTGGCTTTTCCTCGCCTAACTTAAATATCATTGGATATGGATTGCTATTTTTATTCCATCTATTGTCATAAAACAACTCATACTTCACTTGTCTATTCACATGCAACCTCACTTTGAATAGTTGGTCCACATCAGATTTGACCGGATTTATGCTAGCTTGGCTTCTTCACATGAAGATTTCCCCACAGGTCACATTCTAGTTGGTCCTTCAAGTGTTCAACATTTTGACACAACTTTACATGTAGATATGTAGCACAATAATCCTCTCACAAGGTCTCTGGGCAATAGCTCCACACAACAAGTCTCCAAAATCAAAATTCACATATTGGAAACAAAACTATACACACAACAATAATTATCACACCCACTCTAATACCGCTAGTCTAGATCATAGAACACCAAAATAAGTGGTGGTGTCTAAATGCACCATTATTTTGTTACCAACGGCCACTGGGACAAGTTAACATTGAGTTTTTGTCCTATTAATAGGCTACATTAAATATAAATATGATAGACAAAACCATGGGTTGTTATATAACTAGAGTCCAAGACCATTGGTCACTTGAGCAAGTCAAGTTTAATTGTTCCACCCTAACATATTGTAGTCGAGTTTTTATTTAATATTATTAAACAAGAAACAAATCATGCTTATGTAGTAAAATGAAAAGTAATTATCTGATGAAATCCTTGACAATCACAATATACTTGAAGAGGTAGTTAGCATATATATGAAAAAGGTATTAAATTTTTTGCTTATTTATACATATTTAATATTGTTATATGCTAATTAACTAAAATGAATGTAGAAATTGATGAGAAAGATAAGGTAGTTACATTATTCTATTTTTTACTTAAATCTTCAAACTGTTTAGTCATTTACATTAACTTCGTTATGACATTGTTGTAAGATCATTATTTTCTATGGAAGCATGGAGGAAGATATCTATATATTATTTAACTTTAGTTGTCAGCTTGAAATTCTTGATAGAGGGTAGTAGCTTCAACAAACATTCTTTCCTTTTGTGATTTACATTGTTCAATTTTACCATTAGTCTATTATCAATGTAATCAAGTGCATGGATGGTCTTCATACTAGATTCAATTCAATCCACATTAAGGAGTTTTACCACTAGTTAGAAAATTCAACACACACATCCTAGATCATTACTAATAGCTTGGACCAACTTAGTCAATAGCACTATTAGGTGTGCCCACTCTGTTTTTCCTTGATTGTGTATAGAAGTATCCTCCTTACAAGATTTGTATTCATTCTAATGACTTCACTAACAAACACTATTTTTGTAAGAATTTTACTAATCTCTTATCTAATATAATGAATTGAGAAAATTATAAATCAAATTCTAAAAACATTACTTCCAATCTCTATGTTAAAATTACATAGATTTTATAGACACACAAAAAAACACTAGGAAATACATTACATTACAATATGAAATACATTGCAGCTCTTACACTAACTTGAAACTATTCTTTGTGGACATATGCTTTTACAATTCTCTCATCATGAACCTAGGCCCTCATATAAGGGAGTCGAGTTCAAGGTTCATACGAACTCTAGTACTAAAAAAACATATAAAAACAATGCATAACATTCAACAAGAGAGATATTATTATTAACACAATACAAAATATTATTCGATATTTATAGGAATGGGTACGTACAATACATAACCATAACAAGTGCTTGCAACTAGATGAGAAAACAACTCACAAACACTCTCTAGAATAAAACATTGAAATATTAATGATTTAAAAGAATGTGTTCGAACAATACATTTATTTAATTAACTTTAATACTTCCATTCAATGTTGTGCTACTTCTATAGTGAAAACATATCCTAAGTAGACTGGTTGTTCTCCCAATTGTTAGAAATGAATGGAGAATAGGTTACGTAGATATGATTTTCTCTTTATTTGACATTCAGTTCCTATTAATTAGGAATCTGTTTTTTGCCTATGTATCTATTTAATTCCTGATGATTAATGAATAAGTGAAGCGAATGCATTTGCTGGAGGGAGCTCCTGGTGATCTGCACCTGTGAGCTCCCGTGTGTTTGTCCAAACTTCTGTCTTCTGCATTTCTTATCATGGTATCAGAGCTAGCAAGACTCATAATGGCTTGGGCCTTGTCAGCTGGCACATCGTAGACATTCACCGCTCCGTTATAGAAAATAGTGAGTTGAGCTGTGGACGGTTGCTCCGTAGCTTTTGCTGGAGCAGATCTCGAATCCGGATCCGTTTGACCGGTTGCAAAAGGCAAGGTTATATTTGTTTCCGGAACTCTAGGGTTTGAACTGAAACGGCCAGTGCTTAGTGGAAACAATTCTATCAATTCTGCGTGACTCGGTGGCTTAGATTTTCCGTTTAAGCTCTCGGCCTCACGGTTGACATGAATGAAATCGGCCTTCTTGTCCTCTGAAAGCGCGATTGATGAAAGCATCTTTTGCATCATTTGCGGTCTAATCCGCGACAGATCTTGCATTAATCTCGGCTTGGCGAATTGTTTTCCAGGGCATGATTCCAAACTCTTACTTCCATTCAATCGCGCTACATGATAGAGGGACCTATACGTTGTACGCTGATTTGAAAGGCGTGACTGGCGTCGCATGGTTTGGAGAGTCAATCGCGCTGACCTAGTTTGTTGTGGATTTTTGCGCTGGTGGCTGTGGCAGCGTCATAGCACAAATTGAGCCTCGAGGAATTTGAAGCGTCGATAAGGCTAGAAGATCGCCACAGAGAAGAGCTCACACCTACCTGAGGTAGACCCTATCATTTGACAGAGTGGAGGCTAATCGAGGCTATGTGGAGGTGTTGGAGCTATGGAATATTGAACAGAGGACTGTCGTTTGGGAAGAGGCCGTAGAGAGGAGGGCAGATCGTCGAAGGGAACATCGGAGGAGGCTAGATTGCCAGTAGGGCTGCAAGGAGTTCAGATCTAGTAGCGTGGAGAGTGGATCTAGTGAAGCCTGTGGAAAAACAACATCCCGTGGTGCCAGAGGAGTCCGCATCTAGAGGAGTTGCAGGATCGGTTGCCCACAGTATCCCGTGGTGCCAGAGGAGTCCGCGTCTAGAGGAGTTGCAGAATCGGTTGCCCAGCAGGGGCGTCTTCTCGTTAGTGGCCTTGTGTGGTTGATTTAAACTAGGTGCACTCAGCAATGGTAGCCATTGTTGTGAAGTGGTTGCCCCTTCATCGAAGATCTGAGCTCTGCTAGTCACAGAGGCAGATCGTGAGTTGTACCGAGAGGGCATTGAGCGAATTGTAAATTACAGTTCTTCTCTCTCAAATTCCTTCAAAATTCTGTAAGAAACCAAGAGTTTCAGGAATGCGCGTGCCTCGACAATAGTGATCTGGTATCTAGCATCAAGATTGAGTTTAGATTTCCATGCAGCAGAAATTTTCTGAGCATCATTTTTCTGCTAAAACTGATTCCAATAAATCAAATATTGCCTGCTTGATAATCGTTTTTTTTTAAGTTGCCGGGTAGCCGGTTTTTTTTTTCCAAGATGAATTCTCAGATGGCAGATGCAGATACAGACCCAGATCAGAATCTGGATGTTAGACTATTTATGGCCGAGGAGGATGAATCAGAAATTTGGTTCGTGGATTCTGGAGCCTCCTCGCATATGTCAGGTAAAAAGCAATGGTTCAGAAATTTTAAAGAATCCAACACTGGAGCAAAAGTCTATCTTGGAGATAATAGTGGGTACGAGATCAAGGGACATGGAGATGTCCTTGTTACTCTGCCTTATGGTAAGATTAGGAATATATCTGATGTGTGGTATGTTCCTGGCATTAAGAAGAACCTGATTTCTGTGTCCAAGATTACAGATCAGGACCTCAAGGTAGAATTTTTTAAATCTTATTGCATTATTAAATATTTGTTGGATCAGATGAAGCCCATTGCTATAGGTATTCGAATAGGAGGACTCTACAAGTTGGATGTGAAAAGTACGCCTCAACAAGCCTTGATGGCGTCAAATAAGTCTGCTGAAAATTTGTGGCATCATCGACTTGGGCATATTAATTTTGGTGATCTCTTTCTGCTGCAAAATAAAGGTATGGTAGAGGGCCTTCCTGTTTTAGAAAAGTTTCATATTGATTGAGAGGCATGTGCGTTCGGTAAACAACATAGAGATGAATTTCCTGTCATTAAAGATAGAAAACAGAGGGATATACTTGAACTTGTACACACTGACTTATGTGGCCCGATGCAGACAAGGTCGTTAGGGGGGGCCTATTATTTTTTAATCTGTGTTGATGAATGTACAAGATTCACATGGGTGTATTTTCTTAAACAGAAGAGTCATGCTTTTGAATATTTCAAGCAATTCAGAAACATGGTTGAGAAGCAAACAGGAAAATTCATCAGGATTCTTCAATCAGATCAAGGGGGGAAATTCAAGAAAGAAGTCTTCACCAAATATTGCAACAAGCATGGGATACAACAGCAATTCACAACACCTTACACTCCTCAGCAGAATGGAGTTGCTGAGAGGAAAAACAGAACACTGGTGGAGTGTGCTCGCAGTATGTTGAAAGGTAAAAATCTAACCAATGGTTTTTGGGCAGAAGCTATTAATACTGTAGTGTATTTAAAGAATAGGAGTCCTACTAAAAGTCTTGAGTATAAAACTCCTTTTGAAGCATTGTTTGGCTTCAAGCCTGCAGTAAGTCATCTTAGAGTATTTGGTTGTAAAGCTTTTGCACATGTTCCTAAAGAAAATAGGAAGAAGTTAGATTCAAAGGCCATTAAATGCACGTTCATTGGATACTGCAGTGAGTATAAGGCTTATAAATTGTTTGACCCTGCTACTCACAAGGTGTTTGTCAGTAGAGATGTATTATTCCATGAACAGATTGACGATGAAAATCCTGTCCAAAACAATGAAGAATGGCATGTGCCCTTACTCTCAGAAGAGGATACTGAAACAGGAGTCAGTCAGCAGCAGGAACAGAGTCAGCAGCAGGAACAGAAGCAGGAACAACAGCAGGTACAACAGCAGCAGGATAATGTGGAGTTCAGTCCACAAAGGGAAGAAATAAGCAGAATAATTGAACCCCCACCACTCAGAAGATCAAACAGGCCAAGACAGTTACCAGCTCGATATAGGGATCATGCGCTTATGACTGGTATGTTAAACATTGCAGAACCTTCTAACTTTTATGAAGCTAGTAAAAGTCTTGAATGGAAGAAAGCAATGAATGAGGAATATGAATCCATCATTAAGAACAATACGTGGGATCTAGTAAAACTTCCTGATGATAAACAACCTATAGGTTGCAAATGGTTATTTAAGTTGAAATTTAGAGCAGACGGGTCTATTGATAAACATAAAGCAAGGTTGGTGGCAAAGGGATATTCCCAGATAGAAGGTATTGATTTTGAAGAGACATTTGCCCCTGTTGCAAAATTAAACACCATCAGAATGATCATTGCTTTAGCCACTAAACATCATTGGAAAATACATCAATTAGATGTTAAGTCTGCTTTCTTAAACGGTGATTTAAAAGAAGAAGTATACTTAGTACAGCCTGAAGGATTTGTTAAGAAGGGAGAAGAACATCTAGTGTGTAGATTAAAGAAAGCTTTATATGGTTTAAAGCAGGCACCTAGATCCTGGTATGAAAAAATTGATTCTTTTTTCCTCATGAATGGTTATAAAAGGAGCAAAAATGATCCCAATTTATATACCATGTTTAATAATGAAGGGCAGATAGTGGTGATTTCTTTGTATGTAGATGATTTGATAATAACAGGAAGTGCAGATAATCTCATTGAAGAAATCAAGCAGCAATTATCACAGAAATTTGAGATGAAGGACCTTGGAGAAATGCAATACTGTTTGGGTCTAGAAGTTTGGAGAGATTCAAGTCAAACTTTCTTGTCCCAGGGTAAGTATGCAAAGAGTCTGTTATCCAGGTTTAAGATGGATGAGTGTAAGCCTTCATGCATACCTTTACAGCAGAATAGCAAACTTCAGATGGATGATGGTTCGAAATTTGCAGATACAACATTGTACAGACAGTTAGTTGGTAGTCTTATTTATTTGACTACAACAAGACCTGACATGGCCTATGCAGCAAGTGTTCTGAGTCAGTTTATGACTCAACCTCATGACAGTCACTGGAGTGCAGCGAAAGGAGTATTAAGGTATCTGCAAGGAACATCAGATTTTGGTATTTTGTATTCTGACTCATTTGATGTCAAGTTGACAGGTTATACAGACTCTGATTGGGCGGGAAATCTAGATGACAGAAGATCAATTACAGGTTACGCCTTCAACATTGGTTCCGGGGTCATCTCTTGGTGCAGCAAGAAGCAGCATACTGTTGCTTTATCCTCGGCAGAAGCTGAATATCAAGCTATGTGTGCAGCGACATGTGAGGCAGTTTGGTTGCGTAGACTTCTCCAAGATGCAGGGGAAGAACAGACAGAAGCTACAATCATCAATTGTGACAATCAAAGTTCCATCAAACTGGCTTACAATCCTGTGTTTCATAAAAACACTAAGCACATAGACACTCAATTTCATTTTGTTAGGGAGAAAGTGCAGTCCAAAGAGATTTCTGTAGACTATTGTAATTCTTGTGATAATATGGCTGACATATTCACTAAGCCACTAGGAAGACTGAAGTTTGATTTGTTTAGGGACACTTTAGGTGTGTTTAAAAATCCCTTTCTCCATTAAGGGGGGATGTTAGAAATTAATGGAGAATAGGTTACGTAGTTATGATTTTCTCTTTATTTGACATTCAGTTCCTATTAATTAGGAATCTGTTTTTTGCCTATGTATCTATTTAATTCCTGATGATTAATGAATAAGTGAAGCGAATGCATTTGCTAGAGGGAGCTCCTGGTGATCTGCACCTGTGAGCTCCTGTGTGTTTGTCCAAACTTCTGTCTTCTGCATTTCTTATCACCAATCTTACGTCGGAGTTGGCTAGTGTTGACTTTGGGCTTTGCGGAAAAGGAAAAAAAATTAAAAACAAAAACTTCTACTAATTTTGTATTTTTTTATATTTTAAAAAAATTATATCATTTTACTCATTTCATGTATTATCGTGTTTAGAGGTATTGCAGTTGTTCTAAATAACGGGTTATATTTAAATATTATTTCAATATAAAAGAGAGGCTGTAGTGTCTCTAAAATAAAATACTAAATCAAATAATTATAATAATAAAACATAAGTAAGTTTAGATAAAAAAAATAATAAAAATGTAAAAGTAATAAAAATATTAAATTGTTCATCTTTATGAAATATAAAATGGAAAATCTAAGAGACATTAATTTTCATCTTCAACTTTCTTAAGATTATATAGATGAAAACATATTTTATTCCATAATGCTACTTGAAATCTAATTTCATTATAAAATGTCTCACACACATTGATATATATAGACCCATTTCAACATATAAATTAAAAATTCAATTAATAAATATATATCAATATTTAGATATAGTAATATGTTTGAATATATTAAATAAAGTATAAATTTATATGATTAATTGTATTATTATTTAAATAATATATGAGATATACAATAATATATATTATCTTTTAATTTGAATTGAAAATTTCTGTGGGGGTAAAACCTGTGAAACCTGAGTTGAGTACATCAATCACCTCTAACCTGCCAATGTACTAAGGCAACAAAGTTTAATTAGATGTTCTCGACATGTCCCAAAAAAAATATATTAGTTTGTGAGATTCTTGGAAGAATTACTCCTCAAAATTTCAGGAATGTATTTATTTTCGTGAACAAATTGCATCCCAATAAGAAAAAGGAATACATGATGAATCTAGTTTTTCAATGTGACTCATTGGGACCGTTGGCTGGCATATTGCCAGACTTTCTTCTCCTCCATTCCTACTATTGATCATACCTCTATTGAAGTACGAGGAGTTTTTCTAGTGTTTTTAGGTCCGGAATTTGCTGAACATTCTTCTGGTCTTCAATATTCAGCTATATCAACCTAGTGTCCGAGGGCTTATAATTAGGCCAATTCTACATGCTATGGGATTTGAGAGACCTAATTTTGATGTTTTTGATCCACCACTAAAATTACTTGAAGAGGGGGAGGAGCTAGAGGAAATGTTTCAAGACTATCCACTGTGGAAGGATTTTCATATTAACAGTTTTATATCACAATTGGGAAATAAACAACTGTACACATTCATAATCTAAATAAAAACAAAAATAAAAAAACATTTTCTACTCAAAATAATTTTAGGAAATCCAAGGTTAATCTCCATTTCGGGACAAGTAGCAATGCGCTTCTCCTTTGAGTCTAACAAAGAAAAAAGAGGGCATTCCTAAAGTAGACCCAATTGTCTGAAGAGAGGAAAACCCCAAGCCCCATAGGTGCATTGACATGTTTGGAACCCTCACCAAGATAGGATTAGAGATTTGGATTTCTGTCAGTGAATCGAAGGCAGAAGACCGAAGTTTCATACACAAACAATCATCACCCGAAAGCCATGGATCGATTTCAAAGATTAGATCCCTATGTTCAACAATGTCCAAACAACACAAAAATCCCTTAGCATAAGCTTGGACGAAAACTTCTTTCCCGATCACCATAGGGAAATTTTCACTATACTGGATTGAAGATCCGCAAGCCAGGGACAAAACCCAAAAGGAAAAACAAACTAATAAGGAAACTTGATTGCTCATCAACCTTTGAGCCAATGGGAAAGGAAAGGGTGGGAGATTCATGAACCTAAACATAAGAAAACTGTTGAATCATATCATTCTTGACCATGAGAAACAATGGCTGGACCTGAAACTAGGATATAGTTAAGGGGCATGAAATCCGGCTTGCTCTTAGCTGGCAAAGGACCATCTGTGGCCAAAGACAAAACGAGCCAACGTGTGGCTACAAAGGCTAGACATGGCAGCTAATAGGAGGAAGCTGAAGAAGACAACTGAATCCGTGCAGATGCAACCATGGCTAAGGCCGAACCCTAGTTGTTGCAGGAAGGAACTCAGATGCCATTTTTGCACGTATAATAATTTTATATTATATGAAGCGGTTTTATTTATTTAATTATAATAATATTTTAAAATATACTATGTGCAATTTAAATTTATATTAATATTTATTTTATTTTTTGGTCTTATTTACTTGAATAAAACATCAAGTTTACAATAGTACTTATTCTATTTAAATTTGCCTGATTAATCATTATTTTAAGATAAAAGGACTCTAAAAAATTAACAAATAAGAAAATATATTATTGTCTATCACTCCATTATATTATGATACAGATAATAAATTAATAATATAACTTGAATAAAATCAAATTAATTATAATACATATTAAAATAAAAATTATAATGGTTTAAATAATTTAAGGTATTTTTATAATAATAATGGTTTGAATTATGAGATTAATATTAAGGAATTTATTTTGAAAATATTTAAGAATGTTTAAGTGATATTGTATATTTATTTTGTTGTCTTACTTCTAGGGGATTTGGAACTTGAATCTTATTCTTTACATAACACTTTCATGAGTTGAAAACGTGATATTATATTGAACAAAAATCACTTAAATTATTACTTTTGAAGTGTAAAGAATCATATTAATTAGAGTCAAATTATAAAAAATTATGCAACATATAATTTCTAATTTTTCAATTTCACTGAATTTTTAAAAAAGAAATACATATATCTATAAATTTAGTGCAAATAATAATAATACTAGCAATTACACCAAATGTCGCCATAAGGCATAGGAAAGAGTAGCACTGACAATGAAAGTGTCAACTGCAACATTTGGAGAAAAAATCAAGGATGTGATTAATAATCAAAATCGTTCCTCAAAAACTTTGGTAAAGCTAAAACATAATTCCGTGTATGGAACCACGTTTAACATAATTCCATATATGGCACCTATGTTCTCAACTATGTGTTAAGAACCCACCCATGTTCTCAACCTCAATTTAGGGGGAGGGGCGTGCATACTGGTCAGTTGTGAATTCTTTGCCATTACAATATATTAGTTGAGGATTTTCCTTAAAAAAAGTCATAGGAAAACAATGGGTGCAACTAATATATGGCTTCATAACTATTTGATATAATGAATCTGCCAAATTTTATGGCTAATTTAGTAGGACTGTAGTTTTTTCTCATTCGTAGCAACAATCCAGCCAAACACTTTGAAATTCAATCTTAGCAGAGATGACTCATTCGAGTCTAACTGCTTTTGGTGTCAATTTCTAAACATCCACTAAGAAAATGCCATGTCATATTTATCTCCATAACTAGCAAATTATTCAACCAATTTTCATCCTCCTGCTCCCATATAAATCTCTCAACTTTGGCATTTGGGGATCCATTGCTACTATATCTTTCAAGCTTGGATTCCTCTAAAGTAAGGTTATTTCCAACTGGGTCACCAGTATATGCAGTTATCCAAACTGGATCACCATTATATCAAGTTACCCTAACTAGGTTACTCCTATATACATTTATCTAGACCAGGCTGTTGTTGTATCCAATGACTTTAATGCAGTTCTTAGTTGAGACCAACATTCTATGTCAAGTTCAATGCCGAGTGAAGCCCCACCTTTTGATTGCATATTATCACCATGTACTTACCATTGCTTGAAGCACATTTACTTTCAGATCTTAAGCCTTCTTTCAAAACTTATGCATCCTTCATTGATGAGCCCTGTAATATAATCCAAATGAATTAACATTACTATGACAAAGACAAATGAGGTCTATATGTTCCTCTAACTCTTGTTACATTTAATATGTATGCTCAGAGTAATTCATTTGACTGTAGACATGTCAAGTTCTGGAAATATTTGTTGTTTTGTAGGTGAATCCAAAGTAGATGTGATTAAATATAAGCATGGGACGACATGGATATGATAATAGCGCATGGCTAAAGCCAAGCTTTCATTATGGGATTTATTATCACTCTAGGTTAGATCACATCGTTTCTCTGAACATGCATCCTCAATAAGGAGTACCCCAATGAAAAAAAAAAGGAATATACTTTAGGCATTCCTCCTCCCTCATGGTACTAGAAATTCCAAGTCTCGTAGAAGATGAATTCAACATTTAGAATCCCACTTCGAAATACGCAACAATTATGGAATTAAATGTTTTTTCAGATTGCGATGCCATGTGTAGAATAAGCTTATCATTTTTTCATGTCTTTTTATGACACAAAGTGGAGTTTGTAGACTCCTTTCGGCCTAGGATAAGAATTGTTAACCCTAACCATATACAACGTGTCTTCATTGATCACAAAAGCGTAATCCTATTTTACCAAAGACGACAAACATGGAAACCCATTCCCATGTGCTACTGTAAATTGAAGAACTTGGTGTTTCATTCCCACGTCATTTGTAGCTGAAATTTATTATTTTTCTCATAGAATTTTAGTGGTGATGTTTAACGCTCTCCAAAATAATGTTCCAAATGAAAGTAACCAGTAAAAATCTAATATTTTAGATCTACATTCCTTAAAAAGGAAAACCCTATGTTATGTGTAGTTGACAATTCGAGAAAAACTCGATAGTGACCATCCCATGTTTTATGGCTTAGTAATTAATAAATTTGCAATGATTAATTCATTAATGAAATTCAGAGTAGTTTGAATTTAGAGTTCCTATGAAATCAATGTAACGTGGTGATTTTTTTTTTGTTGCATTGACCTAGAATGTGATGTGTATATATTCATAGTGTCTTGCTAAGAGGACTCTCAGTTGTTATGTCAAAAATATGACACTATTGTCTCTTTCCCTACACGTTCTTGTGGCTACCAAAACAATCTCAATTCTTATGGGGCTTGTATTGAGTATGTCAACCCTATCCACTTTGGAAGAGTCCTCTTAATTTTTTCTTTCTTAATTGAATCAATTGACAGGATACATATATCAGGCACTTTCAGTTTATTACAGGAGATATTCCACACATCTGATGAGTTTGGGTGTACAAACACCCACTAATAGGAATACATCTCCTCTCGTAGAGTGCACTTCTTAGATGTGCCTAATTAGAATACATTGGCATGTTGAGCTCAACTACAAAGAGTATTGGAGAGTGAAAATCCTATCACAAACTTCAATTACGTGATGAATTACAATGATTGGAATATTTTTGCTCAACATCCAAACTTCAACAACTTGACCCAAATTTTCAGCTTCAACTATAATCCACTTGATCCATATGCATCTATGATCAATTCTTAAGATATCGCCAATCTTGTTTATGTCTTTGATGGTGCCTTTACAGATGACAATGCATTGTTTTGGGGAATGAAATACTACAATGATATGATTTTCGAAGTTGAACCAATAGGGAATGTTTGTTTTAGAAGGATAAGTAGGAATTTGCTCAAAAATAGTGGTGTGTGTTCCCTTGAAGAATCTACTTCTATGACAAGGAATAACTCTTCATCTATGGTCTTTTTTCATATGCTATCGACTTACAACATTTCCTTCACAACTTTTGGTGCAATTTCTAGTTATATTTAAATTATGGTGGGAAGTAACCTATGATAAATATGTTATTTACTGGATGGAATTATATTATGCAAAGGATACAAAATGACATTCAAGTTATGCTCCACTCAAATGTTTGGAATTTTTTTTTTGATCAAGTAAGAATGGAGCCTTCTATTAACCAAACTAGTACATTACATATGTTACAGGGTAAATCAAAATCCTTTTCATTTACCAAAACTCGATCCAGAGGCCTATGGGTTATGGTCCACAAAACCTATCGAAAGCATTATTGGCTTTAAACCCTTAAAACTCAGAACCATTCACTCTATCGGAATATATGGATTACACAGGAAATGCATAGAAACCAAACCCGCAACACTTAAGGTCGGACTTCAAGCAATTTACATCCACAAACATAAAAATCGACGGGTCTACACTTCCGGTCCATCGCCTTCCCACTGCACTCTCGGAACACCGATCTTCGATTGACCTGATCCCTGCCATCCATCTCTTTCATCGATCCAACAGCTATCGGTGTATCACTTAATCGCAAATCAACGTATCGTAATCCAACTCCTCCTTCCTTCGATTGTCGATTAAAAAACTTGCACGACGTAACCTCCACCATTGATCTACACTTCGTGGATCCAACTGTCCACGATGATTTCGGGCGGACAAGTAGCATGAGGATTAACCGCTAGAAATACCACTTAAGGTTCAAGAAACCACTTCCCTCGCGAATTAACTTTCGCGCTCTTCCACCATGTGAAGACCGTCGATCTATCCGATCAGACGATTGTCATTCCTTTCTGCCTAAGCCACTAATCTTCTGCTTAACAATGAATTTATGCTTAAACCTTAGTTTCTCTGCCAAACACACAGACGCTCATATATAACCATACTTCGTTAATCAAAGGCTCACCATCGATCCTCACAGTGATTGATGGCTGATCAAAATTGAAACATTTCCAGAATCATTCATCGCGCCACTGCATCCTTGGTCTTCCTTCACTGATCACAACCAATCGCTCAAATCCAATGGAATACTAATGCCGATACAAACTGCGGACTGCTGCCACACAACATGAAAATAGTTTAGGCTTCCCTATTGATGCAGGAGCATCCAGCACCAAAGCAAGCGAACGTGGGCCACGGGAGAAAAACAGAGGAAAGTCTGCTTTAAAGCAGAAAAACAAATTTAAAGTGGATTTAAAGCAGTTGTTAATAGACATGCACACTTTTTGGAGAGCTTTCATTGGAGAAAAGTAAGGAGAAGATCTGATCGATCCTTCCTAATGTGTCTTATAAATGTAATGTGATAGGGTGTGAGAGGTATCTGTTTTGTGGGAAAAATTGAGAGAGCAAGTTGTAGGCGAGCATGAGCTCCTTTCTAAGGCTGAAAGGCCTTAGTATGTAACTATTCTGTTTAATATATATACTCCTGTTTTAGTATATGTTGTGTATGCTTGTTTGTGTTTTGTAATTGAATGTTGTGAACTGGTTGATCGACCATCGATCCTTTACAGGACCGATGGCGATCTAATATCGTTTAACTGTTATATATAGGGTCGATTATGAGCGTGAAATGCAGATTGACTTGTTGAATAAATGCAGTCAGAGGGTCTTGAATAGCGAGATGCCGGTCGGACAAGAGATAGTCTTATTGCAATATATCGAGGCATGAAATGTTACAAGCTCTGGTTAAAGTTAGATCGAACCCGAGAATTATCACAACACTGTGATAGCGATCGCAGAGTGGTATTGTATCGACGGAGGTGAAATGTTATATAATGATTTAAAAGGTGAATTGGCACTATTAAAAATATCATTCCATCCTGTCGAGTTCCGATCTCCAATCAGTCAGATTGGAACTTTGATCGTGGAAAGGAGAGGTGGTGTTGAAATAGTCGATTTTTGATTGCCAACCAGCATGAACTTGTGATAATTGACATTGTAATCGTGTCGATCGCCGATTGTATGGGTCAGAATTGTGATTACATCGGGCTTTGGCATTCAGGCCGTTGCTATATGTGACTTCCGATTTCTTGGATCAGAATGGTTAGGACTGTCGTGGATCTTAACACCTGTTTTGTAATTGTGCAGTTGTTATTTAAAAGGCACCAACGCTGTTTTTAAGAGATTAAAGAGATGGCTCAAATGTTAATGAAGATCCATGTAAATAAAGTTAAAGGGCTTTAATCCTAAAACGCTTCCATCGATGCTTCGTGGGCCATAACCCACAGGCCCAGGTTCGGAATTTATATATGAAAAGGGATTTTGGCTTACCCCAAGATCTCACTTATCATCACCTATCCTCCCGCCTGTCTTTTGAGCCTCCTCAATCCGTCTTGTCAATCCATTGATCCCTATCTTTGGCTGCCTAACAGAGACAATCCTATAACAATTTTCCTGGTGGTAACAACTCCCAAACGTGTCGAGTGTCCCTTTCCTTATTAATCACTCCTTCATTTGCCAAAGGATCAGCTAACATGTTAGCTTTTCTTTTCACATAGACAAAGCTTATAGTTCTTAAGGTTTCAAGTGAGTGTAGATACAATGAAAGACCTGCGATAACCTCCAGTGTTTTGACACTTTATCCGGTAATGTACCGTTGCATATTTTCTTGGCCGTTCTAATCATATATTTCGAATCTACTTCAATGATGACATTGTGTGAATTGGAATCCACCAAGATTTCCAAGCATTTCTCTAAGGCCATGAGTTCTGCCATATTATTAGTGGCCATGAAAGATCTCCTTTATTTGACCTTGTTCATCTCTTATAACACCCCAAAACCAGCTAATCCTGGATTGCCCTTAGATGCTCCGTCCATGTTGACCTTTAAGAAGCCATGTGGAGGAGGCTTCCAACTATTTATATCTGCTTTTTATTGGCGCACACCTTTGATTATGCCCTGTGGGCCTATAGACTAGAGACCCAAATGTAGTAGAATACACACATATTGGGGTAGGGGAGGGTCCTTAGAAAGTTTCCTTAACAAGCTACTGACTGTGTCTTTGAGTTGCCTTAAAATTTGGTCAATTATATGTTGGGGCTTTCTTCCTTTGTTCTTGAGGATTTGATTATTACGTTCTTTCCAAACATCCTAGATGACAAAGCCTGGAACCAGAGTCCAGGCTTTATTAATGATTTCATTCCCTGAGAAGTTTTTCCTCCAATTCTTCAAAGTGTTGGAGATGTTGAGTCTATCCATATCAATGTGCCTAAAGATGGAGGCCACCCATTCCCACATGGTAGAGGTGAAAGGGAAAAGGTTGAGAAGGTGATCGATCATCTCCTCTTGTGAGCCACAAAGGTAATATTTAGAAGGTCTAGTGAAGCCTTTTTTTAGGAGCTTCTCCCAAGTTAAAATTTTCCTTTGATGAACTAGCCAAATAAATAACTTTATTTTCATCCACTGGGGGCTTTGCCAAAGATTCTTCCAAACTTGATCAGGGTTTAGGTAGTTAAATCATGTTACTACCTGTTTAGCTTCTTTGAGGTTAAAGTTTCCTTCGATGTTCTTTCCCCATCTTAGTTGATCAGGTAAGGAGGATACTAGAATCATCCTATCCTCTAGATCCTGAGAAAGAGAGTCTGTGTGGGCCTTCAGAGGGCTCTCCTCACTATGGCCTAGATCCTTCCAAATCCTCCATTTTCCATTGTTCCTTACCTAGTCCCAGAAGTAATTTACCATAAGTAGACCTTTGTGGTCTGTGTCATTTTTGAGAGCTGCTAATTCCTCCTTGTACAAGTTGGGTTCTTGTTGCCAGTTATCCTCCCAAAATCGTGCTAGGTTCCCATCTCGAATCTCCCAGAAACTATGTTGCTGAACAATGCCTTTTTCTTCCCAGGGAAGTTTCCAAATGTGGGAGCCCTTAATATGCCCTAACATTCTAATGTGATCCTTCTCCTACCAATTCTTGGCATATTTTTGTTTCCAAAGCTTAGCCCAGGTAGTTGGCGATTCCTTGATCTACCTCTACTAGAGTGTAGCTCCCGAAACTCTGCTGGTGCTTTCAGGATCATGAAGTCCGAAGCCACCATGGCTCTTGGGTTTGTAGATGTTGTCCCAGGATACTAAAGCCCATTTCTTTTTCTCTTCTTCTCTGCCCCATACAAAATCCCTTTGTATGCTCCTAATCTGTTACCTAATTCTGTTAGGAGCAAGAAGAGCTGAGAGCATGAACATGGGAATTGCCTGCAGGACAAACTATGTGAGTACAAGGCCCCCCACCAAATTTAAAGACCTACATGTCCATTTTCTGATCTTGTCCTGAATTTTATTTATTATTGGCTCCCACACTTCCTTGCTTAGATGTTTATCTGTGAGAGGTATGCCCAGATACTTGTAAGGTAGTTGGTCCCTTTCAAACCCAAGAATTCTGGTTATGTTTCTCTGAATAGCAATGTCAGTGTTAAAGAAAATGTTTTTTGATTTGTTGAGGCTTACCTCTATGCCAGCTGCCATAGCAAAGTCATTCAAAATATGTTTGATCGTTTTGGCTTCCCTGACTATGGGTATGCCCTGTAGCATTGTGTCATTCAAAAATTGCTGATGAGTGTTTGCCGCTCCATCCAAGGTGAGTTTGATACCCTGGATTGTTCCTTCAACATTTTCCATTTTAATTGCTCTGCCTAGCCCTACCATCATGAGAACAAAGAAGAAGGGTCAAATCATATCCCATTGTCTGAGACCTCTGGAGGGTGTGAAGAGTCTTGAAGGAGTGCCATTAAGCAAGATGGAAAAACTGGTCGTGGTAAATAGTGCCATAACCCATCTTATCCAATTTTGGTCGAAGCCATAGGCTCTTAGAACTGCCCTTATATAGGACCAACTTGGCTTATCCTAAGCTTTCACTAAGTCTAGCTGAATGATCATACCAGCTTGCTTGTTGCTTTTGAGAGAGTGTACCACCTCATGCGCTTGGATGATGTTATTGAGGATTTTTCTTCCTTCCACATAGCTCATTTTCTCCTCTGAGATGAGAGCTAGTAAGAGGGGCTTGATTCTATTGGCAATCACCTTGGAAATGATTTTATACACCACATTGCATAAAGCTATGGGTCTGAAACCATCTAGAGTCATGGCTTTTTCCTATTTTTGGATCAAAGCTATGAAGGAAGCATTAAAAGTCTTTAGAACCTTTTTGGATCTTCTTGAGTCTGCCAACACCTCATGGATATCCTGTTTGACTGTTTTCTAGTAGGCTTTGAAGAAGTCTACATTGAATCCATCCGAGCCTGGAGCTTTTCCATTTTTCATTTCATTGATCATTTCATTGACCTCCTCTTCTGACACTGGCCTATTAAGATTGTGGTTGTCCTCTTTGGTAATCAAATGAGGGATATACTGAGTGAAATGGTTGATGAACATGGATCTATCCTCTAGAGGCTCCTCTACTATACTGAGGAAATTTTGTACCAGGATAGCTTCCATGTCTTTGTGAGAGACGAGTTCTCTCCCTTGAGAATCTTTGAGATTTGTGATTCTATTGTGTGCCCTGTGATCCATGGTGGATTTATGAAGGAACTTCATGTTTATTTCTCCCTCTCTAATCCACTGTATCCTTGATTTATGTCTCCAGAAAATCTCCTCTTGCAAGCACTTATCTTCCCATTCTTCCTGCAAAGAATCAGCTAGCTTTTTCTGCTCCTCAGTAAAGCCCTCTGTGATGCCAATTTGATTGATCTCCTGGAGTTTCTTCTCAGCTTCTCTTTTGGCTTTGAATATATTTCCAAATTCATTTTTGTTCCAATATTTAAGCCTAAATTTGATATGTTTAAGTTTATGTTGGAGGAGGAACATTCTAGTGCCTTGAATGTTCAGATCCTCTCTCCACCATTTGTCAATATTACTGGTGAATTCAGGGTGAGAGAGGGAGGCATTTTCAAACCTGAAAGGTATGATTCTTGGTGTACCCATAAAAGTGGCTTCCAGTTGTACAGGCCAATGGTCTGAACCTCCAAAGGGAAGAATAGAAGCTGTCATGGTAGGGCCTGAGAGAAAGAGGTCGTCTGAAATAATAAATCTATCTAGTTTAGAGGCAACTTGTGAAGCCCCTCCCCTCTTGTTGTTCCAATTGAAGGTCTAATTTATTGTTTCAATGCCCACTAACCCCATGTTCATTATGAAGTTCTGGAAGGCCATGGAGTCTCTGCCTAGCTGTCTGATACCACCTTTTTTCTCTGTAAGAGATATTATCATATCAAAATCTCCTGCAATTATCCAGGGCATATTGGGGTGTCTTTCTCTTAGTTCCTCAAGGGAGGTGAGAAGCTTGAGTTTTTATTCTTACTTTTGAGGTCCATAGACATTTTTGATCATGTACATCTCCTTATCACCTAAAGGTTGACATACCAAAGAAAGATAACGCATCTAGGATTCCAAATTTCTAAGGATCCCACAGCATGAGAATCCCCCCACTGAGTTTTTTTTCTAACCTCTAGATACTCATACTTGATTAGCCATTTATTATGAATTTCTCTAATATTATCCATTGAACATTTTGTCTCCTGGATAAAAATCATATCTGGTTTCTCTCCTTTTATTCTATTACTGAGATTTCTTTGTTTCCTTCTATTTCCTATGTCTCTAATATTTCAAGTTGTGAGCTTCATTAAGAAAGGTTTGTAAAGGAATAACTGGTGAGATCTTTCATCTTACCTAAGTTAATCAATAGTTTCCCACATTCGTTTAGCAACTCATTATGTCTTTTTCTTCCTCTTTTCCTGCCTAGGTTCTTTGGAGATTGTGCCTGTGTTTGCTCCATCATCTTGACCCCTCTATGCTCCTGGCTTTCATGATTTATTTTGACTCCAACTCCCTTTGATTGTGATCTCCATAGGAAGAGCTGTTGAACCCTATCATGTTCCTCTTTTGGCAAGGAGTTCACTCATTTAGTCATCCCTTGTTCCAGAAATTTCTCTAGATCTAGATTTTCCCTATCTAGAATCCCCTGCAGTTCATGGTACTGCATTCCCACCTCAATTGGCGCCATCTCATGGTCCCTATTTATCTCTATACTTCTTGGCAGATCCTCCTTTTGCTAGCTGTTATCTATGATATCTTCCATGTTGTCATCCCTTTCCTTCTCAGTGATAATGTTGTCCGTTTCCTAGTTTGGTTCTTTCTTTCCTTCTTCTTCTTCTTCTAGGATCTTAAAGCTATTGTGGCCCGGTTGTCTTTTCTCATTGGTCTTCTTTTGTGGCTACCTTCCGCCTTCCCCTTTTCCCCCAACCTTGGTAAAACCCTCGGGATTTTTATCCACAATGGTTTTCAAATTTCTCTCCATGTTGTTTGTTGCGCAGTCTCTATATAGATGCCCATGCTCATGGCATTTGTGTCACCTAAATGGGATGTGCTCATAGTCCACTGCCTGCACCGATTCTTCATCATATACTTCTAAAATTATCGCATCTAGAAGTGCTCCAGATAAGTCCATTTCCACACACATCCAGGCGAAGGAGGTATATTTTCCTTTTAGAGTCATATCTGATATCTTTAGAAAATTCCCCAGTTTGTTGCCTATTATTTTTAGAGATTCCGGTAGCCAATAATCTAGAGGAAGGGAGTATAGTCTGATCCATACCAGTACCGATGTGAATTTCTCGCGTTCTGGGACAAAGTTCATCATCCATGGCCGCATGTAGAGGCCTGCCGCAACATAGAGATATGCTCCTCCTTTGAACACTCTGTCTTTATCCTCTAGGCTTGTGAATACTACTGTGAAGAATCCCTTAGCTCCCAGATGAAGGTTTATTTCCCCCTTTGGCTTCCAGTGGCTCCTTATCCATACATATAGCACCTTCTCTATTGGCCATATCCCCATGAATTTTCATATGACTACATATTTTGTCATATGATCCCTATGCGCTTGTAGCACTGGGTCGCTTAAGATGACCCGAGGTATGATGTTCAACTTGTGTTTTCAGACCCTAGTTGTCCTTATGGAAGTAGGTTTTTTTTATTGCTACCCCCTTTTTCCTTCTCCTTACTAGCTTCCTGTTGCTCCCCTTCCTGTTGATGAGGTTTGCTTCTTCCCAATGTTTTTGTGTTTCTCGCCTCTATTGCCTTCTCCAGAGGTTTCTTGAAACTCTGCCTTCGCACGCCCTTGCTTCTATCTGTAACTACTTGACTGTAGGAGGGAGCATCACTCCACCCTGCGCATCTTGCCATGGTGCCCAATGCCAAAACCCTAGCGCCAACCCTAGATCAAGTTGCAGAGCTTGATCTCAAAAATTCCCAATCTGAAAATATCTCAACCCTCTTGAATTTTTTTTTAATATTATTGAAAATAAATATTTGTCTTTCAAACTTGAACATTATAAGATGGACTGACTAATGCTAAACTAATAATGGTCAATGGGAAAATATATTTTAGTTCCTTCTTGGGCAAGGACTAGTAATATTTTTGTAACCATATTTAAATCTAATTACTAAACACATAACAACATAATACTTGCAATAAACATACAATATAAAAAGATTTTTAACTATGGATATTTACCCCCACTTTACCATGGATATTATAAACTTGTAAATATACTTTGTTACAATACCATGATTTATCAATACCATATGCCCAAAAAATATAATGCATTTCACAATCAAAACATTTTCTACATGTTTTATTTCAACTTAATTTTATAACATTTCTTGTTTTACCATAGATATTATTAACATACAATATAGCAATATTCTTAACCATGGATATTTACTCTCACTATACCATGGATATTATTAACATAAAAATATTCTTTGTTACAATACCATGGTTTATCAATACAATATGACAAAAAAAATAACCGCATTGCACAATCCAAATATTTTATACATATTTTACTTTAACTTAATTTTATAACATTTCATGTTTTACCATAGATATTATTAACTTGTAAATAGGCTTTGTTACACTACCATGTGTCAATACCATGGCTTACCAATAGTACAAGCCCAAAAACCACAACTCATTTTACAATCTACTTATTTTATACATATTTTATTTTAACATAATTTTATAGCATTTTTTAATTAAATTTAAAATATAAAACGTTATACTTTTGAGATATATCTAAACCTTCTCTCATTACTACTAAAACTATTTCGTGCTTATTGTGTGGAGATTAAATCAAAGTTTTAAGATAATTAAAACTGTGAACACTTTTATATATAAAGATGTGAAATTTATATAATATTAGCTTAGATTTATTTTAACTTCAGATCTACCATCCAATCTCTTTTCACTCTAAAAGTGATTTGCACCTCAAGAGAGTTTACCTGTTTTGGGGATTGATATGGTTAAGAGATTAACTCAACTAACTTGATCATGAAAATAAAATAATGTATCTATCTTAAATATACATTAATATATTTATATGTAACTTTATTAATTGAATATGTTTTTTTGGTATGTTATTATTTTTTCTATTATAATTTATGAAAAAATAAAAAAAGTAATTATTTAAAAATTTACTTCAAGATTAATGAATATTTTAAAAGGAAATCTATTCTTTGTTTTAATTTTTATATAATCACTAATTACTAATTGTTGAAAAATCCACATTTCTTTTTTAGTTTATTTCATTTAATTTTTTTCCATTTTTCTTTCATAAATATTTTTTTTCCATTTTCCTTTCCTAAATCTATTACTTAGGTTAGTAATATAAATTTATCTAGAATTAAAGTTTGAACATTATTGCAAAGTTGTGAAGTTGGAATTTGTATATATTACTTTCATTAAATTTATCTCAATTACAAATATGAGTTGCCTTTAGTAGGTAACCCCAGCACAATCAAGGTGCCATATGGGTTTTTGAGGGCGCTGAATCCATTTATACAAGAAAAAAACTAGTTTAAATAACACTCAAATCCATATATACATTAAAAAAGCTAGTTTAAATAACACTCAAATTTTTCAAGCACTCGAAAGTCAAAAAATTCGCACTAAAAACAACTCCATTACAAATATATTATGAATTAAAAATACCCAATCACTTAAAATATAAAATTATATCCTTAAAAATAAAAATCTTTTTAATATTACACAAACCAAAAGCAACAACATAATTTTTATTTTTTATTTTATATATTATAATTTTTTATAATTTCAATATTTGATGAACATAAAACACAAGTTTCCCAGTCGGAAAGTTCGAAGATTTAGACTTTTCTATACATAAGTTCCAATATCTATCATTTTCTATATATTCTTAGAACCTTAATAGTATAAAAGCACATAAAACATAATTTCTAGTATCCTAGAAATTTGTTATACATTCTTAGAACCTTAACGGAATAAGAGCACATAAAACACAATTTCCAGTATCCTAGAAATTTGAAAGCTTATTGAATTATGTTTTTTTATACTCTCAATATTTGATAAACTTAAAATGCAATTTCCCTGTAGTCTGGAGGCTTCTCATATGCTCTACATTATTAGAAGCTTAATAGAATAAAAGTACTAGAGGAAATTGAAGGCTTATTGACATGATCCATAGCCTCAAAACCTTATTAATTTACATATGATAGGTGTAATTCTATCAATTGTAATGTAAATTTTTTTTTTTCATTTAAAATTAAATAAAACTACAAATTTTGTATTTGCAGTTTTAAAGGAATATATATCAGTTATTTTTTTTTTTTTTTTGTGTAATTTGACAAAGTCAAAATCTAATTTTTTTACATAACAAGGTAGGAAAGGAAACATCTCTTCCATACTGGGGCTTGATAGCATCCTGCAATAATATTGTTAAAGAAGTATATTTCATAGAATAAATTAAAAAGGACAACAATGAAATATGTGTAAAAACAAAAAATGAACTTGGTGAGTGGGAATTTTGTAATCTTCAGGATTTGGATGAGGCCTCCAAGGCCTGTACTAGTACTGCTAAGAATTATTGTAACCAGAATCGAAGACGGAAAAGGTTGATCCACCGTTCTGAAAATCTGTAACATTTTGACTCCACTGAAATTGGGATTCCACTCCTCCAGCAGCTATGGTGAAGCCCTTCACTAGTGACTTATACAGATCAGAGTTCTCAGGAATTAGAATATTAAGTAGAACAACTCGGTCTGTAGTCATATGGAACAATTCCCATGCATCTTCGCCCGTAGCGTTGCTCGAAAATATAAATCCCTTTGTAGATGAGCAATGACTCCTTCCCAGCCCACTGCTTAATGTAGACTGTGACAACCTCGATAATTGATACTCAAATAGAGTTCAACAAAGTCCAAAATATCATAAACCCATTCCAGGATTTCATAAAACCAAAAGCAAGAAAAAATAAAACCATGAACATACCTTCTTGTTACTATTGTCCTAAAAAAAATGGTTGCTTGGAAGAAGCCTTGTTCATGGTGACATGAACACCCATGCCCACATTAAAACCCTGCCGAAATTTTTCATCATCATCCAGCATAGCATAATCAACTTTCTTGGCCATTCTAACAATATAGCTATCTTCTTCATCCATTTCGCTCAGCCCCATTGGGGGTGATTCTCCAGGGTAATCGACCTGAAAACTAACCGAACCCAAACCCCATTCGTATGGAATACACCCTGGACACAAAATTTCATGTAGAATAACCAACGAAACATTATAAAACTCCTAAGAAACCCTCTCGGTGGATTTGAAGTTGCCCAATTGACGGTTCAAAGCACAATTCCAGCGAGAATTTCGTCCCACTACATGAGAGAAGGATTTAAAAATACATAAAAAGGGGCAACTTATGTGTAAAAACTATAATACATTACAGTTCAATGCCAAGCTTGACAATTTACTATTTCCCTAAAATTTTTATGCCTTATCATTTCAAACACAACGACGTACTGATAAGAAACTAATAGTTCAAACTATCTTCACCTTCATTAATCAAATATGATATTACATATATACAGGAGTATTGTCTCAAGATAGGAAAACTATCTTGGACATACAATCTGTTGGTTGAGAGAATATCTCAACCACACACAAATTTAGAAACATAGTTAGGAACAAACTCCTCTAGTTAGAAAGACACAACTGAGACAAGTAGGAATTGCATATTCCAACAATCCCCCTTAATGAGTACTTGTCTCAATATCAATCTACAAAGTCTAGTTGTGGTCAAACATAACAAAAGAATATGTTGATTTCCATATAAAGGAGCAACAATCCACCGTAATGCATGGGTGCTAACCGCTACAACCGCTAGTGTACTAGGATTCCCTTCGCATACATGGTTCTGTCAACCATTATAACTGCATACATGTACCTGTACCTATAAATCCCTGCCAATATCATCATGGGTTTTATCGTATTACCCATAACCATGCTCTAGATTTTATTAAATCAACCTCAACCATGCCACCAAGGGCTCTCAGCGACCACAACTCAACTCAGCCACCAAGTCTCAACAGAACCACCAAGGCTCACCACAACCACCAAGTCTCAACTCAGCCATGAAGGCACTCCAGCCACTCTGGGCCAAAAACTTGCCACTAGGGCACTCCAACCACTCTGGGCTACAAACTTGCCACTAGGGCACTCCACCCACTCTGGGCAACAAACCTGCCACTAGGGCACTCCATCCACTAAGGCTTAACAAAGACCCAACTGAATCAGGTCGAGGGTTTTCTCGGCTAACCCTAAACCATGCCAACAGGAATCTGTGGCCCACTTCACTCTTACATGTGTTTTCTGGCTTACCAAAAACTGACACTGCAAATTAAAAGTGGTTTTTAGATTACCACAAACTGTATGGGGATACACATGCCTTACAAGGCTTATAACACAACTCCAACTTTTGGCATTACCAGGTACATACATTATAAATAACACTACAAAACATCCTAGACTTGTTTACAATTAATATGTGTGACTCATAATACATCATGCTAGTGAGTATATTACCTAAAATCACACACAAACTTAACGTAATTGTCCATCATCACCTAATTTTCAGTGTCGTTGTTGCACAAAATCAATATTTGCTGCACTTTTGGTCTCTTCTTTCTTTTTCTGGTTTAATTGTCTTAGATTCACCTACATGATTTGTTAGATTAGCTAATTCTAACAAAAAAAGCATTGCATTGAGTTAGCTAGGTGTTAGGGTCCTATAATAATAGGATTCATAATTTTGAATTGGCTATGGTTAGTCTTGTAATATTGTACATACTTTTTCTTTCCGCATAATGTTTTTGCATATTAAAAAAAAATAGAAAATGTAAAGAGGGTAAGTACTAAAAGAATAATCAAAGGACTAAAAGAAACAAAAAGATCAAAAAAGTATAAAATATGAACCCCAAAAATAGATAAGAATGGATCATGAAAGTGTGCAAATTCAAATGACACTCCTTTTTATTTTTCTTTGCAAAATAATATTGTGTGAAGCTTGTCAAAAATGCCACAATCCATGATGGTCAAAGTAGTTTAAATTTGATTCATTCATGCTTTAAATTTCATATTGATAGATGGAGAATAAAGATGTAGCCAAACTGTTTAATCTTGGTAGATCAGTTGTTAGGTAGAGAATAATAATGAGCTCATCAGTTTAATCTGACCCATTAGAAGTTATAAGGTTAGAATTAGATAGTTTGCTTATAAAAGAAAATGAAATGAAGGGTCAGCAAGCTCAAATGCACCCAATGAATGAAGAGAAAATGCTAGGGTAAATAAAGGGTAGAAAGAAAAAGTTTTGCAAGTGCACAACGTTGCTAAGTCAAAAGCACCTTCATCATGCTTAATCCTATGTTTCATGTGCAAGAGGAATTGTCAAAGTGAAAGGACATTCACTAAAGCTTATTTACTAATTTCCCCTCATTTCACTAGACCCCCACATACTTAGTTTATTAATTTCCCCTCATTATCCCTTCATTACTTTTCATCCCCTAATGTTGTCCCTTTCTTTGTTCCAAAGCACCCCTCCCTCTTCATTTCCCCTTGTAGAAACCCTTTCCCTTCATTTTGACCTGTTTTCCCTTGGTTTCACACATTTCCCTAGACATTACCCTTTAAAAATCATTCCCCCTTCCCAAAACCCCTTTCTCTAGTATAAAACCCATTCCCATCACAAAATAATACATTCCCACCTTATTAATTTCCCTTTTTCACTTAACAATCGACTAAACCCCTTTATCCTAAGTTATTTCCTATATTCCTGCTTTATGTATTTAAAGTCCCCCGCGTTATAATTCCCTAACACCCTTTTAACTCACCAAACCTTGGTGTATAGTTAAAACCTTCACCGTATAACCCATGGTCCCCACCCTTTATTAACCAATTGCTTATATTAAAATCCCATGATTACTTTTTAATTAATTACATTTCATTGTAATTAAAACCCGACCCCACTCCCCAGCTCCGTCCGTGCAACTTCGTCATGCGATAGCCCTTCGATCTGCTACCTCCAGATCTAATGGAACACATCCATATTGCGCAGTTCATCATCCGACAGTTAAAAGTCCAAAAGCACGTAAGATTCACAGTTTTGGCTGAACACTATTTTTCTATGTGGCGACACCAGGTTGTATCACGTGCTCGTGAAAAATATTGCCCTCCACCCAAAAGCGGTGTGATATGGCCTAAAACTGCCTCCCTGCGTAAACAAAAACTGCCCACTCTTCATTTATCAAATCTTGCACCAAAAAGTAACCCTTGTTGGTTAAAAGGCTGAAAAATCCCCCTTTTCTCTTTTCACTCATTTTCGCTGAAAACATTTGTTAACCAACTCTGACACCTTGAACCTCTACACAACCATTTTAACCACTTTTTGCAACCAGAAGATGCTGCAGACACCAAATTGAAGCAGAAAATAGATAATTGAAGCCTCAAAAACCTCTGCTGCTACCACAGAACCCTGTCTACATACCAAATCATCAATTTCCATGTATTCTTGAAACAACCAGAATGACCTTGTAATTTAAGCTATGCATAGTAATTATTAAAGAGTTAATTAATTAAATTAATTAAAGAACCTTGCTAGAATGAAGAAAACCTTATTGTGAATCCAAAAGGCCTTTTCTATAGACTATAATTACCCTCCCCACTATTCTAGACCTCCTGACCTTACTCCTAAAGCCAGAGAAAAAGTAATTCAGTTGAATAAACCAAATTATGGCTTCCCAATGCACTCTCGATGTAAGATCCCTGCAAACCCCTCACCTAGATATTAACCACCTCCCATTCGCCAACAAATAATTTCCAATTAAAGACATGGTTTCCCCTAGCCACCTATTGAAACTCCCCTATGAAATTCACCTATGGGAACCAGATTTGCTCAAATACTTGTTCCCGTAGGTACATCTATTCCCAGAAATCATCCACTTTTTCTAAGCTTGCTATGTCCCCGGTCAAAGAGCCATAGTCTCCCCCGACTAACAGGTCTTATTCACTGTTACTAAAAAGTCAATAAATAAAATGTTACAGATCCAGCGAGGCCCAAAAGAGACCCCACTTTCCATTGAAGCCTTACTTGAACTCTACATAAAGCTAAACCTTCCCAAGAAAGCCCAAATATTTCAAACTTTCATCATAGAAGAGTCTAATACTCATACAGATAGTCCTTCATATGCTGCCACCATATTTTCTGAGAGAGCCAGACAAATTATAACCATGCTCTCTTGTATTCTAGGGTGCACCATTGATAAGCATGTGGATCAGGTTATACTTGCTTTCCTTTCTATTTTTTTCCCAGCCAATCCTCCAGCTACAATTTACAACTTTGCTCAGTTCTTGGCATACATAATCCATGAACAATTTATCAGATTGCCAAATGAGAGAGTATTCAAATACTCATCAATATTGTTTCACATGTTCCTATATTTTCAGTCAGACAAATTTCCAATTAGCATCCAAAAGTTAGACACTAAGGGCCATCCAAGATCTGTGATCTTTTCGATACCATTGATCCAAAGATAATCCACTATTTTTACTTGTAAAGAGTTCATTGATTCATTTGTTCATCTAGTTGTAAACATGCTAACCAGTAGCTATCAACCCAAGATCAATGATTAGATTAAGAGAGTTTTACAGTTGGCTAAAAATAGTAGAGTGGGATGCCGATATCTATACCAAGACCACAGAGAAATCAGGATATATGGATGTCAACTCACTCCCTACAAGCTGCCCAAATACCTCCCCATGAGGATATTTGCATTAGAGTATTTCATGTAGATCATAAACTCTAATGAGGTTAATTTTTTGTCATCTAGGAAGAAAACTCAGTTTAAGATCAAAAACCAATTTGGCCCTTTTATTTGTAATAATAGGGAAACTGGACAAGAGGCAGAGAAAATCTTACAACAAATGAACTTCAAAAGCAGTTTCATGTGGCAGTATGACCCTAATGGAGTCATAAAAAAGCTAAGGCTCAAATTCGAGTTAAGTCCTTTCATACATGAGCCAAGGCCAGACATTGAAATATATGCCAACTATCCAGAATGGTTGGATAATAGTTTAATAGATGTGGAGAATACTTTAATAGATGTGGAAAATCAGATTGATACTAGTTCCTTTCTGTAGGTTCCAACCCTACAGGAACAGATGGGTATTACTCCTATTCTACAGACTCCAGCCAATGAGGACAGAAATGTGAAAAGAACCAGGGAAGAAGGTTCTATCTCTGGGATGGACACTACAGATGATAGGTTTGAAATTAGTTACAGGAAGAGACCCAAGCTTAATCTTGTAACTAAGAAAGAAGACACCATTGAGATAGTTGAAATGAGTGATACTAACACAATGGTTGGAAAGAGTAAAGGTCCAACAACTTTAGAGGAAACTCATCAGCCCTCCACCTCAAACACTCAAATCATTGAAAAACAGCTTAGCATTAAAGTCTCTTCATCCAGTAAACCAGTGGATAAAGAGAAAGATATAAAAGAGAAGTACAAGGAAATCAAGTTGAGGAATGAGGCATTAAAAGCTTAAACATATGCCCAGTACTTCAAGCAAACACCTGCCAATCACAATAGATTAATGTCAGCCTTTGACATTAAGACTAGTAAGATGCAAATGACCTTTATGCAACCTACAATCCAGCAGCCTAGATCATCAGCAGACTACAGAAAGACAGAGTTTGAAGTTTTGGCTAGGGATGTTCACCCTATTAACCAAATTGAATTCCATAAGTAGGCAGGTGAAATGATTTACTCCATAATGACTAATAAAGCAATGACTGTGCACAAACTTCAAATCTCACTAGATAACATCATAACACAACTTAAGTTAGAAAAGGCATCCTCGTGGCCAAGGGTAACATAATTAAGTCACTAGAAGACTTGGTGATTGAGATTGGATATAATCCAAGTGACATCAAGGCATTATAAAAACTAATAAAGAAGAAAAATGAGGATATTGTTGCTTTGAACAAACAATTGGGTTGACTCCTAAACATCCACAAACCAGGGAGGTCCTAGGGAGCCAAACCCAGCAGGAGGCAATTATGGGTCTCATTCTTCAGCTAAATGCTCAAATGAAAGAAATGGAGAATGAATTGGATAGTTTGATACAGCTAAAATAGGCCAGCCTTGTGACAGCCACTTCCACTGCTATTCCTATAGTTACTAGAATAGTTCCTTCAACTTTGGCAGCTTCATTGTCCCCCACAACCCCACTAGCTACAACACTTCCAAACGCAACAACAACTACATTAGCAATAGGTTCAACAACAACACCAACTCATCCAAGTGATGAAGCTGGTAAACTGGTCAAATCCATGGAGGACATGTCCATTCAGACCAATGAAACAAATAAACTCAAAGAACAGATAACAAGTCTGGAGGATGAGAAGAAACTGGCTCAGATTATGCATAAAAATGAAGTAAAGAAGTCAAACAAGTTAACTAAGAGAATAAAAAACTTGGAAAAGGAATTAAAATTGAAGGAGCCACTTTCCCAAGCAAAAGAATAGCTATGGGCCAATATCATTGACTCTGTCAATGATATTTGGTCATCTATACAAGTTATCTCTTAAAAAAATGATTTAGTCAAAGAGGCTACAGAAGAAAATCAAAGTGTGAAGGCTGAACTTGGAGATATGCCAGATTAAGCCCCAAGAATAATCCAATTCATTAACTCAAAGAATAAATATGAATTGTAGTAGCTGGACATAGCTGATAGGACTGGCACTATACTAGAGGTGAAGAAAGTACTCACCAAGAGGAACTTAATGATGCAGCTTGAGGAAAAATGCCAAACCATGGAACTGGCTATAGGCAGGTTCATGGTTAAATTTGATGCTTTGAGGTAGAAAGGTCTGCCAAATCCCTTGGTAATAAATGATAGATTAATGGCACATGAACAGTATAACAAGAAAATCAGAGAAGTGGTAAGAGATCAAGCCAATAATTCCTCTATGAAATGGATGCCTACAGGAAAAGTTTTGTACCATACTTTTGAGAACCTATTTTACCTCCAACATGAGGTAAAACACCTTTTTGTAAACAAGCCCACCTTTGTGAAATACACAGAAGAAGATGAAGTCTACAGAACAATGGCAAATATTAAATTACTAGATACAGAGACTTGGGAAAAAATAAATGATCTATTGTAAAGATGCAAGGTAAATAGTAGATACAAAGCAGTGAAAGAAAAGCAACAGATTAGCTAGGTTAAAGAGTATCAGATGAAAGATTATCAGTCAAAGGGAAAAGTAAAAGGAATAGTGAGTGTGGAAGAAAAACTGCAAAGGAGAAAAGGCAGGGAAAAATGTGACAGCAAAGCCTAATAAATAGAGTCAGCTTGTAGCAGTTACATATCTTTCTCTATCCTAGAATGACCCAAAATAGTTTTGGATATTCTGTAATAAGTTTTTGTATAAATAATTCATAATTCAAAGTATAGAGGGTGGATTGCTTGATATTTCTATAGTTGTATTGATCTTAAACCTAAGGGTTCATTGTAGGTTCATTGTACCATTTTTTCAAGTCAGCAGACTGGACTGAGTAATAAAGACATTGCATTACAGGATTCATGTGTTGGGCCACTTCAGTGAAGTATTTTCTGTTTGTCAAATTGTTATCTTCTTAATTTTTTCACATACTTGCATGTTATCTAGATTCAGTGAAGTAACTGGAATACTATTACATAATTTGTTTAAGTATACACTGTCTTGAACAGTTAATCATTTTAATATTTTCCTTTTATATCCTGAGTAGGGAATCCTTCATTGCTCCCTAGTTTTGATTGACCTCTACCATTTCCCTCATAATCGAGTTTGAGGAAACCTTAATTGCTCCTTGACCCCAATTAAAAACCACTTCACCATCTAGCCCAAAAGATCTGAATTTACTCAGCTACGTTGCCCTGTAAACACTATCTTTAGAACTTGATTCAGTCCTATTTTCTTGACACTTGACCCCATAGCCCAATGGTAAAGGAAATCCCTCTATCCATCTAAGTCAGTAATTCCACCACCAAATCAAAATCAGAACCCCATCAAAGGTTCAATAACTAGCCTATAATCCATTAACTAAACAAAGTTAAATCATAAAGAGAGAACCCTCTCTGAGCATTGGCAAGGCTAGATCCTAATCTCAAAAGTAGGTTTGTGGTTACCTCTAATATTTCTTTGACACAAGATAAAAAATATAGGGAAATTTTAGAGTGATAACACTAGGCTCAATGCTTCTAATTTCGAAACATTTATAAATAGCACATTTTACCGTCACAAAAGATTATTAAAGAGACTAGAACCCAACTGCGAAAGTGTTATGGCTCATTCATCACCAAGCTAACCAACCCCCATTTCAAACTGATGGCCTCCATAGCACTATGCATAAGGTAGAACAAACACACATTCCCAAGGTTCGAAAAGGGCCATGGCCATATCCCCATTGGCAGCAGGCCTAGAATTCACCCCGTCATCCAACACAACTTGGATCTCCTCCATAAGAATTGAGTTAAAATACATCTAGCAAGATGTTCAACTCGCTAACACCCCATGATGATCCGGGAATCAAACGCTCTTCCTCTATCAAGCTCGATGTTTAATGCCTCAAACTCATGCCTTCACAACAAATCTTCATGGCGCACCATTGGCCCAATCCATTCTGCGTCAACTCCACTAGAAACTGATCACTACAGAAGATTCGAGGGGTTACATAAAGTGAAGAAAACTGCAACAGATTCTTAAGAATGTTGCCCAGCCAGAAGAAGAAGCAGTCTTTGTTGAACCAGAAGAAGTGCTTAAAGGCAGGTTCATCTCAAGCTGAGAAATATCTAATAAGGGATCAACATTATGCCTTGAAGTGTCCCTTGAAAACTTTGATCCAGTGTTTTGAATTGGGCTAGAAATCATCGCAGAGCCAATTTTGGCTATCACTGTATCATTAGCTGGGGGAGATACAGGGGACCTGATTCTCCCACTCCCCGGGGGAGGGGCAAGAGATGCTTTTTATCTACACATGCTTGAGACACTCCCTGCTAAGCCTACAGCTGAAAGCATGCCTGTACCTGCATATGCTTTATTCTTGACATTTATACAGATAGTCTCGTTCTTAGGAGCATGAATTTCAAATTTTCCATCCTTATTGTCTTCGCCCTTCTCCTTCTCCTGCTCCCTCCTGATATACTTCTCATGATCAGAAAGGGAAACATTGAAGTCAAAGGCTTCGTTCCTCTCCGTAAATTCGAGGCCGATGAAGGCATGTTTTCCTCTGCCATCACCAATCGTAAGCGCAGGTCGAGTCTCAACTTTTGTAAATATGGCACCAACATCTAGTATTGCCTTGAGATATCCATTTATCCAATCATATCCAGCCATTTTTCTTTAAATTAAACCACTCTTCACATGATACAGGCAATAAAATTACCAAAGAAAGGAAGCTCGGTTACTGAAATCGTCCGGAAATTAGAACACTATATGTTCACAGTGACAGGATGTTAACAAACCCTGGTGTTTAAAGCCTACTAAAAGGATGAAGTAAAATGAAATAAGACATATATTAAAATCACAAAATTCTCATGGAAGAGTAGCTCAGACCTACATGATCCGCCAATTCAACTGCAGCAGTGGGGTTTCAGGTATCGAATCCGTGAAAAAATATACCTCTCTCCACGCCACACCATGCCTTTTGGATTTATCAGCAAGCCCTCATCAATGTGACAAACATCGATCTCCAATCTTTCATTTATCACTTCCTCTTTACAATTCTAATTTTCATTGCAATCACAACATGTGAGGATATATCAGCAAACCTTATTACTTTGAACGCAGGTCTTTTATGGACAAATGATCGATTCTCACAACAGATATCCATTGGACAAACAAAATATTAAAACAATACAAATATATTATCTTATTTCCTCAGCCCAGGATGGGCCAAGCCCAGGAGGGGCCAGGCCCTTAGGGCTCTGATACCATGATAAGAAATGAATAGCGCAAACTATCTTCACCTTCATTAATCAAATATCATATTACATATATACAGGGCTATTGTGTCAAGATAGGAAAACTATCTTGGACATACAATCTGTTGGTTGAGAGAATATCTCAACCACGCACAAATCTAGGAACATAGTTAGGAACAAACTCCTCTAGTTAGAAAGACACAACTGAGACAAGTAGGAATTACATATTCCAACACGTAGAAGGCCATAAATTGATTTTGTAATAGGCTTAATAAATAAAAACCTCTAGTGCTTAATAAGAAATAACAATTCCAATGTAATAAACCTAATATTTTGACCCTCACAACATCATGTTCACATATAATATAACCCTAAACTCCATTCTAAATAAGTAAATGCCGATATTAATATCAAACGAACTACATGGAATCCACGAGCTATAATTTTATTAAGCTTTGAGCCCAACATTACAAAATTTGACCAGGGATATGTCTAAACTGAAGGGTCAACAATACCATGGATTTTTAACTATAAACATGGCTTACAATAAATGCAATGACAGCGGCTTGGTGAAAACATAGTGGGAGATAGCACTGCAGGTGCATCCTTCGCCAAGAGTATTGCAAGGATTGTGCATGGGCAGTCCTTCCTTCGATCTCTATGATACAGGTCTGCAATCTGGAGTTGTTGGCCTTCCCCTGTTCTAAGGGAGCCAACCCAATAGAGTGACGCGAGAAGCAGGGGCCTGTGATTTGATTTGCGTCAGTCTTGCAATGAGTGTGCATCAACAGGGAGGTTGATATGCATGTTGTGAGGAGTTTGTTGATTGACCAACAGGTGCTTGACCTTGTTTCTATTTATATCTCCCTTCTAGTTCTTGGGGAATACTATGAATGCTCCTTAAATCCTCACTCTGGAGATAGGCTCATACGAATAGCAATCCTTCCACACCACAATGTATTCAAATAGAATGCAAATGTCTTTCTTTTTAGTCAACTTGATCAAATATTTTGGCTACAAACTATTAAGGGATCTGCAGATAAAATTTCAAGCCCATACTCTGAATTCCGCATAAAAAATAGCCACGAAACCCCTTCCAAATTCAAAATTAAAATAAAAACTTGGCCAACTTGGGTAATCAGAGGGACTACCAAATTTGGATTGTCGACTAGGCTAAGACCGAATCCCACCAAAGATAGGTTTGGGATCTCACCTGAAAATCCTCACTCGCAAAATCGTTTGAGCTTTCAACTATCGATAGAGAGATAACCAAATTCCATGCCTTCCTCTTAATCCTCTTCCTTTAATAGCTAGGTTACTCATAAGAAATTGTGGGAAATTACCTGGTGCAAAAAACAAAATCATCGGCTAATGCCACTTATTTATTGATTTATTGCTACTATTATTATTAATATTATTTGGTCCAATCAGTCAATCGGTTGGGGATATTGTAGATTTCTTGTACTCGAATTCCACGCATGTAAAAAAAACCTACAATTCAATGTTATAAAAGAAAGCAATGAAAACCCAATGATAAATTGTCAAACATAGGTCTACGAATTGACCTTGTCACTATACTTCACGTTAAATTGAACACATGCTATATAGGATACAATTGTAGAAGATGAATAGGGAGGATTTTAAAAAATGGAAGCTTGAAAAAAAACATTTTACTCGTGAGATGGCTAGGGCTATAATAATCATTTGATGGCAGACAATAACTTAATTGTCTAACACCAAAATCAACGGCATAGGAAGGTACAAAGTGGCATGGGAGGGGAGTTCTTCCTAGAGGAATGCCTTACGATGTAAATAAGTCCACAAATTTATATTATAATTAGTTAATATATATATCTATATCTATATATATATATATATATATATATATATATATAAGTTTTTAATTAAATATAATGACTAGGGGTGGGAGGATGGGGAGGCGTGCTATATGGCCTTGAGGAATTTAAAGTTTCATGGTATTCATGGGGCTTATGATTCATAAGAAACAACGAAGTTGAAGCTTATTTCCTTTACCATGGGATTGATTTGGCTAACTACAACTATTTTTGCTAACCCTCTTGTAAAAGTCAACATGAATTTTAATTCATTTAAAAATTGTGGAATTGTAAACAGAGTGGCTAGGCTACGAGGAGTGGACACAGATTCATAGGTATAAGCTGAAGTAACTAAAAACAATAGACTCAAGGTGCTTCTTTTAATATGTCACGAGTTCTGAGGCCACTACTAGAACAAAATCTCTTCTAGTTTCCTTGTAGGGTTGGGATTATATATTTCAGAAATATAATGTAGGTTATTTACTAATTTAAGAGAAGGACATGGCGAAGAGACGGAGAGAGGCGAACTAGGGTTTCTGCAACCCGTCCTAGGGTTTCTGCAGCCCCTGCTACGGCAGGATCGACTGACATAGCTCAGTACTGACGGAAACAGGGTGGATCAGAGGTTTTCGTGGTCCTGCCATAAGCGCGAAGGAACATGCAGCCCCCTCAGGGGGAGGGCGATGCGCCTCCCCCAAAAAAGGATAGCCAAAAGCAGCAGACCGAAGACATTGACAAAGAAGACAGACAGAATGAGGACAATACGAACAACAACAGGCAATAGGTCAATGAACAAGATCAGAAAGACAAAAATAAAGCAAGTTCCTCCACATGCAGACCGGTGGCCACTCACAGGCCAAAAGTGGAATTTCCCAGTCACCGAATCAATGCCAGAATACAATTTATGAGGGATCATGCGCTGATTGGCAAGTTTATTGGAATATGGCCAACTGAGAGAGCGTTAAGGAGCTGGATAAATACCAAATGGAACCCAAAGGGACACATCACTTTGCATCTAGGTCCAAAGGGATTTTTTACTGCCGTTTTTAACTGCTTGGAAGATCGCAATAGGATTCTGGATGGGGGTCCTTATTTTTTCAATTCTGCAGGTCTATATCTCAAAGGGTGGGTTGAACGATTCAATCCAGACAAGGAAGACCTCAGTTATGCTCCCGTCTGGATAAGGCTGTACTCGCTTCCTTGGGAATATTGGGAAGAAAATTCCCTCCAGGAGATTGGAAATGCTCAAGGCAAATTTGTCAAGGTTGTCGAGGAAACAAAATTATGCAGATACACGTCTTATGCTCGAATCTGTGTTTATATGGACCTCAAGCAAGCCCTGCCAGACACGATAAGTCTCTTCCATGAAGATGTTGAATGGATTCAGCTAATAGACTATGAGCACGTACCGTTTAGATGCAGGAAATGCCATGACCTAGGACACCTCTACAGAGATTGTCCTCTGAACAGGAAACCCCCTCCTCAAATGAGCTCAGACAACCAGGCGTCTGACGGTTTTACCAAAGTGGTAAACCGCAGAAGAGGGAACAAGAAATCGACAGCCAATCCCAAGACCAATCAAGTTAATATGTCAAAACCCTCAACGAGTAACAGCTTTGCGGCTCTGGCCAGTAATGATATGCAAGATTCTGATAATGGACCTCAAAATGACAAAGAAACCAGCAAAGAGCAGCCGGAGGGAACTACACAGCAACCAGGGGAAATCTTATTCAATAAATCAACCCTTCAATCCCAAACCAAAACTCAGGCCTGGCATTTTCAAGGAATGGAAGTTGATAATCCTGAACCCAGTACCAAGATGCTGAAGGAAAGAGAGGAAGACTCTCAAGAACCCCAGATCATGGAGGAAGACCCTGAGAATATTGACATTGGTGAACTGGATATTCTAGGACTCGAGCAAGCATGCAAGACAGGGAACTTTGACAAAATACCAGACCGGCAAGTGGACAACCTGGTGGAGGTCCTCAATCGAGCACAAAAGAAATACTCTCTAGGAGTCCAGATAGGAAGTCAATGGGATGGAAAGTTCATCACCAAAGACAACAAGAAGCGAGGAAGAAAAACAACCCTCGAAAGAACCATCAAGATAGGCGAAGTGCTAGTTGAGTCAGGTAGGTACGCCAAGCTGACCAAGTACTTCAATGTCAATCCCAACCCTTCTCAATGAAGCTGATATCATGGAACATTAGGGGGTTCAACAGCCCTAGGAAAGGCAGACTATTAAAAAATATGCTTATGCAGGAAAAACCAAATATACTCTTTTTGCAAGAAACAAAATGTAATTCGACAGTTTTGGAAAAAATAGCAGCGAAAGCCTGGCCAGGAGGGCTAGTAACAGTTGTTGATGCTCAAGGGGCATCAGGAGGATTGGCAATTCTCTAGGATGCACGAGTAATTCAACTCGACAATATACATGCAAACAAGAACTTCATCCAGGCAATATTTCATATAATTGGCACCAACACCCATGGCCATATAACTAATGTATATTTCCCTCAGGAAACCATACACAAAGCTGAAATTTTGGATACCTTGTCGGAGCTTAACTCAAATAGGCTATATCTGCTTTGGATATCTGGAGGTGATTTTAACATGATAGCAAGAATGGAGGAAAAGCAGGGGGGGAGAAGCAGAAGGAATAGAGATGGGAATCTACTAAAAGACTTTATTCAAAACAACTGGCTGGTAGATCTCGCTTCAAATAATGGCATGTTCACTTGGAACAATAAAAGAGAGGGATTGCAACAAATAGCTTCACGTCTCGATAGATTTCTAATATCAGACAATGCAACTCACCTGGGTGGGGAATTCACTGCTTCCATCCTTCCAATATCATGTTCAGACCACTGGCCTATAGCTCTCCAATGGAACTGTCCAGGAAACAGTATTAGGCGTCCCTTCCGGTTTGAGGCCTTCTGGTTAACTCATCCGGATTTCTATGAATTTTTTAGATCAACTTGGCTCAAGTTCAATCCCACTAGTGGTACCAAGATGTCTATATTCCAGCAGAAACTAAAGCACCTCAAAGGAGAAATCAAACACTGGAATCATACCACTTTTGGCAATATTTTCAAAGCACAGGCAGCACTCAATCAAGAAATGAAGAATGTCCAGCAAAGGATCATTATAGAAGGACGCTCCGAGGAACTCGTAAAGCAGGAACAAGCTATCGAATCCCAAATTCTAGATAGAGCACAACAGGAGGAAACCCTTTGGAGGCAGAAATCGAGGATCAGATGGCTTAAGGATGGGGAAAAGAATACAAATTTTTTTCATAAAACCACAGTGCAGCGCATAATGAATAATTACATTTCCCACATCAAAATGAGCAGGGAGACAGAATTGAGATGCATGAAGGCATTGAAGATGAGTTTCTCAGATACTTTAAGAAAGCTCATCAAGAACCCAGCATAGATAGAATGCCTGCTATAAACAAAGTTCTAAGGAACATTCCAAAACTAATTACAGAGGAGCATAATCTTCTCCTCCTTAAGCCCACAAGTCTGCAGGAAGTCAAAAGCGTTGTACATCAGTTGAAAGCAGGGAAAGCGCCGGGTCCGGATGGATTCACCTCCAACTTTTTTCATAACTTTTGGGATCTTATCAAAGTGGAGGTCTGGCAAGTTGTTGAGGAATCTCATACTTTACGATGGATGTACCCAGGGCTGAATGCCACCTTCATCGCTTTAATACCCAAGGTAGAGGAATCCAATACTCCAGACAAGTACAGACTGATTGCTTTATGCAACATAATCTACAAGATTGTCTCAAAAGTGATAGCTACCAGACTGAAACCGCTGCTCCCTCTCATTATCTCGCCCGAGCAATCTGGTTATGTAGAAGGTCGGCAGATAACGGATGGTATTATTTTAACTCATGAAATAATCCACTCTTTGAAGCAAACAAAAAAACCAGGTATGTTGCTTAAAATAGATTTGTCTAAAGCTTTTGATAGTATCAGCTGGGTTTACATTCAAAAAATTCTTACTACCTTTGGCTTTGCCCCTTCCTGGGTTGGATGGATTACCAATCTTTTGTCTTCCTCATTCTTTTTTGTGCTTCTTAATGGTATCCCATCGGCTACGTTTCATCCTTCCAGGGGTATCAGGCAGGGAGATCCCCTTTCACCTTTTCTTTTTGTTATTATGGCAGAAGGACTAGGTAGGAGTCTAAAATCCACTCTGCTTTCCCAGCGTCTCAAAGGCCTATCTTTCAGCAATTCTCCTACCTATTCCCACCAGCAATTCGTGGACGATAACATGCTTTTTGGTCATCCCTCGGTCCAAGAAGCTCGCCTTCTCAAAGCCCTCCTAACGAACTTCTCTGAAGCTTCCGGAGCCCTTATCAATCGTGTCAAATCTCAAATCTTTTTCTTTAACACCCCAGCTCCCACTCAAAGAGCCATAGCCCGTATTCTTGGTTTTACCATTGCTTCCCTTCCCTCCAAATACCTAGGAGCTCCCTTAATAGCCTCGGCCCTCAAGCACTCCTCTTGGAAAGACCTGTTAGAAAAGCTAGAGGCAAGGCTTTTCCTCTGGACTCATAGAGCTCTTAACATGGCCAGCAGACTTGTTCTCATTAAAGTTGTTCTCCATTCCATGCCCTTGTATCTTTTCTCTATTCTTGCAGCTCCTAAATGGGTTCTCAAGGAGATAAAGAATCTCCAGTGCAACTTCTTACGGGGCAGTTCAGGCCCTAATCGAAAGTGGGCTCTGGTCAAATGGGACAATGTGTGTCTTCCGAAGAAGGTTGGGGGTATTGGACTAAGAGATACAGGGCACAGTAATAAGGCAATGGGAGCTCAAATATGGTGGAGGTGGCTTGCAAATCCTAACACCCCCTGGGCCTCCCTTTGGACAGCAAAATATGCGACCAATAGCCCTATTGAAGAAAGAATCCAAATGTCAGAAGTAAGCACATGGTTTGTAATTTGGAATTTGGTCATTCAACATAGGGATCTAATACAACAGCATAGTTTCTAGGAAGTTAAGAGTGGTAACACAACAAGATTCTGGGAAGACTCCTGGCAGCAGCTCCCAAAGATAAAGGACACTCTCTCTAACCTTCCCTTACCAGAGCAAGGTATAAATCAATTAGCAAAGGTTAATCAGTTCTGGGACCCTTCTTCCACACAGGGATACAAAAAATGGATTGACGCCAAACAAATTATGATGCATGGCTCTAAGCAAACTCAGCTCTCTCTCTCCTTAGAACTACAAAAATGGCAAATCCTCATCTCAGAAGGATCAGAAATTCTCAGATGGGGATATGAAGAGAAAGGAACTTTCACCACAAGGGAAGCATATAAGATAATCATCAAAGAAAGGATAATCAAAGACACTTTATGGGATAAAATCTGGCATTCCTCAAATTGGCCGAAGGTGTCTACTTTTTTATGGCTCCTATGTCACAATAAAATTCTCACATGGGATAATCTCAGAAAAAGAAGCTTCTCTGGCCCATCTATATGTCTCAACTGTAAGCAAGAAGAGGAATCAGCTATACATCTAATGCAAACCTGTCAAATAGGATGAAAGCTGTGGGAAAAGGTTACCTTCCGATGCCAAAAAGAGGGCAGAGTGCAAGGGGATATCAGAGCTACTATTCGCAATTGGAGTTAAGAGCCATATCAAAGCAAACTCCTCAACACTCTATGGCAGCTTATTCCTGGTCTACTGATGTGGAACATCTAGAAGGATCAGAACTGAAGAGTTTTTAGGGATCAATCTATGTCTATAGAGCATATATGGACCAAATTACATCAGAACATTAAAGAGTCATTATCTATTAAAGCCTGGTCCCAAGAAGATTTTCCTTCACTGCCACAGGAACAATCAGTCTGGGACAATTGGAAGATACATTTAAATCAACAGCCTACTCTTAGAGACAATCCTACTAAGAATAAACAAAGGCCAACAAAATGGACTCCGCCGCCTAGCAACATGTTCCAACTCAACTTCGACGGAGCTTCAAAGGGTAATCCGGGAAAAGCAGGTTATGGGGGAGTCTTCAGGGATCATTATGGCACTCCTCAACTCATCTTTCTTGGCTAAAAAGGTTGGGACTCCAACAACTCAGTGGAATTGGAAGGACTATGGCGAGGTCTCACCCTGGCTCAGGACAAAAGTTTTTTTCCACTTACGATATAAGTGGACTCGCAAATCATCATAAACATGGTCACAAAACTAATGCAGGGCTCCCCCATACATAAGGTCAGTAACAGTTGGAGAATGGCTCAAAGGCTCGAGCTAATAGATAGATGGCTTTCTCAACATCAAGCAATTTCCTTCAAACACACTAAGCGGGAAGGAAATAAGCTTGCTGATTTTCATGCTAATATAGGAGTGGAAATTGGGGTAGATCTCTTTGTAGGCTCAATCTCCAGCATAGCCTCTGAGGATCAACTCTATGAGTTCCAGAATATTATGAAGGATGATATCCTTCAGGAGGATGACACACACCCGGATGCGGGTGTTAATGCGATGCATTTATGAAGGCTCTCTCATTGCAGGCAGCTGTCCCTGCACCTGGCTTGCGGACGAAGACTGCAGATCTCAATGGCATGCAAATTTAATTGGATGCAGGATGGAATGATGGTCGCACAGATCGTCTTTAATGTGCGCCTGGTTCGAGAGTCTATGCTTAAGGTTTTATTCATGGCCTGGTGCTTGGTTCATGCCATTGCTCTTGGTTCTTTTCACCTCCACCCGATTTTCTTCCCGCACCCCTGTCTCGCTCAGGTAGTCTGGAAGCATGCCTGGGTTTTCTGTATTGCCTAGTTCCTCTGTGCTCAGTCCCTCCCCCGTCAGCTCTGCCATTTTCCCTTTCTTGGTTGTTCAGACAATTCGAGGATGCCTCGCCATCGAGGAGTCTCTCGCCGAGGAGGCAATACTGGTAATAGAGGCAGAGCCTCTCACTCTGCTCCTCAGAACGTAATCCCCATTGCTTCGGCCTCCCCGTCCTCTCTGCCCTCTGGCCATGCTGGGCCTCTCCCGCACAATTCCTTTCAAACAACCCGCTTCACCTTCCATAGCAGACTCAACAGGCTAGTATTGTCTACCAGTATCACTGTTATTCTTGCTGAGGAGGAGGACAATCCCAGCAGCTCAGCCCACACCACCACCTCTCAATCTCAGGATGACAGTGTCCTTCAGGGGGAGATGGCTGGGGTCGTGTTTAATGAAGACAACATGCAGGAAGATAGCACTGTTCCTGAGGCGCCTCCGCATCCGGCAGATTCGACTCAGCGCGAGGTCCTTGCTTGTGGACCGGTTCATCATGCAGGCAACATCCTAAACCTGGTAATTCCTCCAGAATGTGGTAACGAAGGGAATGAAGACACTGGATTCGTCACTTGGATTGCCTCATCCAGCCAAGTGGACAACGATGCGCCCGAATCTCCGCAACATGCCGAATGATGCTGGTTCATTGCCGACGGGTGGCACTCTTGCCTTGCTTTGTTTGACTTTATGCTATGTGTCTATGTTTTAGGTCTCTGGTTATGGGTCTGGTCTCAGTTCTCGTTTGGTATCGGTGCGAGCCAACCTGTTCTTGATCTGCAGCAACAACTCTTGGTTTGGCGAGTTTTGTTTTGCCTCTTTTTGTCCATGGCAGGTATGACAGAATGTTTATCAGTAAAGCCATTATAGGCGATAGTAATGCTATGTTAGACTCAGAACATAATTATTTTTTTATGCGTCAGGGTCTAACAAATCATGTTTTGAAGTCTTTTAATCCTGAAAGGGTAGATAGTAGGATATGTAAGTCTTAGAATCTCTGGCTGAGGGCTGGCCTCTGCCCCCTCTGAGGTTTCGACCTCCATGTACATATTTTTCTCTTTTTTAATAGAACTAGTATTTACGCAGAAAAAAAAAATATGCCACAAGTTCTCAAACTCAGTCTAATGGTTTTCACAACATGTACAGAGGTGGAATATGGATTCCTTGAGTGAAGGAAAAACCCCATACTATGTCTATCATCATGGAGAATGTTGGTGTGGTTAAGATGTAATACGCAAATGAGGATTTGGAAGAAAAAGATGTTGATGGGAATAAAGAAAGGGGGAAGTCAACTAAACTAGGAATATAGACATGGAATGTGTGCTTTCTATGAAGAGTATGCTAGGATATGCATATGAGAGTTGTGAGAGCATCCTAGAAGTAGAATGCAAGGGAGAATCACAGGTGGAAGGGTGAATTTACTCATAAGGATCATGGTGGGATAGAAATACATGATTTGTGAAGTCAACTCATAAAAGGAAGTTATCGTGGGGGCAGTGATAAACATTCATGCATATGAGTGAATCAGCTCATTTGTAGATGTGTACTTTGTAAAGGCACTCAAATGTCAGCTAGGTCTTAGTACATTTCTGGACCTGTGTAATATGAGAGGTCATGCCAATTGGGAAAATGTTGAGGGGTTAGATGAGGTTCAAGGCAGATTTTTTAACACATTCAAAGGATATGGGAAGGGCCCCAATGCTCTAAAGTAATTTGTGAGAGTTGAATATGTTAGCTCATGGAAGTATTGAGAGATCTGAGAAAGATGGCTTGGCATAAGTCTAGAAAATCCCAAATGGTGTTCCATGTGCAGATATATCTATGAGATGTCAAAATCTAGGGGTCCTGCAAATTTGTTAGAATGCAAAATGCATGTACACCTCAATATCCTCTAAATCTGGATATCAAAGGAAATTTATGAATTGTGCTAAAGGGGTCAAGCCCAGTGCATCCTATGACCTAGGCTAAAGTGGTAAATGCCATGAATTTAAGGTAAGACTATCTGGATTCCATGGGTGGATTACAGGGGAAGTGGATCAAATGGTGTGGCAAGACTAATGAAATGACACACTGTGAGTGTGACACATGACATGAAGGAATGGCCTTTTCTAATGGCGAGGTGACCAATTTTTGGATGACACATAGCACTATCAAAGGATGCCTCATTTAACCATTGGCCACGCAGGTGCCACATGGCCCTACCTCGTTTGTTAGACTTTCAAGGGGCACACCTCTTAACCTATAGGTCACATTGAGACAAAAATTATATCAGCAAAAAACTCTTGATGAGTTGGAAAGAAGAAATTTTGTAACCTTACTTTTATATTGAGACTATGGACGTTGGGTTAGTTAAAAACAACTTCCATCAACCTGGAAAATTCCATGTGGGTAGTAGGGAGTAATACATGGCCAAAGAAAAAAAGTAACTTCTCTCATTGTTTCGGGAGACTCTCTCATTCTTATTTAGTATTCGGTGAAGGGACCCTCTTCAATGGACAAAAAATTATAAAGTCTTATGAAAAGAATTAAGAAAGTAGCTAAAGGATTCTCTTAAATAGTATATTTCCATGTTCCTTGTAATCTCAATCATAATGAATGGTGCAAATTAAAATTGGGACATTTTAAAATCAATGATGCCTTCCATTTCTTAGAGACAAATAGATTGACATTACATATTGCATTATCAATCAATTATAATATGAGATGTAATTTTTTCTAGTGAATTAGTTTAGTAAGTTATATACCTACAAAACTCGATTTTTATTATTGAGTAAAAAAATATATAAAATAGCTCACAGAACTTTTTTAAATATTTAACTATTTACTACCTAATAGATTTGCTTTCATCCACCAATATATATATAATGAAAATTGTATTAAAATTAATTTTAAACCAATAAAAATCATTTTAAACCATTAAAAATATATATATTATATTTCCAATCATGTTTAAAATCAATCTTATTTTTAACATATTTGACAAATTTTACACTCACTAACTTACTATATATATAATTTTCAAACATTAATATTTTCATCAAATTTTTAATTTCTCGTGAAAGTCTATGTATTTTAAATAAATTTATTAAATATACCCATACATAAAAATTTTGATAAATCCTAAAATAAATATATCATAAACATCCTTGAAATAAAAGCCTTCTAGAACTTCAAGAAAATAAGCATACTAAACACATAGCTCATATCTCTCAAAGAAATTTAAATATAAATAGGAAAAAATTGCATATATTAGCTCTTATATTACAAATTTTCGTACGAGCTCATCAATCCTATAACTCTTGTGAGGTAAAGAATAATTATTAAATTGATCTGGATAAGCTGTGATGACTTTATCGTAGTTTGAAACCATTTATTACTTGCATCAAAAATAAAATTGAAACCCTAATTTAAATGAAGCTATGGCTCTCTCATCAAAATTCAAAATTCAATGGTGGCTCTCATATATCAGAATCTCGCTGAAAATATATTCAAGGATTTTGCACTTACCGATTTCCAAGTAGACGATGCATGCTGATTATAAGCTCCTCTTCTTCGGGCGAAATTTTTCCACGCTTGATGCCTGGACGAAGATAATTCACCCAGCGCAATCTGCAGCTCTTCCCAGAGCGCTCCAAACCTGCAATTAACTTGCTGCCTTTAATTAAAGTCACCTTATCCCGGGTACATATGTATTCAACCGCCCACTTTGTATAACAACCAATCATGTATGTGTGACTACTGTAGATTCACTTTTCACCTGAAATATATAGTCATAGAACACTCTGACGATTAAGTTATTTGGGGAACTCTCACCTTTTCTGAATGTGTAGAACACGTCGCTTCTCTAATCACTATAGTTCATTGAATTTAACATTGGCTGTATTCAACGTGAATATTATGTATGGCACGACAAACCTGGATTGTTAAAGTCTCTTCTAATGAAATAATTCTCATGCTCCCACAACAATTCATTTAGAAGCCCAAAATCACGAAGTAGAAAATCAATTGGACAAGGATTTCATCACCTGCTCGCTTCGGGAGAGATGGCCATTGACCTTCACCATGGGCGTTAATATAGTCCATTAAAGCAGAATCCTCCTCGATTGTCCAGGCCTTGCGGCGAAGGTATTTTCTACTCGAGTCGGAAGCCCGTCCCATATCAGCTCAGGTTCCTATACAAATGTCCACGACTGAGCCCAATTATTTTCTGTTGCAGCCTCCTATAAAAAAATCCATGTATTCTTATAGATTATTGCATATATAGCTGGTTTACGTGTTGTTTGGTGAGGACATTTGTGTTTTGACAAAGATATTGCTATTCCCTGGTCAGACGGCACCGTGGGATTCCGCGAATCTGGGTTCGAAAGTGACTTCCTCCGCCCTGCCTCCTATAAAAAAATCCATGTATTCTTATAGATTATTGCATATATAGTTGGTTTACGTGTTGTTTGGTGAGGACATTTGTGTTTTGACAAAGATATTGCTATTCCCTGGTCAGACGGCACCGTGGGATTCCACGAATCTGGGTTCGAAAGTGACTTCCTCCGCCCTTCTTTCTCATTGTAACCAAGAAGGAAAGCAAGTCCTGATTAGGTGAGCTATCAGATTCTCGATATTAAACCCAACATGAATCGAACACGCAACCTTCATATCTCATCTCACACGCTCTACCATTGCACCACGCTCTTTGTCAATATCAAAAGTAATTGTTGTCACGCTCTTTCTCAATATCAAAAGTAATTGTTGTGGTATAGAGGATAGTTACCGAGTTCGAATTCGATTCCAATATAGAAAAAATTTGGTAGTGAGCATCACCCTTCTTTCTCTCAAATGAGTGCTAAGTGGACTATTCAAAAATCATGAGAAATTAGTCAATTATGACTATTTCTCATGGAAATGGTCATACATGAATGACTTACTTAACGCACTTGAATCCCGAAAAATGATATCTAATATAATGCACTGCAAAACTCCCAATACTTAATTCAAAAGAGTGCTGCGAAACTCCCAATACTTAATTCAAAAGAGTGAAGGGAACTCTACTTGAATGGTTCATGATGCACAATACTTGCCAAGGTTTTGGAAATAGTGTAGTAAGTTAAGTGGGTTTGATTGTGGGGAAACTCCACAGTTAAGCGCGCGCTTGAGCTAGAGGCGATTTGGGATGGCTGACCTACCGGGAAGTCCTAGTTACACGGTGCAAGCCCTGGAAGTGATGATTGATGCTATGTGATTTATTTCACTAGTTTCAATCCTGCTTCTTCATCCGTGTGAGCATCACTCGATGCAATGAGTGTTAAGTGAACTATTCAAAAATCATAGAGTGTTAAGAGGACTATTAAAAAATGCACGCAGGATAATGATTACGACTACATCTCATAGAAATGGTCATACATGAACTACTACTCTCATGGAAATGGCCATACATGAATAACCACTAGATGCAGTGAGTGCTAAGTGAACTATTCAAAAATCAATGAGTGCTAAGTGGACTATTAGAAAATGCACATAGGATGCAATGATTACGACTACCTCTCATAGAAATGGTCATACATGAACTACTACCTCTCATGGAAATGGTCATACATGAATGACTTACTTAACACAGTTGAATCCAAAAAAAATGATATCTACTATACCTCTTATTCCAATATTTTAAATCATTTAAATGTTCGATTATAACAATGAAAACAACAAAACTTTCAAAATTGTTTCAATTATAAATATTGCAAATAAAATTATATATTGGACCAATTAGCTTAGTTTTATATTGTAAATAGCAAGTAAAATAGTAAGTTTTAAGAATTTTGTATTGATTCATTCACCCATGTGCACCATAAATTATGATACTTAATATAGAGTGAATTTCCAAGAAATTATATATTACAATGAATCAAATAAATTCCACATTATTAAATATTTTATGTTCATAATAAAATGGTATATTAAGTGTGTGCAAACATTCTTTAAAAATATACACTTATATTATCAATTGCTAATTTTTATTTTTCAAACCATGCAGGGCTCCATGAGTGGGTAGATGCCGTACTCACAACAATCTCACCAACACTTTAAACCAGCTAAATCAAGATTTTACTTTTGGTGCATCAATTATTTCTTTATGGTTGCATCAACCATTCTCGTCATGCAGGTTTCTCTACCCAGCACTACGCAACACACCCCTGGAGCAACACGCAAGTAGCACAACTCTCTGACTCTAGGTTCCGTTGACTCTAGTTTTCGTTTTCGACCTTCACACCGATCAAAAGCAATCACAACCATCTCTCACCACACACATCAGCAATGTCAGACAATGCTTCTGGTCAGCCTACATACCGACATGAAGCTCATTACCTTCATGCAGGAAACACAGAGTCTCCACAGCTTCTCACTTAACAAAACACAGAACCTTCCTTCCAAGCTGGGCTCCTCTTCTGTTGGGTCTCCACACCACTCCATCAGCCCAATCACCATGTTTCACATGCGTCCACTAGTACCATGGGTTGCCCACTGATCCACAACACAATAGATCCAACACAACTCTATTATGAAAAGGAGATTTTGGGGGTTAATAAAAATTCATTTCTCTAAAAAAATCGATCCTGAGGCCTATGGGTTATCGCCACAAGCCTTATCGGAAGCGTTCACAAGGCTTTAAGCCTTTAAACCATAGACTACACAATAATCAGAGCCACCACACTATCAACCTTTATTAACATCGAGAGCTTTCAAACATGAGTTTGAGCCTTAAAACCTCGGCCAGCACATATATCGGAGATACACGGGATAACAAAGAAACTCCACTTTGAAACATTTCTTCAGATTTCAAAATTATATACGCGGACACATATTTGTCATCGGTTGCATTTCTTATTGCTTTCCCACAAAATTGTTCCGATTCCGATACCCGATTGACCCATTAGTTTATCGGCAATATTTCCATCAGCGTATCGGCCATTGCTCCTCCATCGTCGTTAGTCCTTTGACCTCTCCGACATGCGATTAGCGAGTTGATCGCAACTATCGATCCCAGATCTGATCTGACAGTTGTTGTTCAATCACAATCCACTATCACATCATAGTTTCGCTCCATTCCCATATTGTTTCAATGATTCTTCACCAATGTGATATATCGGTGATCGCCCATCAGCACTCCTTGAGGTCTAAGGTTCGGCCCTTTGGAAACGATTTCTTCCGATGTGGTAACTCTGTTCTCACAGACTTGATCCTATCCATTGATCACAAAGATTCAACAAATCCTATGCATCAACACTTCATCTCTTCATCCGCTTGATGGACTTCTATGTTAAACGATTTCCTCTGCTAAACTCTGGTTTCCACACACAACGCCCATATAACATTGATTCAATAATCATTTCATTGCCATCGATCCTTACAGTGATCGATGGTCAATCAATGAACCAAAAACACAGAATAACTTAACAGATACGCAAAATTCACACAACACATGTATTATCATTATATTTATATATAGACTTCTATTACAACCTAAGGCATTTTAGCCTTAGGAGCAAATCACTCCTTCGACTACATTTTCAATACACTTTTTTTTACACAATTTTCAATTTGTCACTCTCCTCCTGAACACGAAGGTTCATAACACATATATATAAATAAGAAGTGTTGGATCGGATCATGGAAGGATCCGATCAATCCTCCAACAAAAGCCTTAAAGCTCTCATACGGATACATGCATATGAACACATGGTAGATTACATTTAGATCAAGTCTTTGAGAGACTTAACAATTCCATCTTTAAATCTATTTTAAAACAAAAAAATCCCCGTTTTGCTCCCTGGTCTACGTGCTCCTCTTCACTCTGGTTTGGATTCCTCCCTTTGACTAAGGGTTTCGGATGCTCCTGCGTCACTCTATCTCTGTTAATAGCAACAAATCAACCTCTATGGATTCACGCAGTTGATCAATCCTCCAAGCCACAAGTTCACGCAACAACTCCCATAAATGATGCCACATTACTGGTCAATGGCCAATTGAGGTTCAACTGGCACAAACAATGCATGAAAAGGCACAAAAATCGCTTCTGCTACGTTACAGGTTTAGGCAGATCCACAAGTTAGCACATCACTGGTAAATTTGCCTGCACTCACCACACTCCTTGCAACGCTAACACAAATCGCTCTGATCAATGAGCCTTAACAACCACGCTTCTATCCTTAGTCACGTAGCATCAACAAAGGATGGAAAACAAGCAAAGGAAAAAATAAACAAAACAATCATCAAACTTTTTATTCCCTTCACCCTATGATGGGCTAAGCTTCTTCAGCCAAGGACGGGCCAAGCTCACAAGGGGTGAGGGCCCTTAGGGCTTTGATCACAATCTACATTATCACCATCAGTGGCCTTTGAACTAGGTAAATGGTTGTCATGATCGTCGGGCTCTTCTTTGACACAACACTACCACGCTTCTCCTAGTCTCACCATGATCGATCCTAAAACAATTTCAAGATTTCCCCAAGATTCAAGAATCGCATAGCGAGGATTTCTAAGTCCCACATTGTAGATCGATGCCAAACTTAATCCACATGCCCAAGTTGTTCGATGGTCAAAAGCAAGTTAAATAGATGATAGATAAGTATTACCACAAACACATTACACAATACAAATTTGATTTCCCTCAGCCTAGGACAAGCCAAGCTTCCTTAGCCCAGGACAGGCCAAGCTTCCTCATCCCAGGACGAGTCGAGCTTCCTCATCCCAGGACGGGCCAAGCTCAGAAGGGACCGAACCCTTAGGGCTCTGATACCATGCTAAATTTCCATGAGGAGATCTATTTTTCATATTCAAATATGAAAAATAGATTTCCTCATGGAAATTTAACATGGTATCAAAGCCCTGAGGTCCTGGCCCCTTGTGAGCTTGGCTCGTCCTCAGTTGAGGGAAATAAAATTAGTATTGAGTAATGTGTTTGTGGTAATACTTGTCTATCATCTATTGAACTTACTTTTGACCACCGAACAACTTGGGCGTGTGGATTAAGTTTGGCATGGAGCTACAATGGAGGACTTGGAAATCCTAGCTGTATGATTCTTGAATCTCGGGGAAATCCTAAAACTGTTCCAGGATCGATCATGGCGAGACCTGGAGAAGCATGGTAGTGTTGCATAAAAGAAGAGCCCGATGATTGTGACAACAATTTTACCTGGTTCAAAGGCCTTTGATGGTGACAACATAGATTGTGATAGTTGTGAGAATAGATATCATGACAGATCGACAATGAGGCTTTGATTGATCTCACATCCTGACATTGTTGTGCCTGTGTGGTGAGAGTTGGTTTGTGTTGTTTTGCAAAGGTGTTTGGAGAAGAACTGCTGGATGGTTGAAATAAAATGGGCAGTGCAACCAATTCAAACGTCGATATTATGAAAAACAAGCAGTGGAGGATGCATCGGGGGTTGTTGGTATAGCTGCAAGGACTATGTGAGATACCTTGTGTATTAAAGTTGTTCGCGTAGCCTGGAAAAGCATGACCTGTTGTAGCGGAGGAGCAATGGCCGAGTGGTGGCATAGAGGAGGCTGTTAAGTGAGAGCTTACATGTGCTATGTGCTGGTGAGGTCGTCACGGTAGTGGTTGTGGATCTGTTGTTGCTGAGTGATCTAACTTCCGTGAGTGATCATCTTGGAGCCAGTCGTGAAGTGTAGCGGAAGAGTGGTGATCCAATGTGGATTGACAACGTGTAGCAGTGAGGTTGTATCCGCTCATGGACCAGCTTGGAGTGGCACGATGTTTATCAGAGCAAGCATGGCAAGGTTGTAGTGTCAACATTCAATCTATTGGTGGGTATGTGGATGATCATAGGGTCATCAAGCAATGGTGAGTCTGCCCATCGTGAAGGAGCAACAGATCTGTGAGTCTGCATGGAGACTTGTGAGCGTTGAGATCCCAATGCAGTGGAAGCTTGGTGGCAGTGCGTTCGCATGGTAGGCCGAGTCTGGTGGTCGCACAAAATCTGGGGAGGCACGACTCTAAAGAGGCAAGGCATTGAGCAGAGGAGAGTGGTAGATCTAGGTCAATCAGTGGCCGTATGAACATTGATTGCCACAGGAGTCAAGGCATCCTCTTATGTATTTTTTAGCTGTTTGGTGGATATGTGCAGTGGTTAGTGAGGCACAGTGGTAGTAGTTTGTTTTTTGCCAGTGTTGAAGGTTTGTATGGTGAGGAGAGTCGATTTTGAAGCTCACTGCCCCCACGTTGAAGTGTTTTATCTCTGCCAAATCACTACCAAACTGGGACGAGGCAGAGGATATGGAGGAATTGAACGGGGAAGAGGCAAGACAGTCCTCTAGCTGAGGTTGGGTGCTCGATTCTATTCAGTGATTTCTTGTCTTATTGTAAACTATTATGGTAAATAGCTAGAGATCATTGTTCTCTACTTCATACCAGTGCATACTTTGTTCGTGATATGAAATTGGGCCAACTGAGGCGATCAATTCCTAGAAGGCAAATGGCATTTCAGCCTGGAGAATTTCAGCAATACCTGGTACGGTAATAACATTCTTTAGAGTTGCCGTAACATAAAATAAGCTTGTGCTTCTGCACAAAAGTTGCCTGTCTATTGTCAATCCATGCCAAATTTTTTATTGTTCTGGTTGAGTAATTTAAATGAGGAGATGAGAACGTGAGAAACCATGGCTTCCTTCATATTGCAAGATCATCTCTGGTTGCAGATTTCTGAAATAAGAATGGGGGCATTGGTGGGTGGAAACCATACAGTTACAAGATTGTTCGGTGCAAAACCATTGATGCCAACGATTATCTAGATTTTGCAAGTTAGAAAGCATTCTTGTGTGTATTAATATGTCATGTCATGGTATGGTATTTCATTGTTGTGTGTATTAATGTCATGGTATTTCGGGTTGTCATTGAAGTGATAATTGTTTGACCAACTATTGTCACAATTATGAGTGTGTGTTGGAACTAGTCATTCCAACAATACACAAATTTGCAGGAATTATTGATTACCAGATATGATGAAGACATGATATTGAAAATTCCAGCATCAGAGATTGTAGAAGACATGACAGTGAAAATGGCAGCATCAAAGATTGGAGGATGATGGAAAATCAAGTTTGTGTGAATTAGTGTGAGTTTGTGGAACACACTCATGGTGTAGTATGAGTCACATATTGTAATTCGAACGAATCTACATGTCATATAATCTTTTGTAATGGTTAGGTTGTGGTCTTCAAATGTTTTATGTATTTGCTGTAAGATCGAGAGAGGCATCCATACCCTTTGTTATGTGTTCCCTATGTAAGAGAGTTTTAACACCCTCGAAGAGTGTGTCATGCCCGATGGATACACTTGGGTGGGCCATATTGGTTTTAAACTCCATGAGATGAAATTTTATAGCTAGGGGGAGTTCATCGAGAGGTTGGATGAACCATGTATGTGAAGGACTTCCTAGTAGACTGGCAATTGTAGCGGTTGGGAATCCATGCATTCTGGTAGATGGTTGTTCCTTTATGTGGACATCGGCAATTGCATGAACAAGGTACATGGTGTAATTACAAGAATTGACCAGATGTAGGTCTTGCAGATTAATATTGAGACAAGTAGTCATTAAGGGGGAGTGTTGGAAAATGTGATTCCACTTATCTTAGTTGTGAGTTTCCATGTAAAAGTCTCTTCCTATTCTATAGGAGTGGTTTCCCTTGTTTTGTGTGTGGTTGAGATATTCTCTCAACCAACAGATTGTATGTCAACGGTAGTTTTCTTATCTTGAGACAATACTCCTATATATATGTAATATGATATTTGATTAATGTATGTGAATATAGTTGGCACTATCGGTTTTTTATCAATAAATTTAACATAGGAACTTTGGTGATTTGACACTATGAAAGTGATGTAGAGCAGTAAAACATCAAAATTTTTTTTTTTCTTTTTTTTTTTTGCTGCGAAAGATTTAACAATATAGGACAAATGAATTTAGCATCATCAAAACCTTAAACAACTAAAATCTTGAAATGGTTACCTTAAACACCAAAAATCTTGAAATGTAACCAGTATAATTGAGATTTCTAAATAATTTCTCCAAATTTTAACTAAATCATACATAATTTCTATTATTTTCTAGGTAAATTTGAAACCTCTTTAGACTAAGGTAAACATTACATTGAAGGGTAAGTAAAAGACAATTATTAGTCTCATGTATAAGTTGGTGTATAAGTTGATCTTGGCAACTGCATTTCTGACATGGAATTGGAAGGAATCTATTTGTGAAAATTACTATGTAAATTAATTATATATATATATATATATATATATATATATATATAATTTGTTTAGGTGAGAATTAGTTTTTCTAATAGCAAGTTCAAGATTTAGACATATATGTAAAAGCTTATTAAAATATAGTAGAATAATTTTGTTTGAATAAAAATGATGAATCCATTTGCATTTCAACGATAATAATTATGCTATTTAATAATTAAATTAATTTAACTTATATATATATATATATATATATTCCCAAATAAATCGACCAGGTGTTTGGAAGGCCTCCCACCACCATTGGAGGAGCTGTGCAATTTTCTGTGCATGCAAATATTTTAATACGCACAAATGGATTCCAAGGTAAGGTTTGCATTACTCGTAGTTTTTGAATCAATCATCCACTCGTCACATACATGATGGATTCAATCCATGGCATGGCTTCCTTATTATTAATTATTTTGCATCAACCGTCCTCTGGTGACATCAATGACGGATTCGTTATGGTTTCCTTATCATTAATTCTTTTGCATCAAACGTCAGCTGCTTACATCAATGACCGATGCATATCTGACAGGGAATTGGAAGGAATCTCTTTGTGAAAATTACTCTGTAAATTATATCTATATATATATATATAATTTGTTTAGGTGAGAATTAGTTTTTCGGATTGAAAGCTCAAGATTTTGACATATATGTAAAAGCTTATTAAAATATTGTAGAATAATTTTGTTTGAATAAAAATGATGAATCCATTTGCATTTCAACGATAATAATTAACTTATTTAATAATTAAATTAACTTTTATATATATATGCCCAAATAAATCGACTAGGTGTTTGGAACGCCTCCCACCACCATTGGAGGAGTTGTACAATTTTCTGTGGATGCAAATATTTTAATACGCACAAATGGAATCCAAGGCAAGGTTTGCATTACTCGTAGTTTTTGAATCAATCTTCCAGGCGTCACATTCATGCTGGAATCAATCCATGGCATGGCTTCCTTATTATTAATTATTTTGCATCAACCGTCAGCTGGTTACATCGATGACATCAATGACGGATTCGTTATGGTTTCCTCATCATTAATTCTTTTGCATCAACCGTCCGCTGGTGACATCGATGACGCATTCGTTATGGTTTCCGAATCGTTGCTTCCATCGCATCAACTGTCCGCTGGTCACATCGATGATGGATTCCTTATCGAAGCGTCTAACTGAGTTGACAAATTCGGAAATGAAGTGTGTTTGAAGCAATGACAATAATAAAATAGTAGGGCATCGAATCTCCAGCGGACGAAGAACATAACGAAAAATAACAAAAGTGCACCAAATCGAAAAAGAGAGAATGTCGGTGCACAAATCCAAAATGTCATTGTTTAGAGCAGAATAAAATAAACAAGGACATGATTTTATATTTATATTCCTTCATTACCAAATCTAATATAATTTGATTAACACAATTGTTTCATTATCAAATTTAAAATATTACAACGAGCGTACGAAATGCATAATACAGTTTATAAGCAAAGAACGTGAGATGGATCAGAGTAAAATAAGTCGTACATAACTCAAACACGCATTTTCAGATGCTAACAGAAAACTACTCATAATATTGAAACAACAGCTACAATTGCATACAACTAATTGGACTGTGCGTATGGACTCTCCGTCTCGCTTCTATGCCTCATTTACATTTATACAAAATTGAATCGGCTATTTCCCCTTCAATTCAAAAGGGTTATAATGGTGATGACCATCTAGAGTTGAAAGGTCTTGGGAGTGGCGCTTTTTAGAACCTGAAAAGGTATGGTGGTGAAGTTTGGTGAGGCGGTGTTCCGTGAGTTGACAAATGAGTATTATTTTCAACACTCCCCTTTAATTACAAATGACAACTTAACCATGACTTAATATAACTTAAACATGCATGTTGGTCTAGGTCTCATCTAGGCTTACAATGACTCAAAAACTTTGACATCAGCTCTTTAGCTATATTTGTTTTTCCTTTTCTTCTAGATTATGTATCATGTAAATTGTTTCATCTATTCCATTTTGTTGTAGGTTCCAAATTTCAGTTTCTTCATTTGATGTTGCAACTCTTCCATCGCGATATCTTTGTTTATCATAAAAACATAGAAAACCATTTCAGGTTGTTCATGGATGTCCTCTACGTCCTCAAAAATGTGCTTGTATGTGGATTGTTGCCACATGTCATCTTCTATAGTTTGTTCTTTATCATCAATCTTTTGATAATCAATTTGCTGCAACATAACGTCATAATATAATTTTATTCCTTCAGAAATCCAATACACGAAAATTATAGTGACATTTTAGTTTTCAGCATGGTCCATGTTGTCTTCAATATTCATTGTTGCAACTTCTATGAAAGCATCATCATCGGTTGCTTCTAACATCTGCACAATCAAAATCAATGTTAAGTTTATATGAAAAAACATCTTCAGAACCATATTGGATTTCTTCATTCTTCTTTCAAATGAGAGCTTTCTCTTCTTCTTCCATCTTCGACTTTGTTGATGCCTCATAATATCGATTCTCCACCTGTGCTTCTGCAAATATGTTTTCTTCGACTTGGTTTCCACAGACGAGTGGACTGATCTGACCAAATAAAAACATATCAATAAGATGTTTATGTTGCCTCATCTGCAACCACCCATCACAACTGAATTGTTCTTCATCAAAGTTAACATCAAAAAATTCAATTTCTCGATTCACTAAATCAGTTTCTTCTCCAATGTCAACATTATCTATGCCAAAATCAACTCCTGCTCATAACACACCATCAACATTGTGATCCACTTTCAACTGAGAGTCACCAAACTCTTCATCTCTCTTTAGATCTGCTGCTACAGATCCATCTTCATTTTCAACTTCAAGCACTTCTAAAACACATTGTACGATACTAGTATCTTGGACTTGATTACTCACCCTTACACCAAAAATCTTTTCAAGGTTATCCTAATATTCCTTTATTGTCTCTTTTCAAGGTTATCCTAATATTCCTTTATTGTCTTTGCATCTACAATGAGCAGAAGAATGTTGTCATCTGTGCATTCTTGTATGCATTTCAATGCGAAGGCATATTTCTACCTTTTGACTTCCAAACTTTCAAAATAGACCTTGAACAACTCTCACTATTGCTTTGAATATCTCAGCCTCTTAGATTTTCCCATTTATTTAATCACCTTATATTTTACAATCTTCACCAAATATAAATGTTGTTGTAAAACGAGATATTTTTCTTTTTTCTTTCTGAATCGCTAGCCTTTTCCTCAGTGACTCTTCACTCAATATTTCTATCCAGTTTTACTTCAAGAATTCAAAACTTGAAATTTATAAATAAGACCACAGTAAATTCACACCTCACTAACTGCTTAGATGTTGACTTCTCCAAAGGGGATTTTTTGCACTCAATGGTACATACGCCTCCGCTCTTTAGCTAGCAAAAATTTGATGATGGCTGCTTCACAAATGCGTTGAACACTACAAGTTCAACTCTCTTTACCCGATGGTTACTTCCATTTCCAGGCAGACTCAAAGCTCCATAGAAACACACACAATTCACTAGACAATGCATAGGTTCTCAATTTTCACCATATACAATAATCGCTCCTCTCTAACATTTTGTCCACTTCAACATTAACCTCATACAATTTAAACATGCATGCTCAATTTAGAGTGGCAGAGAATAACCCTCAATATTCCTTTTTGATATGGCCGTAGCTCTAGAGGCTCAAGACTTTCTCAACAACACCAACAACTTTAGCGAGATGCACTTTGCACAACTCTGTTCAACCTCACACAACAATGGATACTCAAAGAGAATTTTACAAAATCGCTCCACCTTGCTAGCTCCTCTTTATCTCTTCGAATCCTCTAATAACTTCAAATAATAATGGCCAGATAATACTTGCGATAGCCTTGGCCTCAAGTGCACTTACAAACTTTCTCTGACTTCATAGAACACTCTTCCGCATTCTAGCTTTGATAAAAAAAATTTAGCTGTGGTCACAGGATGATTACTTTCACTACGACTGAGTAGAGGTGGTTCTTTACTTTTATATGGCAATTGCATAAATATTGAGTTGTTCTACGTTCACTTTCAACAATGGCAGTGAAGAACGATTCTAATACGCTCAATTCCTGTGTCAACTACTCTAGCTCCTCTTCGACTCTTTCAACAGCAATCGAATGGCCAAAGGAGTCACAAAATATAGCTGAGAAAATTTGTATCACATCAAAGAAAATTACCACAGGGATAGCACCTCATAAGGAGCTTCTATAATTCCAGGCATCAATCCACAATGATGTTTAGCAAGTGGTTTATTTCAAGCGCTCATAGGTGGTGGCTGACCCAGATTTTAAAGCATTGGTATACACTTACTGTGCAATTACAACTATTCTAGCTCATATGCGACGTTCCTTCGTACTCTCACAAAAATAATGATAACGCTCTATACCTTAAATGCATACCATAGCTGCATGGCACAGGCTTACAAATCACCACGGTTAGCTCAAGACTTCAATTCTATGCTCGAGGGGAGGCTACAGTTTTCATGTGTCCAAGCTCCATACTTTGACACACTCCATAAATTTTCAAATGCAGACACGAATGGTAAATCACATTAATTTCCAAAAATAGTCCTTTCTTCCAAGTTAAAACTATAATTCTTTATTCTTTTATATGTAGTGGTTATCACGATGACGGTTTTGGCCATCGGGTGCCTAGACGAGAATGGAATATACATGGTCCAATTCACAACCTTTTCTCTCTCCGACTTTGTCGGAGCACAAGGGGATGATGACAGTCCAATCAACCTGGGTAACTCCTCACACATTCAACGGATACTCACAAAGAAACTTACCAATTCTCCCAATTTCGTTGGCTACACACCATACCAAGCTCTATTCAACCACCAACTTTGTAACTCTATTCGACTAGGCATAACAATGGAGTGTCACAGAATAAATTCTCTTTGGATCACTAATTGGCTCTGCTGCCAGATGCTACATTGATCAGAGTACAACACGACGTACATAATTCAAACATGCAACTTCGTCTGCTAACAAAAAGCTACTCATAACATTGAAACAACAATGCAGCAGGTACAACTGAACACAACTACTTGGACTGTGCATCCAGACTCGACAACTTGATTCTATGCCTCATCTACATTTATACAAAATTGAGTCAGTTATTTCCACTTCAATACGAAAGGGTTATGGGAGTCATGCCCATTCAAAGTTGAAAGGTCATGGTAGTGGCACCCTTTTGAACCTAAGAAGGTCATAGTGCTGGCAGTGAGGCGGCATTCGGTGAGGCGGTGTTCAGTGGGTTGATAGGCGGTAATTTTTTCCAAAAGAGACATAGAGTACTAAATTTGCCTTCTATCTGTAATTTTGGATTATGGTAGTTACAAATTTCGTAGCTGTTTATATTCATGTTAACTTTAGATTTATTAATGGTTTTGTTGTTGAGCATAAAATATTTACATCCTAATAGATTGTTGGAGAAACTAATTCCAATGGGTGTCAATCCATGTGTCATAATCAATTTGAGTTAATTGTACTTAAGTCTCACTCCAATCATTAATTATTGTTCTCTCTTTTATAATCTATTTAGCTATTGGTAGTATTGAGAAAAATACTCACTCCACACCTTTTATTTTTTAAAAGAAATTTGAAAAGCCAAATTAAAATAAATTTAGACTAATTTATTATATATAAAATAATCATTACTATAATCTCTATATATTAGTAATCTCTATATATTAAAAGTAGTCATTACTCAACTAACCCCTACCAAGCCATTCATTTTAAATAAATAGCCCAAAACAAAAATCGTGGTCAATTCTCCTAAATTAGAAATACGCCTTTGTTTTTAAACAAATTTAAAATGGAGACCCTTATCATCGTTTATTCCTGTTACGATAAATCAAGTACCTCCACCCTAACCAAGAAGTAAGATCCGTTACCTCCCTCCTATCGACCCAGTCAAATAGGTCCTAAACGTGTTCATACTAAAGTCACACTTTTACAAGTTAAACTAATAAAATTGAATCATATGTTTGGCGTACCAAATTTCACATTCATATTGGTGTTTCATGATGCACATATCAAGTAATAATGGGCTTTTCCAATACATATATTGGCAATAACGTTAATGCTCACTGTAACAAATCACAAATAGATATTTACTTAATTACTTTCAGTTAATTAGAAATCTACCATTATAATGATTTCACTGCTCAATTCGGTCCCACTAAGAATGGAGAACTTGCTCCTTCAATATCGAGCAACGTCGAACGAGAGACATGCTTACTCGCAAAATCGACCCTGAAAACAAATGATATTGTCAACTCTGAAAACAAATTGTAATATCGACTCTCAGAAGAATTCAAATGCTCAGTCTCGTCCCGGAAAAGCTATCTTGTAGATCATGCCGGATGTAGATAATGTAACACTAAATTATCAGTAGCTTTGCGCCTACTACCACTGAGCTTCTTTTGTGTCATGAAATATGGAAAAACCCTCCTCGCAAGAGCAGGAACATGACCATATCCATGTTATAGAAGCCAAAGCTATTTCTTAAAGATATGAATTGAAATTTGGCATCCGCTTAAAACCGATCTTTCTTTTCAGAAAAGAAATCCACTGGAATTTTATAAAACATTTTACTTTTTATTTTCAAAAATTTGATGTAGTTTAAATATTTATATTTAGATATTGCATGTTTTCTCTGTCTGAACTGTAACATCTCGACCTAACAAACCCAAGACGCTAGAAAAATGGCCAACAAATTCATTAAATGGAAAGGAATAAAAATAAAAAAATAAACAAGAACACAATTATATTAATAAATATGTAAAATGGAGACGGAGACGTGAATAATGAAATCCTAAATCTGTCTGAAATATCCCAAAAGCCAGGAAAAATCTGCCAACTGTACATCATTATTCCTATGTTTTGAAAGGAGAAACCCTAAACTTATTTATTCTTTTGGTATTGCTAAACGTAATGATTTTTATTTTTCCAATTTACTAGAGAATTTTAATGAATGAAAAAGCTTCCTATTCTAAAATTTAAAGATATACATTGATTCTAAAAAGCTTCCACTCTAAATTTTGCTCTTTACATTGATATACATTACCAATCAAGCTCTTCATAGGATAGTTAAAAGGATTTTTAACTTTTTCTTAACTTTCCCAAAACACTTAAATAATTATTCAAAATTTTCAATAAATATTAAGATGTTTGGAAAAAAGAGAGATATCAGTAGTATCAAAATATCAAAATAGGTAGCTTGGTATATAAAAAAAGGTTTGGAACAAGCAGAAATGTGGTTACTGTTGTACTTAACTTCCAAATAAATAGTAGAGTTGTGCATGTGAAAATTAGACTCCTGCATGTTTGTAAAAAAACAAAAAATATTCCCTTACGGGGTGATCAACCAGACGCACGAGACAACGTGTGGGTGATCAAAGTCACCACTTGGCTACAAGGTCAAGGACTGGCTTCCCCATCCTCTAACATTAACCTGTGTATGGGAGGAGTTAAGGTGATTCGTGGCAAATCTCAATTAGTGTCGACCTGAGCAAGAGGCAACGTTTGACGACAATGTATGGCGGGTGGTGGATGTATTTGGGCTTTTTCTGGGCTTATTGCGTGTTATGGGTATTTTTTGAGCAGGAGTAGGAAACATCGAAGGTTTCTTGTGTGGGAAAGGTGGTGACCCTGCCACTTGCGCTCCCTCCCTAGTTTTCAGGTCTGTGTAGTGGCATATTTCTTATTTGATCCGTGGCACTCAATGCTTGCGTGCATGACTGGAGCATGGCCTCTGGAGTTTGTGGTTATAAAGTTGTTTTGGTGCATGCGGGAGGAATCTCCTCTTTGTTTGCATGCCAATTGGTTTGCACCCCTGCGCATCTCCCCTTTGGGATTTTCTAAACTTAAGTAGTCTCTACGTCAAGGGTTGTGGTGGCAATGCTTTTGGGTATCTTGGCTTGTTGCTTTCCAGTGTCAACACGAGGGTGGTGGAGAGCTCGCTCAGCTCTACCCTGTTGGAAGGTTTTGGTGGGTCTAGTTGTATGGGTCCTCGTTGATGAGGGAAGGGAGAACTTGGGGGGTTTTTTTTGCAGCCTACACCGCCCTCAGTTGCTTTCCTAGGCCTCCTGGGACCGGCTCTAGTTCTGCAAGAATGTGTCAAGTTCCTTATCTTGGACAATTCTCCTCCCTAGCGAAGCCCAGCTCAGTTGGACAAGGGGGTCAGGGACCTTAATTATAAGTGATGGTTATGGAAGGGGAGAAAATTGGCACTGGCCAAGGCGACAAGGCGATTGATTGCTCAAGGTGGGCGACATCTGTAATTTGTGACAGCCAGGGTCGAGCATGGGGAACACACTCTGCAACCTCAACAATGGGGTGGGGTAGAGACGTGGTGGCAAGGGTTGATGAGGCAACGCAGGTCATGTGGTGCAAGGTCTGAGGGATGTACATCAATTTTGTTTAGAGAATTGCATGGATCTGATTCAATCAATGTTCGAGAGGGTGGAAAGGGCAGACCAGATCCACCGGGAAGAACATGCAGAACTCTTAGCTCATCTTAACAAAATGTAGTACTTTAAGTGCCATGTCTAAGAATCAGTTGTGTTGCTATGACGTGGACAGTATTTGCTAACGAAGGAAACAGAGATGCTGGAGTCCTGGATGCCTCACTTTGAAGAACACGACTAATTCTCTTTCTGCCCTTCACTTCTTTCCGAAGCAACCCCTCATAGCCCAGCTTCAATTACGTCAAATGGCTAGCATGTTATAGGTTTTCTCCTAGTTTTATGTGTTCTCTAGTGGTTCTAGCCTCCTAGGTTGTGGACGATGTCTTTAATTTCCTTTTTGTTTCTCTGTCATATGCTGCTCACGGTAGTCAACAAAGCAAGTTGGGCTAAGACTACCTGCATTTTTCTAATGATGTGCTTATTTTATGATGAATGAATAGAATGTTGATTTACAAAAAAACAATAAAAAATAAAAATTGATGGTATAGTCTTTTCACAATGGGTTGGGCCTCAAGGCTTTGATTCACTTCCATTTCCTTCCTTAAAAGTGATCATGCTTGGGCACATTGGTAATATTCAATAAGAGAGCCATATCTTTCATCTTTTAGGGTGTTTTTTCTCTTTACTGCTACCTTTAGAGGTTTTATAGTGTGGTCATTTCTTCTCATTAGAGGCTTGGTGTTGTCAAGGTTCAATTTATCACTCTAAATGAAGACTTATTTTCTCTTTCTTAAAAAAATTAATATGGATTTTCTATTTTTAAGCTTGATCTAGATGTAATTTTTTCAACTCACTCACTAACATATAATATTTCATAAATGCATTTATCAAAAAGAAGCATCCTTGGTGTTGACCAACTCAATTATTGAAGTTGTTAATGCTGAGTTGAAAAATTATAGGATTCATGGGATATTGTTAATTGACAATGATGAGTCACTTCTATTAAATCAACTTATTTTTCTTGCAACGAATAAACTGGATGCTAGTGATTTCAACTTGTTTTTGGTGAGTGATAAGGAATATATATAAGGAGAATAAATCTTGAACACCACAGTGTGATTTTATATTTTCTTTGTTGCATGTTGAATGAGCCAAGTTTCAAGAAATGGAATCTATTAAACTAGGAGAAAAGGGTTTTTTTCAAAATTCATATTGGGGTTTGGGATATAAATTTCTTTTTCTTCTATTCAAAATTGAATATGACAACTTGACATGTTCTCTAATACAATACTTGGCATATTGTAGGCTCCTTGGCCCATTTACAATCTTCGATAATTGGCTTCCACACAGATGATAAGGGTCAAACCAACTATCCTGTGTGGCTTGAGTTTCCATCGCTCCTTGCAAATTTTTGTCCATTTGTTGATTTCTTTTCTCACAATTTTACGAAGGGTTTGATTCAAATAGTAAACAAAATACGTTTCACCCTAATTTGAGAGCGAGTGTGAACATAAATTTGAAGAGAAAATTGGCCCATTTATTTCATTCATGACAACAAATGGAGTGCATTAGCATAAGGCATGTTATTTGAATTTTCCTAATGGCATGTTATTTGAATTTTCCAAATGCCTATTTTCCTTTTCGAACATAGGATTGTCTCATCTAGGAATATCCCCATAAAAATCCCCGTTTATGGGTTCCTCAATCTTCAAGAAATCTAGGTGTTTAGGACTTTCTTTCATAGCTTGAAAATGTATGTTCCTTAATTGGCTTAGCCTAAGCTACAAAGGAATCTACCATGCATGTCCTTATGGGATGAATTGTTCTCCTTCGACCACTAGGTATGGTTTGACTTATGATGGATTAGTGGTTCAAATGAATCAAGAAGGTGTTATATGTTCGACACAGTAAACTATTTCTAGTAACTCCATTGGTCCTCTAGTAAACCAGGAAGGCTAGGTTGTGTAGAAAAGTTTGGTCGTTAGAAGTATTCTGATTCACTGTATGGAGGTCAATGAGGCTTATGAATTCAAAATTAATAAGCACAAGAAGGTTTTGTCTCTAAATAATTTGGAGAGAATTGTTAGCTCTCTGAGCTATATGATAAAGGTAAATAATTTTAAAGAGGTGGTGACCCACTATCTTCATAACATGGATTCTTCCAGGCTAATGACCAATAAATTTTGATCATCGGCTAATCCCTTATAACCTAAATGAATCCCACTATTTTCATTGAATGATAAAAAAGTCACAACCGTAGGTACGATGCCAGTTTTTCAAGGAAATTTGCAGACTGCTAAGACAAAGATAATATTTTTGTACGATATTAAAATAGTTGGATTTGATATTTGTAGATGTATGAGTTATGTTTGCAATGTTGTCTACTTGTTTTCATCCATAAAAAGGGAGGGTGTTGCTACCCATTTTTTTTCGTTGTTTTATTACAACATCAACTAGTGATCCAACTAGACAATGTGTGTGGGTCACTCTTCTTTTTTGGGAGAGATTTATTGGCCTTTATTATCTCTATGTTCCAAATTTTAGTTTTAATCATACTCGCATGTGGAAATTGATGGAGGCCTCTCTATTATATGTGGAATAGAATATTAAAGCTGATGTTAATATAGTTAAATGGGATGGTTATTGGAGCGAAGGGGTTTGTTTACTCATCAATGATATAGAGAAGCGTGCCTTGCCTATGTGTAAAACTTCCCTATATATTGTTTATTTATATTTTCAGAAGAGAGGGATGAATTGCAACTCATAGTTTACTTGGAGAGAATGCATATAGGGCTCTTCTAGAGTTCAGGCTAAGTTGGACTAATTTTAAGAAATTAGTGAAGTCATTCCATTTTCTAATAATATGCATTTGGTTGATGTTTTGATTGATGGCACAAGTTCATATCACCTTCCCATTTTTAATTCTATCTTTATAGGGAATGTACCTGACTCCAAACCCTCATCTCTATTGAAGTTTAATATCACATTCAAAGTATTCATACTTATGTTCATTTCATCATAGTGTTTGGTATATTTTTCCTTGTCCTTGAGGGATAGAGGTTGGATTTTATAAGGGAAAACAACCATTTTCCATTGTATGAAGATTATACAGAGATGGGATAACTTGATTCCACAAAAACATAAGGGAGAGATTTAGGATGCAAAAAAAACTAGAAGAGGTACGTATTCCTATGGAAAAAGACTTGCATAACATCACTCCCTAGGAGAAGGCAACAAAATATGAGAATGTGGTTCATAATTAGGAAGAGTATATTACTAGATTGGATTAAATTCATTCCCTATTATGGTGGATCCAATCATGAGAGCTTGAAGTTATTATTTTAATTTATAAAGAAGAAATATGTCATCATACAACTCTTGGTCTATAGCAATTAGATGGAATTATGAGGAGAATCTAGTTGAGATTTGAGGCATGTTTAGTGATGATTTTCAAAATTATTTATCTTGTTACCATCTATAATATTCATTTTTCACTACTAGGGATCCCTCTTATAGAGTGGTAGTCTCAATTAGAGATTGGGATATTTAGGATAAATAGTTTACAAAGAAGAGTTTTTTTTTTCTCTCTTCAATGAAAACGGAATTCACCCAGTGTTGATTGTCTAAATTCTGATTTTTACAAGGTGATGTGGAATATGTGTGGAGATGAGTACTGTACCCTTGTTGAGTAGGAATTTTTTACAGGGATATATTCTAAGTTTCTTAATGAGAGACTTATGAAGCTTATTTTAATGAATTCAGTAAGAGATGTTATTGGTGGGTAGAGTTTGATTACTCTATTAATCATTTCCTATAAAACTATAGCTGGGGATATAACAGTGATGGTGTGGGACAGGGCTAAAATTTTACTTCACTAGTAATGGACATGTTTTTCTTAGGGACCATTTATTTTGTATACAATATTATGAACTTGGGAGGCTATAAATGGGATATGGATATATGTTAGTAGACGCTTTTTCTAATAATTGATTTTGAAAAAATTATAATCATATTAACTACAAATTTATCATGGATATATTGAGTTTACTTTTGTTTGGACAATGATTTGTTGAAATAATCAACACTTTGTTTGCATGTGCCTCTCCTTTTATTTTGGAGAATAATGTGTTGTCCCCCTACATTGGTCATAAGTCCATCTGGTAAAGATTCTCATTATCCCCTTATGTTTATGTTCTAATAGCGGATTTTCTTCAGTATGTATTGGAAGAAACCCTTTTGGAGTGTTAGGGTAGACATGTCTCCCCACCCTTGGGGGAGGAAATGGTTAACGAAATATTTGTAGCTAACTCCTTTAGAGTGATCTCTATTGATTAAGAGAGAGTTCCAGCTACTAGAGATACTATTTCCATATTATATGAGGCATAAGGGCCTATCATATACAACCATCAAATGGAATTTATGATTTTTGGTCTCCCTCACCTACATGGAATCCAACTACTTGGATTTTTGTTCAACCAAGTATTGTTGTGATATATCTTGGAATTCCTTTTGCGGTTTATCTTTCTCTAATTACTATGTGGGATTGGCTCTTCAATATATTGCAATGCATATATTTATTTCAAATTTAAAGGATCTTTCTTTTGTTGGTAAGCTATTGGTGGTGATAGAAATTAAGTAAGCCTCTCATAGACATTATGGGCCATGTTGGCTACTTAACATGAATTAGTTCTTCCAAGTTTAGTAGATCACACTTTCTTGTCTATCATAAAAATATGGTGGATATTGGAGCATTCCAATTGTTACCTTAAATGCTTACACCATGGCCAAGGATGAGGGATGCCTTTGTTTGATTGATGTGGTGACTCAAGAAAACATTTTTTCGACCAAATGGGTAGCTAGATGTGTGTAGAATTCATCCCATTCAAAAGTGTTGATGTAATACAAAATGTTAGTAAATAGTAGAGTCATTTTGGGTTACATGGTAGAATCTCTTCTCCTTCGCATTTTAGATTGTTGGTTCATGTCAATTTTGTGGGACCAAGTGAATTTCCAAGTGGGTTTTGCATGCAGCCAAGTGGTTGTGCCTTTTTGATCTTTGACTTTCAGCGCCAACATGAGACTCTTCATATGGCTCTAAGGATGTTTCTTGTTGATTTTAGGATTTAGGAAACCGACTTCTTCTACAGTGTTTAAAAAAGATAATTATCGCTATTGTAGATTTACAAATTAAGGGAATGGTGCTTTGTTTACATCTATGTTGATATACCATTGCTTTACACATCCCTAGATAGGAAAATTTTAGCAAAAAGAGATAAATGCATAGAAGATCAATGAAAAAAGACTAGGCATTGCAAGATAGGGGTGTCTATGACAACAAATACCTACCGAATAAAATTTCCAATTGTAGCTTCAAGATCTTGAACCTTTCACTTTATACCTAGGTTTGCTACTTTTTGAGCCTAATTTTAAGTGTGCAGATTTAGCTTTTTCCCTATGCGTTGAGCCACCTCTTCTTGGTTGTAGCACCAATTGAGATTTCTATAGACACCAACAACATCAGTAGAACAATCAATAAGTCAAGTAGAATAGACAAATCTATAAGCTAATACTATTTGATGTGCTCAGTAGTTTGAATGTGGAACACCGATATATGTTAACAATCATATATTATATAATTAAAAATATATAAACAATAAAAAGAAATAACAATTGTGGGTTATGCATCCAGTTGCATGCAACCCACATGCCTTTGTATCACTAATAACTAGTACAAAACAATTAATTAGTTACTATAAAAAGGACTAAAATTTCAATATAAACGACCATTTTTAGTCGGTGACCAGTAGTAGCTAATTTAAAGTATCTTATAACACGACCAAATTTTAGTAATTTTTAGCTTAGTCATTAATTCGTTGTCTAAATTTTATCGTTTAGTAATATATTTAGTCATTTATTTGGTCATTAATTTATTCATTGATTTACTAAGTCATTAATTGCCACAATTAATGAGCAAATATATTACTATATGATCATTTGAGAAAACTAATTAATGACCAAAATGTTGGTCGTGTTATAAGATACTATAAGTTAGTTACTAATAGTCATATATATGCAAAATTTAGTCATTGTTTGAAACAAATTAGTGACCAAAAAATTAAGACTAAATTTTGGTCATGTTATAAGATACTGTAAATTAGCTACTAATAGTTGTATATATTCAAAATTTAGTCGTCATTTGTAATAAAAAGTTTATCATTTGCAATAGCTATTTATCTTTTTTTGTAGTTTCATATTCATTATATAAATTACTAATTTAGTAGTTTATATTCATTTCATGTACTTTGATTAATAATCAATATAAATGACTACATTAGTCGTCTATTCATTTTATTTGTGTCTGTCATTAATTAATATAAACTACTAATTTAGTAGTTCTAAATTGATTTTATATGTTCATTATTAATCAACATAAATTAATCCGTATGATTTTGCAACTAAATTAAAAAAAAAATCCATACAACATGCATGTTCACGTAATATGAAAACGCAGAGTTACATATGTTAATTAAAATAATAAACAATATCAAGTGCAACAATAAATAATTTCAACCACATAAATTATATTATATGAAATCTCTAGTATTACAATATGAGTTTTCAACATAATATTATTTCGAATACAATTTACATATGACATGTTGTTTCATCACTTCAAAACATTATCATTGTGTTGCCAAGACATTCGAGGTGAATTCACCAAATCTAAATACTTTACCATAAATCTCTATGTGTGTGTCTTACGGAGGATATTGGTGCTAAGTGTATCACTAGACTGGTTCTCTTCTCTCTCTCCTTTTGCATTTTTCACTCCAGTATTATTGTTCTCCTCTTTCTTCCATTCTTGCTTCTTACCATCAATATTTAGTTCCTTTTATGAAAACAAAAGATGATAAATATATGGTGTAAGGCATGAAATATGATGAAGACTAGAATGTAAACTAGAATAGACTATAAAGGATTTATATGAAATATACCTCAATAGCAGGAATGTCAAAGCCATTTTCCCCATAAAAGAAACAAACTCGAACAAGTTTTCTCTGTTGAACAATACTGGCCACTATGTGGTTAGATTACATGTATAAACAAAGCAAACAAAACGTCACCACAAAGAAAAGAACCTTAGTTACTTAGTATTCAACCTTTAGGAAAATCTTAGGCACAATCATGCCAACTAAGTTACATGGTGAAAAGCTCAAGTTGTAAACAATTTATGAAAACAAATAATTTGAGGTGTGATGTCTAATCCTTGTTGATTTGTTTGCAACGACATTTCGTTGTCTAACACATGAACTTTGTCAAATATATAAAGAAAATGTTCTGAAATAACAATGTGAAATTTAACTTTTCTAATAGCCATGAAATTTTTCTAACACAAAAGAGTTAAAAGGATTTCAATCAATATCATGTAATACTAATTTCATCTTCGAGCCTTAGATGTTGTTTAAATGGACATGATACCAAGTATTTTCAATTTCATAGTTAAAATGCAAAAAAAATCAAAAGAAAGATTCCAAAAAAAATCGAACAATAAAGAGAGGATATCATAAAATAAACATTGCAATTATAAAAAATTTGTTTACCTGACCATCGATGTCTTGTCCGACATTCCTAAAACATTTGTTTGCCTGAAATAACCATTAGGTGAAAGAATCATAACATTAAAAACCATATGAATCACTACTAGAAACATTTCCAAAGTCAATGGCTTAGGTTCTTGAAGGATCATAGCCTATATCTATCCCTCCTGAATGATCATAGCCATGTTGATTTTCTAAGTGCAATGTAGACTAGCACAATATTTCTGAAATACTGATTAATTTTGATGTTGATCTTCTTTTATTTTATTCCAATATATCATTCAACAATTATACTTAAAAAATTCAACCATACATGAACAATAGAATAGTATAAATCACAATGCATAAGAAAAAGAGAAAAATTGCCTTAGGAAAACGTGCCCATCATAAAAAAAAAAACAAAAGGTCCAATCTAGAGTGTGCCAACAACAAAGGATTATTAAATCAAAATCACCATCTAACATTACGAAAATGTTAGATCACATCAAGTCATAATACAATTAGTCCCTTATCAAACTCTAACAACTTAAGATATAGCATATCAATGAGGGTATTAACATCATGAAACACCTTACCCCTAGGTTATGTCTAGCAAATGTGATATTATAAAGTTAAATCACCTAGAAAAATCTCACAAAGGCACCCTAGATCATCCCACCATAGCAACATGATCAGAAAAAGGGACATATTAGAATGGATAACACATCCAACCTTAAAAGTGTGTCTGCCATCACACATCCATCATAAGGACCATGAGGATTTTCACCTAGTGAAACCCAATAATACCACATTATTATGGAAAAGTTACCAATAAAATTCAATAATCATGAAAAATATATCTCCTAGCCATCATCATCTAACCCCCTTCAGGGGATAGAACCCTCATCCTTATACAAGATAAAAATATATACCAAACCACCATTATGAGATAGTATGATCCACATCCATCAAGAATGCAACCAAAGGGTGATCAACAAAGCAAGCACATGTAAGTGAGATGCCATTCATGATTCAACCAAGGAGAAGTGAGATTCCCCTAACCAAAGATGTCCATCAAGTGATATGATGTGATGAAGAGAAGAGGTCTCATGAAGTTGAATGCCACCCATCAACTACTTGCAACACCCTCATGGCTAGGGCCAAGTTGGTATATTTCTCCAAGAGCAATAAAAACAAATCTCCATCAATGTGATGAAAATCACAAAATGGGATCTCGTATAATATAAGTTGTGACAAACACAATTTTCTTTTGTGTGTTTTTCATAAATTCGGGCATCCTTATTGCTTGAATCTAGGAAATTCTAATCCCGATTCCACTTTCATTTTATCAATTGGTTGTATATTTTTAGGAAATGGTATACCATATTGGACCAGCACCAAATCCTTACATGGAGAACTTTTTTCCACTCCCTTTTCTCCTTTTTCTTCCATTGATGGTTGTTGTGTGAATGCTGTTCTAGCGTAAGAATTGGTTTATGTTGATTTTTCTCTACCATTTGGACCATCCTACCCAATATTAGTTGAATTTTGGCACAACGACTGATATTAGTCAGCTGAAAACACTCATTAGGTTGTTAATATTTGACATAATCATAACCTTGATAAACAATCTCCAGTTCAAAGAGGCATGTAATGAAGTCTTCATGAATCTTCCTGTAGAATCATCGTAGGGTATTTAGTGTGATTTTTTTCCCTGTTCCCAAAGATTCATCACTCGTGGACATGGCAACTGGAAAAATAATGGAACCGTTGCTGCCACTATTTTTGTGTGTGCTCACCATGGTTTTGGAGGGTCAAAGATTCAAATGTTGTTGTTGTGCCAAAGATACATTCGTGTTCCTAAAATGGATCCACCATTGCTCTCTTTTTCTCTTCATATATCTCCATTAGGGCGCAAGATTTCCAACAAGGATGTGAGCCATACATTCCCGACAATGGCATAAAAAATGTCAAGAAATTTCAATGGTTATAGGTTTTAAAATGAGTTCACAAACGTAATATCCCTACAATGTCAATCTGAAGGCATAAACTTACATCCAAAAATTACAGCTTTGAAATTCATTTTTCCATTTTTACAGTCCTTAGAATCGAAATATCCATGATAAACTTTTAGAGATTACAGAAGAACATGGAAAATTATCTTTAACAACATTTCTTCATCCATAAATCACTATTGTAATAGACTAACGGAACTAAAAACACAGAAAATCATCAGGAAACACAACTACATCAACACATGGTCATTGTTGTGTGTTGCAGGTGAACTCATCCAACCAACAAACTCTAATGTGCACTTGTTACAGGAAGATAGTGCACACAAACGTGAAAACATAAATATGAAAACCACCTTTAAATTTTGCCTTCCTCTGTCTTCACAAGAACTACAATGCTTCATGATGTCTTTTGACTAAGTAGACTTTTAATTACAAACAACATTAATGATAAATTACTTTTATTACATACGTAACATAGAAATCACATTAGATAGGCATAACAATTAGAAAAAAATGAGCCCAAAGGGTTGGCTCAATTGGTTGTTGCCCACATTGATGGGCATTTGACTTGTTCCATGCTAGTAGGTACCCAATTCGAATCCCCCGGAGTGAGGCACATGAGTCCATGCCATTGTGTCTGCTAGAGATGCCACCCACAAATGTGGGGAAGCATCCATTGGATTTACCGAGAAGGTTTTCCTTGGAAAATATCCTTAACAAAATATTAGCATCTATCATAAGTTATACCCAGTCCACTTGAGAGTGACATGTAGGTGGAGGAATGAGAACTCCATTTCGAACCCAATTTGGATAAAATGTTGTAGATGTATAGGTGAGAATTTTGATGCAAACAAAGTTTCAAAATCCATCCTCCATATCTAAAAAAATTCTGTCGAAGGTCTACCTTAGTGGGAAAAATGCATAACTATGATGTAACGTAATGGTGCATGATGGTGATAAGAGTACACAATACCAATGTGAATACTCACACACAAGAGAGAAACCACGCAAGTATGAGATGATAGGAAATTGTCATAATGTCCACATATGGTACACTCTGCTTTGTATTATGCATATATAGAAGTACAAAACCATTGGAGAGTAACCAAGCTTGACCAAGGTTGTTATCGTTACAATAAAACATACAAATGAGAATGGAAAAATAGAGTAAAAACTGGAAATTAAAATAAATCCTATATTTATGCTTTTGGTAGCTTGTCCTAGCCTATATTTATGCTTATTGTAGCTTGCCCCGCTTGAGGGATAGGGTAATTGAGGACACTGAGAGTGGTCTGAGAGTAGCTGCATCAAAACAGCATATCTACCAAATCAGAGTGAGGAGGCTAGATTATAGAATGTGAACTAATAAAAACAAAATCAAAATAGTAAATGAATAGAAATTGCTTCCTTAGGAAGCAAGGGCAACATCTATAATTCGAGAACTGCAAAGAACTATATAAACAACTAACCTGGACCTTAATACATGTAAATAATTGTGTGATATTAAGGAGTAAAATCAAACACCCATGGGAACAAAACCACTGCTCCCTAACTGAGGAGGGTTTCCAATGACCCCCCAATATAGAGAGCCAAATCCACCTTGTGTTGGGTTGTGTTATATTGTTTCCATGACTAGCCCCAGCAGTAAAACTAGGGGGCTAGAGTGGGTGCGGAGCCCCCCGTTTCTTGTGCGGATGTGTAGCGGGGGCATCACAAGGGGGCGGCAACCCGCCCCCATACGGGGGGTTTGAGGGGGGTGGTAGCCCCCCTCTACGGGGTGTGGGGTAGTGCCTCGAGGAATTTTTTTTGGACCCTATATTAGGTGGGTGAACCTACCTATGGTTTTGTGCATGGTTTTCGCACATGGTTTTGGGTGTGATGGTTTTTCGATCCATGGTATTTTGTAGATCCGGTCAAGGGAACTACAGTTATGTTCTAATCCAGGGTTAATGGAATGGGGTTTATGAATGCTTGGGCATGTATATATATGTATTATAACATTGAAAGGAACATAATGAAAAATCAATCTGGTAGTCCTGGTTTTAGGATTCAGGGGAAAATATCTATGTATATTTGTTTTATGTGTTATGCTCTTGCCTTTAGTTATTTTATGTTTTAGAATTCGTATGCAGGTAATTTCTATACGGGGTTAAAACCTACACCTTGAACAATACCTCCATTTAGAGTTCCATCTCCTGTAACAACATAGAATAGCGGTTGAACAACATTGAAGCCATCATTTGCACTCCTTGAGGTAATTTTCCTTGGTTGCATTTGCAGGAATGAAACAAGACCATCCTACTTCGAGATCAACTCCCTCACATCAATAGTTTCCTCAACATCCCAAACTTGGAAACCATTCACATAGACAAGGAGGAGAACACGGTGGGAAATAGTTTCCCCATCTTAAAAGAGCATGAATTGAGGGAGGATATTACTCTCTTAGATGTGGTTGTGCCAATTACCACCCATTCAGGGAAACTCCCTATAACTTAATATACCTGATACTCTTGATAGATTAGAATAAATTCTCTAATTATTCCCATATTAATTTCTTCCTTTATTTATCTAAATATATATGTCCCCTTAAAGAGATAAAAGGTTATGTTTGGAAAGGTCCTCAGTCTGAAAGGAAAAAAAATAAACTTATTTATTACATTCTCCTATAATTGAAATAACTTAACTATATGTTAGTCATTGTTCCACGTTAAGTAGTGCTCAACTATAGAAATTCAAGAAGTGGGCATGGTTATTCTTTTCAAAATGCTAGGATGTTTATCTTAATTTCTCAAGAGTTTGAAAATCATTTTTAAATGTACATCCCCAATAGGCCTGATGAAGTATGACTCAAATTTTCTATCTGCTTATGTAAGTTGTGTAACTCTCTGCGCAGCTGCAATACTTTAGCATAAACATCAATAGCCTTAATGTCTTGTTGTACCTTGCTGACTTCTTTCTCTAGAAATTTTATTCTTGCTTCTTGTTCCTTAAGAGTGAGAGATAAATAAGCAACAACCACAACTTCGAATCTTTGAATTATGGATAAGGTCGGCAAAGAATGTAGAAATATATGAGATCACATTCACGAAATTCAAGTGCTTCCCTTAACTGTAGTATAATTAAGAGATAATATACTTTTCAGTGAAATAATACACAATATTTCAAATGAGAGATATTCCATTGTCATTGTAATCAGATTGCATTTAAGAAATCATAACAAAGACAAATAACTACAACTAAGGGAATCCACAAATCATGTATACATCCCAAAGTGATTTCTAGAATAAGAGGGAGGAAAGATGCTATCACATAAACCTAGAATATTCTTGTTACTAATGAGAGAATCAGTATAACTTTGTGCCATCAGTAAACATATAACATTGATTTGAATAACATTGCAATAAAATCTTCTATTAACTAAAAATAATGGGCGAAATAAATCCAGAAATCATGGTTGTGATAGTTTTTTGATGTCCAAATCCCAAAACCAAATAGTTCAACTCCACATCTGTAGAGAGATAACATAAGATGCACAATGTCCAAATAAAATACTAGGAAGAAGATATTCTACAGCTAGAACCAATATCTCCGCTATTAAATGATTCTCTATATACATTTTGAGAATGCATATGAACTTTATTCCCAAAGATCATAGCTTCCTTCGTTGAAAAGAAATGGACCAAGAAACCTGTAAATATTGATATGAATTAATCTTTGTTCCTTCTAGAGTCAGCCCTAGAGGAAGGATCTTTGAAGTGATTATTTTGACAAAATCAAGGGACCTTTTGGAGCATAAATCCATGAGTAAAATAGGATCCAGGTTGAAAAATAGAGAAGACTAAAACTACCGCTACTATATTCATCAAAGTCTATGTGTGTGAAATTGATTGGTTCACAACCGTAGTCTCATGGTTCTGGAGTACTTGAAGGACATTGAGCAATGGAAGGAAATATAATCATTGAAGTTTTGATCCAATGAACCTTGTGCAAAACCTTGTTGAAAGGGCAGGGGACCAATTTATTTGGGCAGATTATGGAACAATGTTTCTCCATGTCTTTCCTTAAGATACTGGATTTACAACTTTGATTGCAAGGAAACAACGTGAGTGGACATGTACCATCATGCTCCTCATAGTGAATAGTTGACAACACCTCTGCAGAACCTTCATTGCCACACATAACAGGCTTTAATGGGCATTTCACCTTGTGTTCTACAAGCTATAGTCTCTTCTCAAACCTCACTTGACAATAATAAATTCTACTCTGATTATCCCATTTAAGCAAAGGTTTGGCTACAACTTTTATTTTTCCTTCCAAACATGACCCTATATTTTCGATCTCTTGAGAAAATTTGTCAATCCTCACATCATTTAAGTCCCGAGAAAGCATTCTTCTCAAAACATGCCTAAACAAAATTCTCTTAGACCTTAGAAAGCTTTGTAAAGAATCCCCTAAGACATTAACTAGGCTTTGGAACCAACCATTCCCACTCCCAAATGCATAGGCTTCAACTTGCTGATGCAAGTAGTCAAACATTTCATTCTTCAATCTTTCACAAAAAAGGTTCCCTGCTTGAATGGATCTGCAGAGGCTTTCTCCACACTATTCGCAACTAAAGTATTCAACAATTGTCCGATGATTAGTTTAACTTGTTTCACGTCATAATATCCACACTCTTTCAAATAAGGTACGACATCATAATTTCCATCAATTCCAATTGTTGAGGGGCAGTTCGATCCCCCCCCTGAAAGAATTGAATGATAGCATAAATTCCTCCAAGAAGACCACCAAGAAGAAATAGAAAACTTATCAGTAATGAAAATAGAGGTTTTATAAGGTGCTCACTAAGAAAACTGAGATTTTTAAGGTCTGCAATAAAGGTACTGAGAGAAAATAGATTTTTATGTCCCCAACAAAGGTTGACGGTTTCAAAAATAATGAGGAAATTTTCAAGAGACATCCAAGAAACACAAAAAACACCCAAAAATAAATGGGAATGGAATCTATGACTCAAAGCCTATAAAACTTAAGCTAGAGTTTTAGAAGAGACTCAAACCCATGATTACCAATTCATTTATTTTCTACCATAAGTTCAGTTAGTGGTGACTTGAAGGTCCGATCTCGAAAGGTTGTAGCAAGTTTCTTGCCAACCTCAAAAGATACTTCATATCCAATAATATCTTGCAGTCTCTACTTAATAAAGGAAACCCATCTCACTTTGTCATGCAAATAACAAGTTTCTCTCTATGGTTAAAATGTCTATGTCATCGTTTTCTCATTGGCATGGAACATTTTACTTTGCCAAAATATTTCTTACTCTGGATATGCACACACACACATGCTCCCAGGATATACCTTAATGAACCCATTAACATTCCAAAACTTATGATGAATATGTCTAATCTGTAAATATCTACACCAATATTTTTCAACATATGAGCTGACTGAGTGTATGGTAAGAACATTCGATTGACAATAAAGCCTATGCAATTTCCCACCACTACAAAGATCAGGTATGTTTAATATATTTGGAGTGCATATATTTTTATTTCATCATTAAACTCTCTCTAGGTGTTTAAGGAAAATTCTTCAAGCCACAATGGATATGGTGGGTCCACTAGATTCTTGCTAGAATGTGTTTCTCCAAAGTGCAATTGAAGAATGATTAATGTGGAATTCATGAAAAAGGGTAGAGTCCTAGACCAATATTTTCTTTAGTGACCATGACATTGGAGTAGCTCAGTCTTTTAGAATATGGAAATTTTGATTAGTTTGCATAGGTTTTTTTTCCAGGAATTTACTCCTCAAAAGACGTACATTTTCATTTCTGTTTTCTCATTCTTGAAGCAATGCAACTACTAAAACTAAGAGCTAATTGATGAAATTCAAACAATTTTATTTCTTGGTTCTAGGAGATAGTAACTTTTCTTGCCCCCTTGAAAACAACTACTTTTTTGCTTATGCTAAAGTGGAGATAGACAGGAATATATTTGAATATGGGTGGTTGCAATGTTCCTAAAATAATTTAACACATCTCTCGGGATTCAAGGAAAGTAACAAAAAAATTGGGTTGTTTCTACCTAGAAAGTGTTTTTGAAGTGTGTTTAAGATGTGTCCCCAAGATAAATGATTGTGCTATATGCATGAAAAATTGAGATTTATTTATAGGACTATGTCTATACTATAATTCCTTTTTTGTAGAAGATATCTTATTGCATGTTAGTATTACAGATAAACTAGAACTTAGAGAACTATTATAAAGCAGGAGAAATTTTATGTTACTATTAAAGATTTGAATTTCCTATGAATTAAGCGTTCCACATGAATGGTAATTAGGAAGCACACTTTTTCCCTTGTTTATTATTTATAATTGTTCCTGTTCTTGGTCGTGGTTTCCTTAATGTTGAAGTTGTTTCTTTCTTGATCTTGATTGCCTTACACTTTTGTCTATGATGTTGTTTACATGGTATCCTAAGTTTCTTTACTCTTCTTCGCATGCCTTTCTATATGTATGGTTCTTGAACAAGCCCATCTATCTTACACCAATTTCCTATGCTTTTTACATTTTTTGTTTTATGTTTTACTTCAAATCTTTGACTTATTGATAAGGTATTCGAAGAATGAAGAAATATATGAGATCACCTTCACGAAATTCAAATGCTTCCCTTGACTATAGTATAACTAAGAGATAGTACACTTTTCAATTAAATAATACACAACATCTCCAATGGGAGATATTCCACTGTCATTGTAACAGGCTTGCATTGAAGAAATCATAACAAAGAGAAACAATTACAAGTAAGGGAGTCGACAAAGCGTGCAGACATCCCAAAGCGATGTATAGTACCATAGGGAGGAAGGATGCTATCACATAAACCTGGAATCTTCCTATTACTAATGAGAAAATTAGTATAGGTTTGTGCCATCACTGAACAACTAACATTGATTTGAATAACATTGGAACAAAAGCATCTAATAACTAAAAACAATGAGAGAAATAAAGCCAACAATCATGGTTGTGATATTCTTTTGATGTCCAAATTCTAAAAGAAAATATTCCAGCTCCACATCTACAGAGAAATATCATAAGATGCACAATGTCCAAATAAAAGATTAGAAAGAAAATATTTATAGTTAGAACCACTGTCTCAATTATTAATTGATTCTCTATATATGTTTTGAGAATGCATATGGGCTTTATTCCCAAAGCTTAATACTTCTTTCGCTGGAAAGTAATGGACCAAGAAACCTGGAAATATTGATATGAATTAATCTTTCTTCCTTTCAGAGTCAACCTTAGAGGAAGGATCTTTGAAGTAATTGTTAGCTCTGCTACATTTTGTGACATTCGATGGATTGAAAACAGGTGTGACAATGTTGTTCCATGCCTTATCCATGCTCACAGCAGCTGGTTTCCTTTTCTCCTTTGTTCTCCTTATAACTCCATAGCCCCTACTTTCCATATTCTCCTTTGAAGCTTTGCCTAATCCCGTGTTTTATCTGAGCCCCGCTTTCTCTGTTTTGTCTCCTAAAACTTCTTCTTTCCCCGCTAGCCCTGTTTTCTTTCAAAACTCTGCACGAGTTATTCCATAAGCCTACATTTACTAAAGACCAGGCGCTTATTCCACAAAACCATGCCCATATTAGCCTCAGCTGCATTCGCAGCCGCAGCCGTTGATCGTCGTGATCCAACAGTCGCAGCCCTTCTTCGTGCACGTTAAACATCATGCATATTCCTCGCCATCTGATTGTCTATCGCATGATTGGACGGTAGTCGGAAGCCCCGATCGCGCGACCTGCCTGCCCGTTAATGTACGATCGCGGTGATTTCCTACCGGTGCCTCCTGCCACGTGTCACATTTTTTATTGGATCGCATGGTCGCATATAGAAAACGCTCACCTCCGATAAGCTGTGTGGGGAAATGCTTTCTGCCTTCCTATACGGCCCCCGCTCATTAACACTTGTGTAGTTCACGCGCCCATCAGCAGTTGGATCTGCCGCTCGCAATCCAATGGTCCACGTTCTCCCTACTCCCCTATCTTCCGTTAACCTCCGTAAACTATCCTCCACCGTTCGATTACGTGATCCGATGGCCCTCATTTATTCCATCGTCCATCTCCTGATCTCCCATATCAACAAATCTCAGCCGTCCATCCATTTCATCCAACGGCTCACATTTCCTATTCCCGCTTCCTCCCAATAGCTATTGCAAAGTGCCCTCCACCATCAATTCGCACTATCCAACGGTGGATCTTCCTCCATGCCGCCTACGCCCACTGCCTCTACCATGCTTCCGAGGGACGTGGGATAACAATGATCAGCTTCACACCAGCACTTTGAACATTGAATCCTCAACAACCGCATTCAATGCAATGTACACCCAAAGGATGGCCAAGCAGCAGAAAGGCCGATTTTGTTCATTAAAACACACAGTTTGCAACAGAGACCCATATCTGATTGTAAATGTGGTTGGTGATCCATTATGACCCTTCCACACTTTGAACAACAGAGAAACTTTGTAAACAAACTCCATATATACCCAAAAAGAAGATGTAATCAAGGGGATGGATATTGTTTTGATGTAAGGTTCAACTTCTGGAGACTGTAACTATTGTGATACCTGCAGCATCTGGTCTTCATTTTCAGCTAATACAAGCTTCTTTTGCTATTAATTGCTCGCTTTCCACTTATTCTTTGTTCCAGGCTATGCCTGTTATGCAATCTTTATATGCTCTTGACCTTTAGCATTAGAGGGGCTGTCATCCCACCTCTGTCTTAGAATATAGTACGTATCATTGAATTTGTATGCAGGATTTTGTTTGCTTAATGCCAGAGAAATGTCATCTTGTCCGTGCATTAGGCAATAGATTTACAGACCTTTTAACTGGTTGCAGCCAGCCATCACAGGGTCCTGTGCATCTCCTGGTGTGGTCAATATTCTCCATCTTCACTCAATCATCAAACTGTGAGTAATTGGTGGTCTAAAGCCTTGTAGTCTATGGGTGTTCACCCATGTCTGAGGTTAAGCAAAGTAGAAGTGGTTATCTGGCTTGAATATGCATCATTCCTTCCATTCATCCACCATTTTCCAAAATTTTTGTTGAGTTTGTAATGTTCCCGAGCATCTCTGATATACAACCTAGGAGAGTTTCTGGGGGTGATAACAGTAATTATTCTAACAATCTCAAGGGACCTCTTGGGTCATAAATCCATGAGTAAAATAGGATCCAGATTGAAAAACAGAGAAAATAGGAATGCAACAAATTACAGAGATAACCATAAACATAGAGATGCAGCAGAAATAATACTTCATTTCATTGATGTAAAATATTGAAATATGCTTACAAGCAGCAATGGAAATAAACCAGCTAGGGCAATGGTAGCTTATCTCTGAGAAGAGATGTGTCAGCTACATGCCTCTGAATTGTGTTACAATGAGGCTCAAAGGCCTATTTATTGTTTAGAAACAATGGAAAACCCTTAACATCCAAAAACACCAAATTTTGGGCCCCGTTTTGGGTAAGCTGCTACATCAACTTCTCGGGGTCGTAACTTTGGCACCCGATCTTCGTTTGAAGCGTACAATAGCTCGTTAGAAAGATCTATCCGAGCACTACAACTTTGAGAAGAGAAAAAAAGGTCCACGGACCCATGTTTCTCCCAGATTTCCCAAAAACCGTCGTTTAGGCCCTGAAAATGGCTCCGGAAGTTCCGGACCCGAAAAATTGCTAAAAATAGTAAATTGTGGTACAATTACAGAAACTAAAAAAATGAAAGAGACAGTTGTGGGGGTCCAAGTGGGATAGGTGGGTGGCCACCAACATCCACCTGGATCATTCCTCCCCCCTTAGGAAGAAATGGTCCCCATTTCGTTGAGTTCCTCCATCTGCTAAACTTGGTCCCGGGTGAGCTGTTCTACAATCTCGGATGTGTCCAGCAATAGTGGGAAGCATGGTCAAGGGAGGTACACATTGAACACTTGGTGTAGGCGAAGGAATGGAGGAATGTTGTGCTCCAAAACATTATTTCCCACAGCCTTGGTAAAGGTGTAAGGACCATGTCAGCATGGTCGGAGCTTCTGATGGGCTCTTGTAAGGCGTTCTTTCTGTAGATCCAACAAGAGTTTGTTGCCCACCTGAAGCTTGTGTGGTACCCCTGTGAGTGAGGAGAAGTTGTTCCTATGTTCTTTCATGACCATATCCCTCTATTGCTGCTACTGCGTGGAGGAAACCTTGGCGAGGGTCGTGGACGTGGTGACGATCTTCCCTTTACATTGGGAGTGAACCAGATAGAAAATGAATTTCCTAGTCTAGGATATGAGCTTGCTGCCTTTCTTAGCAGTGATCAAAGAGGTGGTGGTAGGTGCGGATACCTCTGGTATCCTGTATAATGAATTACACAAAGAAATAATAATAGTGTGAGGCTTTGACTCATACATAGCATGTCATCTCCACAAGTATGGTTAGCCTAATAATACATCAAAAAAATCCAGAGGTGTAACATCAAACAATACCTCGTCTGTGAAGGGTTTGATACTGTAGGGAAGGCGACACTACTGTCGAACTCGAAGATCTCGTCCTTAGTGAAGCCACCTGATATTGTACGGTTGTAGGTGTGGTGTAGTCGGTAGGCCCAACTACTTCACGACCTCTACTGAAATGAGGTTCTTTTGGCTCCCACTATCTACAATGAATTGCAGTGGTGAACCCTTCACCCACATCTATGAATGGAAAATATGCTCCCCCTCCTTTGGATCTTCGAGCTCATTCGTCTAGACCTTGACAGTGGAAATGGTGGCGCTAGGCTCCGCGTCAATGATCTGCCTCCCTTTGCCATTCCACTTGTCAGGTTCTGACTCATGGTTGGAACATGCATATGATTCTGAAGCCTTTAACTCAGCCACTAGCGACTGCTTGATTCGACACTCACTTGTGTTGTGAGTGGGGCTGTTATTGAACTCACACCACTTTCCTGTGTCCTTAAACTTCGTGGTGTTGTTCTTGTCTTGCGTCTTTAACGAGTGGTCTTGGGTCACCCCACCTTGTCTTTCTCCTTTGGTCTTTGCATTCACAGATTCAAAGTCTCGCTTCTTCTGTTTGAACTTCTGCTCCATTTTGACAGCGTATCAGTATGCCTTGCGGAGTGAGGAGATGTTTAGGAACTCCATTTCTTCCTGGATGTATCTATGTAGGTAGCCGTAGTATTTGAGTACCAAATACAGCTCAAAGTCCTTGATACCCAACTGTGTGCGAGGGGTATGAAAATTATTTGTGAACTCTAGCACATCTTAGTCCCTTCGTTGTCACACTGTGGTGCACTTTATGTATTTGTCCTCATAGCTTTTGAGACGGTAGTACTGCTCCTTGATGGCATCCTGAAGTGAATTCCAAGTGGGTATAGCTAAAAAAAGTGATCCTATACTTTCATCCTTCTACTCGCAGTAGGTTTCCCACTAGTCCTTGATGTGGGGGTTGCTTTCAAAAGAGCGAAAAAAATCTTTTCCCGACTCAAAAATTCATGAACAAAAAAATACCCTTCTAGGAGATTTAACCATTTATCTATGACATCTATGTCTATCTGACCCTTGAATATGGGTATTTCAAAATTAACTTGTACCCTAAATGGTGTGGCATATCCAGAGTAGTTCTTGGAAGCCGATGCGTCGCCTTTGGGCAGTTGCTAGAGCATCTGGGCAAAGTTGTCCATCATCACGTTCCTTTGCCGCTCGAGGGCTTCTTCGAGCAAGATTTTGATAGGATCTCCTGCTACCTCATCTTTCTTTTCATCCACGATGGGAGGCCATCGGGATTTGCAAGGTTGGTCTTGCAAAGGTTTGACCAGTGCAAGCCCTAACTCCTTATATCCTGACCTCGTTGGGGACATGCAAAGAACAACAAAGAAAAATCAGACTGCTCTGATACCACCGATCCGGATTTAAATAGGAAAACAACAAATTATAGAGATAACCATAAGCACAGAGATGCAGTGGAAATAATACTTCATTTCATTAATGTAAAATACTGAAATATGCTTACAAACAACAATGGAAATAAAGTAGCTTTTCTCTGAGAAGAGATGTGTCGGCTACATGCCTCTGAACTGTGTTACCATGAGGCTCGAAGGCCTATTTATTTTCGATAAACAATAGAAAACCCTTAACATCCCAAAACCTGATCCTAGAAGATGAAACACCAAATTATGGACCCCGTTTTGGGTAAGTTGGTACATCAACTTCCCGAGGTTGTAACTTGGCACCCGATCTTCGTTTGACACATACAATAGCTCATTAGAAAGATCTATCTGAGCACTACAACTTTGGGAAGAGAAAAATTGGGCTATCAACCCATGTTGCGCCAATATTTCCCAAAAAACGTCGTTTAGGGCCTCAGAACGGCTCTGGAAGTTCAGGACCCGAAAAAATGCTAAAAATAGTAAATTGTGCTACAATTACAAAAACTAAAAAGCTAAAAGAGACAGTTGTGGGGGTCCATGTTGGATAAGTGGGTGGCCACCAACATCCACCTGGATCATCCATGCATCAATGTCTATGTGTGTGAAATTTATTGGCATACCTTTTCAAGCAGGCGAATGCTCTCTTCCTGGTTCAAAGTTGTAGTCTCCTGGTTTTTTAGTACTTCAAGGAAATTGAGCAATGGGAGGCAATAGAATAATTGAAGAGTTGATCCAATGAACCTTTTGTAAGCACAAAAACACAATGAACCTTGTTTGAAGGGCAGGGGACCACTTTATTTGGGTAGATTATGGAACATTGGTTCTCCATGTCTTTCCTTAAGATATTGGCTTTACAAATTTTCTTGCACGGAAACAAATTGAATGGACATGTACCATCATGTTCCTCATAGTGAATAGATGACAATGCCTCTGCACAACCTTTATCAACACACATCACATGCCTTAATGGGAATTTTGCCTTATGTCCTACAAGCTCTAGTCTCTTCCCAAACCTCATTTGACAATAATAAATTCTATTCCAATTATCCCTTTAGAGCAAAGCCTTAGCTACAACTTCTCTTTTTCTTGCTAACCATGACCCTATCTTGTCGACCTCTTGAGAAAATTTGTCAATCCTCCCATAATTTATATCCTCAGAAAGAAATTTTCTCAAAAAACACCTAAAAAAACATCTCTTAGACCTTAGAAAGGTTTGTAAAGCATTCCCTACGACGTTAGATGGGCTCTGGAAATGACTATTCCCACTCCCAATTGCACAGGCTTCAACTTGCTGATGCAAGTATTCCAACATTTCATTATTAAATTCTTCCACAAAAAAGATTGGTTGCTTGAATGGATCTGTAGAGGCTTTCTCCACACTATCTGCAGCTACAGTTTTAAAAAATTATCGAATGATCAATTGAACTTGTTGCACATCATAATATCCACACTCTTTCAAATCAGGCACAATGTCATAATTTCCACTAATTCCAATTGTTGAGGGGCGGTTTGATCCACCCCTTAAAGATTGAATGATGCATAAATTCCTCCACGCAGACCGCCAAGAAACATAGGCAACTTCTTAGTAATGAAAATAGAGGTTTTATAAGGTGCTCATTGAGAAAACTACGATTTTTTATGTCTATAGTAAAGGCACTGAGAAAATAGAGATTTGTAGGTCCCCAACGAAGGTTGCATGTTTAAAAAATAGTGAGGAAATTTTCAAGCTACACCAAAAAAACATAGAAATCAACCAAAAATAAATGGGAACGGAACCTTATATGACTCAAAGGCTATAAAAAGTAAGCCATAGTTTTAGAAGAGAGTCAAACCTATGATTACCAGCTCATATATTTTCTATCATAAGTTCAGTTAGCGGTGACTTGAAGTTTCGATCTCCAAAGGCTGTAACAAATTTCTTTCCAACCTTAATAGATACTTCATATACAATAAGATATAGGTAATAAAATAAATCCATCTTAGTCTGCCATGCAAATAACAAGTTACTCTATATGGTTAAAATATCTAGGTCATTGTTTTCTCATTGACATGGAACATTTTACTTTTCCAAAATATTTCTTACTCTAGATATGCACACACTCACGTTCTCTCAGAAGATACCTACACACGCACATGGTCTCAAAATATACCTCAATGGACCGATTGGCATTCAAGAACTTATGATGACTTTGCCTAATTTGTAAATATCTACACCAATCTACACCAAGATTTTCCAACATATGAGTTGATTGAGTATATGGGAAGAACATTCAATTGACAGCAAAGCCTGTGAAATTTCCTGCCACTACAAAGATCAGGTATTTTTAAGATATTTGGAGTTCATCTATTTTTATTTCACCCATCATAGGAAGCTTTCCCATTCCAATGAGGAATGTCAAACTTTTAGGCCAAAACGATCCAAAAGGAAAAATACTTCCTTTCTAAGTATTATTGAGAGGATGGATACTTAGAGGTTGATGTCAACAATGCCAACTACATTTATCCACACTTCATGCTAATGCCCAAAGATAGTCTCTCCATCGACAACGAATCTCTTTGTACATAGAACTATCAAATCAAGCACAAACTAGCACATATGGTCATTGATAATGGAAACCAAAATAACATTTTCTTGCTTCAATTGGAAAAGGAAATTAAGTTACCAATCTAAACTCATCAAAACTCACATTATGTTGGATCGGTAAAATATTCACATTATCTTGTTTTATTCAATTGACAATAGATCAGACTATTGCTAAAACATGGTAAGATTTCACAAAATTATAAATTGAAATTCAACCAACATATGAAAAAATCATGAGTGCAGATGGAGATAGTGAGCTAGAATATAGTACTAGTTTCCCTGATAATCAGAGGAATAAAGCACTCATTAATGAAGGTAACTCTTGAAGATTCCCTAAGGTTTAAGAGACAAACACTCCTATCTGTGATTTTGAATAAGATAAAAACTTTGGCACCCATAATGATGTGCATCTCCGTTCAGCATTACCTATTAAGTTTGAACAAAACAGTGCAAGATCCTAGAGTTTTTTCTTTGCCAATCATCCTACATATGACATGGACTCTAATGAGGAAGAAAAGAAGGTTGATCATATTATCAAGTTGTTTTGTGAACCATATGATACAAAGGGAGAAAGGTCCATTCCATTTGTTGAAGGCATCCTTATTGAAGATGAATAATGTTTTCATATTGGAAGAACCAACCGATATCCAAGCATACAAGAGGACTTCTGCAAACCCATAATTTTTTAACTACACATTGAGCATAATCATTTCCAAGTTTTTCTCTTATTGTTCATAGTTATGTTAATTGATCTTCAAAGGAGGTTGTTCTCCTAGCTAATAATTATATTTGGGTCGCCTTAATTTCTCATATAAAACAGCCCCCTATACGCAACACTGATGTTGATGGCAAGAATAAATTTTTTCCTATGTTTGAATCCAGAAAGGTTGGAACTAAAGTCTCAATATTCCTTCAACTAGAATGACCCAAGGAGACCAGATCTTTATAGGAATGGAGAGCTAGATATGGATATCTATCCCAAATCAAGATAGAGTCTCCAAGGGCCCAAAATATACTCTCTAGAGTCTACACCAAATTATTTTGTGGGTTATTCCCTAGTATTAGAAATAAGTTAGATTTTCTTCTATTTCCTCCTTGGAAAATTTTATGAAAATTGGTTACAAGATTGAAGACAAGTTAACATAAGACCATTGAATTCTTTTAGATGAAGGGAATTTCATCCTTGTTTTGTTTCGAATAATTACTCAGCCCAACAATATTGGGTAGAAAAAAGGAGAAACTAATTCCATGTCCTCTACCCACTGTGGGAAAAAGAAATATGACACCTATCATGGGAAGCTTGCCCATTCCAATGGGGAATGCCAAACATTTAGGCCAAAGAGCTCCAAAAGGAAAAACACCTACTTTATAAGAATCATCTAGAGGTTGGAGACTTAGAGGTTGATGTCAATAATCCCAGCTACATTGATCCACGCTTGATGCTAATGCCCAAATATAGCCTTGCTAGCAAGAAGGAAGATCTTTGTACATAGAACTGTCAAATCAAGCATAAACTAGCATATATGGTCATTGATAATGGCAAAAAAATAACCTTTTCTTGCTTTTTTTGTAAAAGGAATTTAATTTACCTACCTCAACTCATCAAAACACACATTAGTTTGTATGGAAAAAGATGCACATTATCTTGTGCTAATCAGTCGACAATACATCGAATTGTTGCTAAAAGATGGCAAGGTTTTGTAAAATTGAAAATTGAAATTCAACCAACATATGACAAAACTCTCAGTAATAAGACACTCATTAATGAAGGGAAGTCTTGAATATCCTCTAAGGTTCAAGAGACCAACACTCCTATCTGTGATTTTTAATACGGTAGAAACTTTGGCACCCATAATGATGTGCATCTCAAATCATCATTACCTATTAAGTTTGAATAGAACAGTGCAAAATCCCATATTTTTTTCTTTAAAAATCATCCTACATATGACATGGACTCTAGTGAGGAAGAAAAGAAGGTTGATAATATTATCAAGTTGTTTTGTGAACCCAAAGAGACAAAGGTAGAAAGGTTCGTTCCATTTGTTGAAGGCAACCTTATTGAATATGAATAGTCTTGTCATATTGGAAGAACTAACCAATATCCAGGGATACAAGATGACTTCGTCAAACCCGTAATTTATTAACTACACAGTGAGCAAAATCATTTCCAGGTTTTTTTCTTATTGTTCATGGTTATGATAATTGATCTTCAAAGGATGTTGTTCTCCTAACTAAAAGCTATATTAGGGTAGATTTAATCTCCCATATAAAAAAACCCCATGTCTACAATGATGATGTTGATGGCCAACATAAATTTGTTCCTATGTTTGATCCGGAAACGTTAGAGCTAAAGTCTTAATAGTTCCCTCGACCAGAATGACCTGAGGAGACCATATCTTTATAGGAATGGAGATCCATATATGGATCTCTCTCCCAAATCAAGGTAGGTTCTAAAAGGGCCCAAAATATACCCTCTACACCAAATTCTTTTATGTGTTCTTCCCTAGTATTACAAATAAGTTAGAGTCCCTAATATTTCTTTCTACTAGTTACTCAACCCAACAATATTGGGTATAACAAAGGAGAAACCAATTCCATATCCTCTACCCACTGTGGGAGGAAGAAATATGGCACTTATCATAGGAAGCTTGCCCATTCCAATGAGGAATGTCAAACATTTAGGCCAAAAAGCTCCAAAAGGAAAAATATTTCCTTTTTAAGCATTATTGGGAGGTTGGAAACTTAGAGTTTGATGTCAACAACCCCAACTACATTGATCCACACTTGATGCTAATGCCCAAAGATAGCCTTTCCATCAACAAGGAAGATCTTTGTACATAGAACTGTCAAATCAAGCACAAACTAGCATATATGGTCATTGATAATGGAAACCAAAATAACATTCTATTGCTTCAATTGGAAAAGGAACTTAAGTTACCAATCTAAACTCATCACAACTCACATTAGCTTGGATGGGTAAAAGATGCACATTATATTGTTTTAATAAATTCACAATAGATCGAACTGTTACTGAAAGAAGGCGAGATTTTACAAAATTTAAAATTTCAATTCAACCAACATACAACAAAATCCTGAGTGCAGATGGAGATAGTGGACAAGTCTATAGTTCTAGTTTCCCTAGGAATCAGAGTAATAAGACACTCATTAATGAAGGGAAATTCTTAAGATCCCCTAAGGGTGAAGAGACTAACACTCCTATCTGTGATTTTGAATATGGTAGAAACTTTGGCACCCATAATGATGTGCATATTCAATAAGCATTACTTATTAAGTTTGAATATAATAATGCAAGATCCTATATTTTTTTTTGATAGTCATCCAACATATGACATAAACGCTGGTGAGGAAGAAAAGAAGGTTGATCATATTATCAATATTTTTGTGAACCATGTGAGACAAAGGCAAAAAGGTCCATTCCATTTGTTGAAGGCATCCTTATTGAAGATAAATAGTCTTGTCATATTGGAAGAACTAACCAATATCCAGGCATACAAGAGGACTTCTACAAATCTATAATCGGTTACCTACATAGTGAGTAGAATCGTTTCTAGATTTTTCTCTTATTGTTCATAGTAATAAAAATTAATCTTCAAAGGAGGTTTTTCTCATAACTACAAATTATATTCGGTTAGCTTTAATTTCCCATATAAAATAGCCTCCTGTCCACGACACTGATGCTAATGGCCAGCATAAAATTGTTCCTATGTATGATCCCGAAACATTGTAACTAAAGTCTCAATATTTCCTTTGACCAAAATGAGCCAATGAGGCCATATATTTATAGGAATGGAAAGGTAGATATGGATCTCTCTCCCAACTCAAGGTAGACTCTTAAAGGGCCAAAAATATACCCTCTACACCAAATTATTTTGTGGGTTTTTCCCTACTATTAGAAATAAGTTATAGTTTCTTCTATTTACTCCTTGGAGAATTTTATGCAAATTGGTTCCAAGATTGAAGCCAAGTTACATAAGACCATTCAATTATTTTAGATGAAGGGAATTTTGTCCTCATTTTCTTTCTACTATGTACTCAACCCAACAATATTGGGTAGAACAAAGGATAAACCTTTTTCATATACTATACCCATTGTGGGAAGAAAAAATATGGCACTTATCATAGGAAGCCTGCCCATTCTAACGAGGAATGTCAAACATTTAGAACAGAGAGCTCTAAAAGGAAAAATACTTCCTTTCTAGGCATTACTGAGAGGTTGAAGACTTAGAGGTTGATGTCAATAGTCCCAGCTACATTGATCCACACTTGATGTTAATGCCCAAAGATAACCTTGCCAACAAGAAGGAAACTCTTTGTACATAGAACTGTCAAATCAAGCATAAACTAACATATATGGTCATTGATAATAGTAACCAAAATAAAATTTTCTTGCTTCAATTGTAAAAGGAACTTAAGTTACCAACCTCAATTCATCCCAACTCACATTACCTTGGATGGGTAAAAGATGAACATTAGGCTGTGCTAATCAATTGACAATAGATCAAACTGTTGCTAAAAGATAGCAAGTTTTTTCCCAATATCTTATATGTTCTTACAAAAAGAGATGAGAAGACTTATGAAAATAAGATGATGATATAAAATGTAACTAATTGCTCCTTTTCCTTGAAGTAATATAAGTGGAATTTAAAAAATAAACGGAATACTACAAAAGAGGAATGCCACAAATGCAGATATATTGTAGTACATAAAGTACAAAATATAACAAAGTCAATTAATGGAGTAAATGATGGAAAAATCAATGGGATCATTGGTGGTTGTTTGTCTCCTAAACATGGGAGTTACAATTAGATTTTTACAAATACATTGTGATACATTCCCACTTGTCACTTGTCTCCTAGTATTATTCTCACATCTTCCTCCTTCATTACAAGGAATTATTCCCTAAATTAGCAAAATGGAAACCAATATTCTATAGGATAATGAGTACTCTAAACTAGTATGCTATTAGGCTAAATTTCAATTGTGCTATAAATCCATCTATGACACAACACCAAATTTTCTTTATGATTCATGACTGGAACTCACCACTACATTGAAGATCCTACACTTATTATTCTATGTAACTTTGCACCTCTAATGTAATGACTATAGCAGGAACATACTTAAAATCTCCTTGAATCTATCATAGAAACAATTTATTCAGTTAACAGACTGAATCAATCTCTATCTCCTTCCATGCCCAAACCTCGCCTTTCAAGAGTCATTAGTCACCAACAACTATCCTCCCAGATGTGGAAGATTAGCTTGAATATGCTCCAAGGTGTACCACTTGGTAGCTTGGGATGACTTTCATTTCATCCCAAACTAATAAAACTCTCAAGGCCTTTACTAATGCGCTTGAAAAGGGCATTAGACTAGGAATATGGGCATCATTACTATTCTTTTCATAATAAGAATTAGTATGAGGGAAGGAGAAAAAGGGCTTTACTTCTAACATGAAGCTTATCATGCTCAATGGTCATGAATTTGGCATTGAAGTTGGGACACTGTCAATGGTTTCAACAAGATTGTGGTCTCAATTTTAAATCCATTGTAAACTAAATCGTCTTGCATGTTCTTAGGATCGATGAAGTTTTTTGACGTCCAAGTATCAGTTCAATCAGTGTTCAAATTTCATCCTCAAGGTTTCGGCAAGACCCTTAACTTTCCTTTTTACAACTCTTAGGTGATTTTAAGAGAAATTTTTAAGGATCTCAATAGCATGCTAAAAGTTCTCTTCATCCTCTAGAAAAAATACCCTTTTCCAAGTTGAAATGATGAAATGTGTAGAAACATGGCATTCAAGGATTTACTTATATTTGTAGAGGATTATGGTATGACTTTTCCTCTGTTTCATCTAAGGGAAAATATTTTGAATTCTTCACAAGAGGAGAGTTTTAATGATATTGATTATAGGTTTTGTTCTACAAAACAGTCTAAAAAAGTGAATCTTTGCATCACTGAATATCACAATTGCAGAAGGAATGGTTATAGTTTAAAACATCCATGTAAAACATCAAATTCTACATAATAAAGTGGGTCAAATGAATCCACAAGAAGTTGAGATTTATGAACTACAATTTCATGTTGTTCATCATGATCTTCTTATGGATCTAGAAGCATAACCATTACTAGATAACTCTTAGACATGAAATCAAGAATGGATTTTTTTCAAGTAAACAAAAATGAGCATCATGCAATGTAAATGTTGAATAAGATTGTTTAAATCTAATCGACATGCACTTGCCATCAATAGAAAATCTTCCATGTCATCTTTTGAAAGTTTGGGAATGGCATGAAGGCTATTCTGAATGTAGAGGAATGGATCCGACCAAAATGGAAATATGCACACGTGTTTCCTCGGCTTTCATTGTAGGAAAGGCTGGACTCACCTGAGGGATCACTGCAGCAACCTCCACTGAAAACATATCAATGCAAGGCACCCTCAACTTATCCCTCATCCAGGGGCCAATCTACTTTCACTCTTCTGGGAAGAGGTTGGAAATGGAGTCAACCAGCTTGAGGATTTTTTTGGTGATAAGAGGCCTCAACCCATATGGATCACAATGTGATGGAAATTTTAGTTTTTGGGATTTGGTTTCCATAGAAAAATAGTTTGGAGTGTTAGATTGGGCTCCAAATGTAATTTACAAAAGACATCTTTGGTATTTATTTGCGACTTCATGCCTGGAAGTGATAATGGGATAGTTTTTACAGTATAAATCAAACCCTAATCTGTATGAGAAGGGTAGTCTATTGCTTTTAAAGATGAACTAAAATCTAGAAATGTCTCATGAGGTTTTGAATACATGGAGAGGAGGACAAGAAGATAGATATTTCCAACCACAATGAGAATAGGTGCCTCTAAGTTTTTTAATGAAGATTTGATGGTATCATTCGATATTGGATCTACGACGATCAATCAACAAATGAATCAATGGTGGCATTTGATATTGGGTCTTGCGTGATCAATGGACTAAAGATTCATGCCAGGTCAGCTAGTCATAGAACCATAATTTACAGCTCTCTAATATGTCATTTTCCTGCACTATGAACATTTTGGTTTGTGCTTTGGAGGGGTATTGTAAAGCAAAATTAAAGGTTAAATTTCAAAAAAGGTTTAAATTCTTCCAATGCTAAAAAATACTATATTTTATTTTCACTTACATATTTTATTTGTATTAGAGATATTAATAGGTCTTTACATGTTGTTGGTTGTGATATTAGGTAGTATAATAATAATAATAATAATAATAATAATAATAATAATCTAATAACTTTAATAGGTTTTTACATGTTTTCGGTTGTGATATTAGGTAATATTTATTATAATAATAATCTAATTTTAAGGTTATATTTTTATGCAATGATTTTGCTAAAGTTTATGGAGGAAAAATGTGAGATGTTAGAAGGAAACAAGTGATTTTAACTTGGCTGTATTGAAAACATTTAGGTTTCCTTGCATATAACGTGGGTAAAAATAAAATAGAGTATATATTATTATTATCTAATTATAAGGTCACGACCAAGCTAGACACAAAATTTGTGTATGCAAACCCCTTGTTTGTGGGACAAGGGACCCACCTCCATGCAACGATATGACTGCTAAGTCTACGAAGGCATACATACTAATAGCTAAAAATAAGTGTTAGTTTATTAAAATTTATATATCAAATTTGGAAGGAGTAGGATACACATCCTTATTTAGGTTAAATATATTCCACTTGTTGTGTGAATGGGGTTTTAAGACCCTATGTTTTCATCCTGAGAAAATAGAGTTCTCTCATAGTCATTTGCATAGTTTAGGTTGTTATAAGCAAAGTAGGTGCTTTTCCTTAAGACATGAAATTTTCATTTTAGGTAGTGCGATAATGTGGTTTCAATGAGGTATTAAAAGATGGAATGAGAATGCACATTTGGGATTCTAGTGTTAGGTTCTACTTCAGGCATGAGTGCATGTCTAAGAAGACTCTAACAAAGGTTGAAGAGTTTGAATATTTTGAGATGTTGAAGGGTTGTAGTCTCAATTATAGGTTTAGGCAAGTAATTTAAGCACCATGAGAAGTTGTGAACAAAAATTAATACATTTGAAAAGTTGCATGAATTAGGAAACATTGTAGTGGTACTAAGTGAAGATTCCTTTATCGAAGTTCATACCCTCTCCTTATCACTACCACTTTGCAAGACAAAGAATAAATGTGAAATAGATGTGGAACCCAATAAATAAGTTGGCAAGGTTGATATAACATATATAGGTGGCCATGTCAGGTTGCAATAGGAGGTGTTAGCCCACTCCCATTTTCGATAATTTTTCAACCTTTGAATTTAATTCCCTATGAATGTGATCAAATGATATGACCCTAACGATTATAATAAGCTTCATAGTTATGATCATCCTATGATCCAATAACGAAGTGTATAAGGAATTGTAACCTTTCATCCAATCTATAACAGCCTTTGAATCCCCTATGACTTGTAAGTTTAGATTGTTGAAGTGTCACAATTAAAATGACTAACATAAACAACTAATTTATATTATTGTAGTTAGTCATATTTTTGTTCTTGGACTAAATTAGTCATTCACATTAGTAATTTTTAGTAGTATTACTTATTAGCTAGTTGTATATTTTAACTCGAGACTAAATTAATCATTTATGTTAGTCGTTTTTAGTTGGGTCTCCTAATATTGCTAATTTTTTGTAGTATTTCACTTGGAAAAGTTATGGTGACTAACATTTTTAGTCACCTAGTCACTAATTTCACCATTTTCTACTAGTGAATTCTATCTAGAATGTTTGCTTACAATACATAGCTTCTGCATACATTACATAGTCTTCACAATTTAAAAAATGTTTATAACACTCCTTTGTCTAGTTTCCTAAGTTTTCTACTTTAACTTCCTTTTATAATGGAGAGCCTCCCAGTTCATGCAATAACATTTTTAGTGTCGAGAGTTGAGTAGGCTTGGTTTCTCTCCCTAATATGAATTATGTCCAACCTCTAAGTATCCTACATAAGGAGGACCTACTTACCATTGCTTCCCTAGTGTAGTGCTTCAATGCTTACCTCCAGTGTAGATATGGTTTTCAATAGCGACTGGGGCGACTGAAAACCCTGCTTCGACATCGTCGGTTGAGATGCAAGAAATTGAGATCCCTTTTCCCATGAGAATGTAATGCTTTCTTTCCATAGATATGCATGGATTAGATGGGAGTCGATATGTCTCATTTGTAACACAATTGTTGGTTTTCTTGGGCTCCACTTCCTGCTCCATCTTGGTAATAAGCTTTTGTTGCTTGGAAGATGCCTTAGCCATGGCATTGGCTTGTTAGAAAGAAGATGTATTGATTCTATTTTGTGTATTCGGAAGAAATTGGAATGTCTTGGAATGTCATACACAATTATGTTTTCTTTTCATTTCTTTGAAATATAGTATGGAGAGTGAATGGGCATGTTATTTGTCACTACAGGCATTCTTTGTAGTGTTTTTGTTGTTTCCCTTTTTTTCAATATAGTCTAAAAAGTATTTGAATGGAGATGGTTTTTTTCACTGCAGGAATCGTCTGTGGTCAACGCAACTTCAACTACACAAGATTAAAGGAGGACATCTCCAAGAGTGATGAGCAAGGCAGTTAAAGAACTAGAGCCAACTTGAAAACTAAAACTTGAAAATATATTCCCTCTTTTTAGTAAGGCAACTCCTAGTAAGTAACTAAACATTGTAGTTGTAGCTGAAAATGTACAAAATTCTTATTCCAATTCATTATATTCTAGGCAATGAATATAGTATACTCAAATGTGAGTCTATATGTTTTCATGCATTCTAATCTCTTGTAACCCTGCAATCCTTGCAAGCATAAATATAAGCATTCTTTTTGTGTTTGAAAGTAGAAAGCATAAATACCCTTCTAAACATAAATAGAAACATTCTCTTAGAAATTGAAAGTGGAATTAGAAGCTTTATTTCCCAGTTTTAAAGCATAAAGTAAAAATACCCTTGTAAGTAGAAATAGAAACATTTTCTTCAAGATTGAAAGCAAAAACCAGAAATATTCTCAAGAAAATGTATTTCCAACATAAAAGTAATGAAATTCAAACCCTAAGGTGCGGTTTGAATTAAAGTTTGTGTTGATTGAAGTTTGTTCTATATTTAATAGCTATAACATATTGTGATGTAGGTGTGTTCATCAAGTGAACAGAGTGAATAGACTAGTCACCAAATGAATAGAATGAACAGAAGAGTGTTTTCTCTGTCAGTGTATAACTTATTGAAATTATGTTGGATGTACAACAAGAAATAGTTCTAAACTAGAGGATGCTTTCAAATTTTAGAAAACAATCAAGCTCCTAGAATGTTCAAAGTTCACAATTTTATGTGAAATGCACCGCTGAAACCATCACCGGTTCACATCCACATGGCCAATGAATGCAAATAGCCATGTCTAGCAGTTGGCCATGTGTTATGACTTGGTCTGGCATCATATGTTGTGGCCTACCAATATTACATGACCAAGAGATAGCTACAAATATTAGAAACCAAAAAAACTAACATTTAATGTGAGCGAACTAATGTTGATATTAGTTTCAATTTCGGAAATATGAATCAAACAAATCCCATTAACCATCATATTATAGCCTTTTGCATCATTGTTTAGCATCTTTTCCTCATGGCCAAATAAATTGCTCAAAAATCATATTGGTGGCCGAAAATAATGTCTCCATTTAATAGGTTGAATCACCATACTCATTGGAAACAAGGTGAAATAATAAAACAAAGCTTTAGCTTAGCCTTCATTGACTTGCACGGATTAATGCCATTGATTAAAAAATAATTACTAATAGTCGCATGCGGAAGGGGGCATGGACTAATAAAAATAAAAAACTTATCTATGAATAATAAAAATAAATTATATTTTGACCCTTTTAATGTAGAATTTCCAATTAGTATTTCTTAATAAACATTTCATTATATAATTCGATTTTACCATACATAATAATTCAAAATAAATAATATTAATGCTCAATCTAACAAAAATACAAATACAAAATTCCTCACCTCGTGCAACAACCACGAACTCATTTCAGCAGTGAAATAAATTATTTTCAATTCATTAGATATTTCCCATTATAAAGATTTCACCTCACTAAACATAACGGGGCAGTTCCAAAATGGTAACTAATTTCCAATATTTTTTATAGCTCACGGCCAACACTACATTCATCATTACATAAAACTAAAGCAATATAACCCATTAAAACCCAAGGAATATAACCTATTTCAAAAGGGCTAAAATTTCCATCTAATTCATTACTTCAGCTTCATGGGAAACAATTATAAACGGTGAAAGCTTTACATTACCACTACCGTTTCATTGCCACTAGGAATTTTTCAATACCATCTCAGAAAACAAACCCTCTAAGCACCGAACAAAACAACCCATTAAATAAAGGGTAAACCTCTATACATAACAGTCATACACAAACAATATCCCTTCACTTAACCAGACATTTCGATGGCTGTAACTTGAGGCTTAGGTTGACACTGCTGGGGAACGCTGACAGTTAATTCACCATTTTCCATTGAAGCCTTCACCTCATCCACGTCGTTATTTTCCGTAAGCCGAGTACCCCGTAGAGATTTCCCATAGGAGAGCTCAATTCGGTCCCTACTTGTCATGCTTCTGCTCTTCCTCTTTCTTCGTTCACTGCTTATTTCTAAAACTCGGTCGTCCTACGCCTCAATCTTTACCTCCTCTTTCTTTAGACTTGCGAGGGAGAAAAGGGTAATTTTTGGGCTTAATACAATTACAACCAGCCTAGATTTATTGAATTCCGGATCTATTATGGAATGACAAAGATTAAATTTATCAAACTTTTTGATAAATTTCCTCAAATTTTATCATATATATTGAATTTGAATAATTATATAAAACATTTAAACTACTAATTTTTAACAGAATTTCAACTTTAAAAACTAACAAACACATTACACGTTAAACTATACACATTACACTAGCTATAAAATAGGCCTGTTACATTAACGACCCCGGCAAGTATCAACAAAAGAAACACAAACCGTCCTATAGACATGTTGAATAGCCTTGAAGATTTACGTGTCAAAAGTTTCCATCCAGTCCAGTTGAGTGTTGGCAATGGCCGTTGCATCGTCCCTTGGGAAGTACGTGGTACCTCTGAAAAATAGAAAATTGGCCCCTTCAAAAGGGTCCCATATATCCAGTCAAAATGGATAAAAAATGTTGGGTCCGCTGCCAAAGAGACGAGGAACGCGATACATGCTTACCGGGAATATCAACCCTGAAAAGAAATGATACTATCAACTCTGAAAATAAATTATACTATTGTTTCTCACAAGAAATTCAAATGCTCGGTCTCGTCCTGAAATAACTAGCTTGTAGACCATGCCGGATGTGCCAGACACAATGATGTAAGCATTGCAAAGATTTTCAGTACCTTTGCCCCCACTACCACTGAGCGTCTTCTGTGTAGTTAAATATGGAAAAGTCCTCCTGCTAACCTTGTAGACCATGCCGGGTGTGCCAGACCCAATGATGTAATTGTCGCAAAGGTTTTCAGTAGCGTTGCCCCTACTATCACTGAGCGTTTGTGTAGTTAAACATGTAAAAGCCCTCCTTAGCTGGAGAAACAACATGACCATACTACACATGTTATAGAATTATGTTTTTTTGAAAATGTGAATTGATATTTGGCAGGCATTTGGCTTCGGCTCAAATTTTTTTTCCTTTGGATTCTATGTTACAAATTTGTTTTTCGTTAGATTAGCGAAAAATATTCTTTAATAATATTATCGAAAAAATATTTTATTTTTTATCTTATATAATTTAATTAAATCAAAATATTGAAATAACAAAAGAGACATCAGCGGTGTATTGTTCTTTCTAATCTCTGTTAATGTTTCGGGGGCTCTGCGACGGGATGAGCGCTAGGGTTCGCGCTAGCAGACAAGGGTGACAGGGTCACGGACTGGTTTTGACCGTGGGCTGAGCGCGCATACCTGCCAGGGCAGAGTATATCAGTTTGCTGGCACGGGTTGGGTTAGGTAAAAAAAACCAGTGAGGGAGAACCTAACCTTGTGATATCACCCTGAACGAAATGGGAGAGTCAAGGGGGGGGGGAGAGATCCCCTCCTTCAAAAACGTGGTAATGGGGGAGACAAGTACGGGAGGAGAGCAGCGTACGGAACGGGAAAATCAAATCCCAGTAATGGGAAACTTATGGCAGAAACGAATGAGAGGAAAATGCTTACCGAGTGCTCAGAAACAGCCTAGGTATGTTGTTCCCCATAATAAATTGGAGGAATACAACTGCTATATGAGGGACCATGCTCTAATCTGCCGATTTGTTGGGTATTGGCCTTCTGAGCGGGAACTCTACAGATGGATTGATCAGCGCTGGAGACCTAAGGGGCAGGTAGATCTCAAACTTGGTGCTCAAGGTTTCTTCACAGCAATATTTTCGAATTTGGAGGACAAGAACAGAATTTTTGAAGAGGGTCCCTATTTCTTGAACAATGCGGGTGTATTCATGAAGTATTGGGAGGAGAGATATAATCCTGAAAAGGAGAAAATGCTTGATGCACCAGTCTGGGTCAGGTTATTTGGGCTTCCTGATGAGTTCTGGGATCCGGAAATCTTGGAAGGAATAGGCAACTCAATTGGCAGCTTTGTCAAAATTGCAGAGGCTACGAAAAGAGGTAAGTATAATGCTTATGCGAGAATCTGCGTTTACATAAACCTGGCTGATCCCCTCCCAGAAAATGTTGAGGTAGAGTACCATGACGAAATCTGGAAACAGCCAATTGATTACGAACATATCCCTTTCCGATGCCGAATCTGTCACGAGTATGGCCATTTATATCGGCAATGTCCTCTTAATAAAGAGGAAGAGAGCAGGAAAAGTCAAGTGAATCAACAGAGAACCACCGGGAGAGCGGAGGATCCAGAGAGAGGATTTCAACAGGTAGGCAGGAAAAGAAGACCGAATAAAGAAGGACCAAAGACTCAATCTCAAAAGCAACCCAGTCAAGCAAGAAATCAGAACAAATATCAAATATTGCAGAGCGAAGATGAAGAATATGAAGTAAATCTGGAAGATGATGAGGATCCAGAAAATACCCCAATGGAAATCTCAGGAGAGGAGAAAGGGAAAGGAACAACTATTAGCAAAGTCAACAAAGGAAAAACAGAGGAAGAGGCAACAGAAACAGAATTAGTGGCTCAGATGGAAGTGGAAAACCAGCCTGAAACTGAAGCAGAAGAAGAGAAAATCATGAGAAGGCTGATCCAGGAGTGGAAGTATTTAGACAGTAGATTCATACCTGAAGATCAAAGGCAGCTATATAAGGAAGTATTCCAGAAATACAAAGAGAAAAAAGGAGAACCCCCGGATGCACCAGCAATGTTAGAGAGTGAGCAAGGGACTGAAGATAAAGGAACAGGCACCTCGGGCAAAAACAGCAGAAAAAGAGGCCGGAAACCAATGAGTGAAACGATCCAGATGGTGGGAGAGATATTGATAAACTCAGGTAAGGTGATACCTCTGTCGGAGGTATTCTTCCCCTCATATAAAAAGTTTTAAATGATAGTTGGCAGTTGGAATATTAGGGGTTTGAATAGTAGAGGTAAACAAAGGTATATGAAGGATAAGCTGAAAAAAGAAAAACCTAGTATTCTGATCTTACAGGAAACAAAGATTTTGATTCAACAACTTGAAGAAATCATAGAAAAAAGTAGATTACCATACCAAGTGATGCGGCAAGATGCAATAGGCTTTGCAGGAGGACTCGCAATCCTGTGGAACCCAAATGACATTACTATAGATAACTGGGTGAGTATGAGTGGAATCCTTTCTGGGCTGGGAAGGGTTGTGGGAACCAAACACCAGGTGGTTATTTCAGGAGTTTATGGCCCTCCGACCCCTGGGAATAAGGAACAGTTCATCAACGGTGTTAAATCGGTCCGTAATCTTTATCCTGAAGCTGCTTGGATTATTGGTGGAGATTTCAACCTGATCAGATCCTTGGAAGAGAAAAAAGGAGGGATAAGGAGGAGGGATCACTATATGGACAGATTTAATGAGATGATAGAAGAGCTCCGGCTAGTGGATATCCAGACCATTAACGGGATATACACTTGGAACAATAGAAGGGGAGGCAAAAACCAAATTGCTTCCAGATTAGATAGATTTTTAGTGTCTGAAGCCATAATGAATAAAGATGTTTTTGTGGAGGCCAAGATCATTCCAGCTCTGGGATCTGACCACTGGCCGATTCGATTAGAGATTGACATCAAAAAGATCCAGGGGAAAAGGCCTTTCCGATTTGAAGCCTTCTGGTTAAGGGACCCAGAGTTCATCAAGAAAGTTGAGAATTGGTGGAAACAAAGTACTAGTCAGGGCAGATGCAGAATGCAAACGTTCCAGTTAAAATTGAGAGAGCTGAAAGGCAAAATCAAGAAATGGAACAAGGAGGAGTTTGGCAACATTTTGGAGGATAAACAGAATCTGGAAGGGGAAATGGCTGATCTCCAACAGAAGATAATTCTGGAAGGAAGAACGGAGGAAAGCATTCTCAAGGAAGGGCTAATCCTCGGCAGATTGGAAGAGAGGAGGAAGCAAGAGGAGATCCTCTGGCGCCAAAAATCTAGGATAAAATGGCTAAGGGAGGGAGAACGAAACACTAAATTCTTTCACCAGGCCATGGTCAAGCACAGGCAGGGAAACAGAATCCTATCAATTAAGGACAGAAATGGGGAAAGAGTGGTTGAACAGAATGAAATTGAACAAGTTTTGACAGATCACCATAAGGAAATTTTAACTGAACCTCCAGTTGACAGGACGAGAGCCATACAAGAGATATGCTCTGCTATCCCTAGACTGGTCACTGAGGATCAAAATAAAGCGCTCATGAGGGCCGTGACCTTAGAGGAGCTGGAAGAAATTGTGAAGGCAATGAAGAAAGGGACAGCCCCTGGACCGGACGGTTTCACTGTGGACTTTTATCAGGCTGGTTGGCACTTCTTGGGACAAGAAATTCTGGAACTTGTTGAGGAATCAAGAATAAATCAAAAGGTATGGCCAGCTCTTAACTCTACCTTTTATGCTCTTATTCCTAAGGGAGACAACCTGGAGGAGGCTAATGGCTTTAGACCTATAGCTCTTTGTAATGTCATTTACAAAATAATCACGTCCTTGATTGCTAAAAGATTAAAACCTCTCTTAGACAACTTAATCTCGGCTGAACAAACGGGTTTTGTTGAAGGCAGGCAGATCCTTGATGGTCTTGTTGTAACTCACGAGGTGATACATTCCTTGAAAGCTAAAAAGCAAAAAGGTATGATGATAAAATTAGATTTATCCAAAGCATATGATAGACTAAATTGGAAATACCTTGTTGCAGTCCTGGAAAGATTTGGTTTTCACCAAAGATGGATTGCTTGGATCCACAATCTGATATCCACTCCTCATTTCTCTATCCTGGTTAATGGAAGTCCTTCAAAAACTTTCAACGCCTCCAGAGGGATTCGTCAAGGTGATCCCTTGTCCCCTTTTTTATTTATCCTAGCTGCTGAAGGACTAGGGAGATTCATCAAACAAGAAAGAGCAGCAAATAGAATTAAAGGATTGCAAATTTGGGGAAACAACTTGCCCCTGACCCATCAACAATTTGTTGATGATATTATGCTGTTTGGGGAACCAACGGTAAGAGAAGTCCAAAATCTAAGGAGGATCCTTGATCTATTTTCAGCTGCCTCGGGGTTAGAAATCAACAAACATAAATCCTGCATCTTCATCTTCAAGATAATAGAACAGGCCAGATCCCATCTAATCAGAATTCTTGGATTCAAAAGGGGGGAATTACCCACCAAATACCTGGGCAATATCCTTGACTTCACTTCTAAAAAGTTGAAAAACTGGCAGGGAGTGCTGGACAAGCTTAATAACAAGATTGCCAATTGGACGTTCAGAGTTCTGAATATTGCAGGAAGAATTATTCTTGCTAAGTCGGTTCTTCAGGCTATCCCTATCTATCCTTTATCGATTATGGCTGCCCCTGCTGGGGTATGTGCAAAAATCAGAGAAATTATCCGAAAATTCATATGGAGTGGAGCTGATCAAAAGAAAAAATGGGCTTTGGTCTCATGGAATCAACTAACTGAAAGAAAAGAACAAGGAGGGTTGGGATTAAGGGACCCGGAAATTCTAAACAAGGTCCTGGGAGCCAAGCTATGGTGGAGATGGCTTAGTGGAGGAAGTGATCTATGGAAAACTATTTGGAGGACTAAATACAGAATGCCCAACTCACCGGTTGATATCTTAAAACTACAAGAAATTCCCCGAGGCTCCACTATTTGGGAATTACCCTCTCAAAACAGAGATCTGATTGACAAGCACACTTTCTGGGAAATCAGAGGAGGGTCAGAGGCAAACTTCTGGGAAGATAGCTGGCAACAACGAGAAAGGCTGAACAGCATTCAAATCCTTCTCCAAGTCCGTGATAAAATTGGAGGGAACAGACCGAAGGTAAAGGATTATTGGAAGGAAAATGATCTGTCGGAAGGTTGGAGGGTCTGGGAGGAACCGACAGAATGGGATCAGGGTCTTAATTCTGATCTCCAAGACGCATACCGGAAAGAAATGGGATCAAGGAAACTCAGAGTTCGCCATGGGCAAGATATCCTTCGGTGGGGGAGTTCAATGAAGGGGACTTTCTCTACCAAAGAGGCCTATTTTCTAATGGGGTCACAAAATGGAGGAGACAGGAATTGGGAATGGAAATCTATATGGGAAGCCAATTGGTGGCCTAAGGTGTCTATTTTTGTCTGGCTAGCCACAAAGAATAAAATTTTGACATGGGATCGTATCCGTAAGAAGGGTTTCAATGGCCCCTCACAATGCTATCTGTGCAACAATGACGAGGAGGATAGAGGTCATCTGCTGGTTCGATGTCCATATGCTGAGCGACTATGGATATCAACTAAACGATTGTTCAATAAGCCAGGGTTCAACACTAGAGAATTTAAAGATACAATTTTTCAGTGGAATAAGGAAACCTTCCATTGCCGGGTTGTCCAGAGGGCTTGGAACCTGATATCTACTTTCATTCTTTGGACGGTCTGGAAAGAACGGAATAGGAGGATATTCCAGAATGTGGCTAAAACTCTAGAAGTAGTTTGGGCGCAGGTGGTAGAGTATATGAGGGAGACCATCCTAGTTGATAAATGGGAAAGTGATGACTGGAAGACTACTCCAGAAGAACAAGAAATCCTGAACAAACTTAATTTAAAACTGGAGATGGTTCACTATAAATGTTCGGCCAGCAATGATATGAGAACTCAGAGTCCAGAGAAATTCTCGTACCCGAGGGACCAATTTATCAAGCTTAACTTTGACGGGGCCTCGAAGGGCAACCCGAGAGAAGCTGGATTTGGGGGGATCTTTAGAGACAGTAATAATCAAGTTAGGTGGATCTATGCCGAATGGTGGGGACAAATGACCAATAATGAGGCTGAGTTTTGGGCCCTGCACCAAGGTTTACGAATTGCCATTAGGAATGGCTATACCAACCTAGAAATTACAGGGGATTCGCAGTTGGCTGTGGACATGTTGAGGAGACTCAACAATGGGCAAGGTTGGGAGAAAGTAACCAAAAGCTGGAGGACCGCAGGCATTGTCCAAGAAATAGCCAGCTTGATTAAATGTATAGACTACAGCATCATACGCCATGTGCGTCGAAAAGGGAATCAGGCTGCAGACTGGTTGGCGAATTGGGGCTGCAATGGACGTGGTAGTTCAATTGACAGCCAGTGGAGAGCCATAGAAGGTAATCAGGAGTGGAAGGAGCTGGCAGACCTCATCAAGATGGATCATGTTCAAGCCACGGAGGATAATGCGCGGTCCAGCGGGTCGGATTAATAGGGAATTGTGGAGAGCCAGATGTAAGATTAGGATGCAATCGAGATTTGTCAAAATCATCATGCCAGACAGCAGGACGAAGGACTTAGATCGGGGCGACAGTACTACGGTGGCAGGTGAAACGGTTGGGAATAAGTTCACTCAACGCAAGGTTCTTAATGCCCGAACTATGACTGGAGATGGAGGCGGCTCATCAGGATTCACAGCAGAGGGAATGAGTAATGATAAGATGGCAGGGAGGAGTGGTTCACCGGAGAGTGACCAGCGGCATTCGATAACCGGTATCTTCTGCGTCCCTGCGGCAAAGAATACTCTATATAATCGAAGCGGGTTGATGGTGAAGGAATTGCGAGAGTTCATCATCCGGGCAAGAGGGGCGGGCTCCATTGAGAGGCATAAAACAGCAGCGAACAGTCCTGGAGACTAGGGATTGAAGAGGGACGATCCCCTGGGAATTATGGAGACTAGGCAGAGGCAGAGACAGGCGATGGAGCATCAGGGCGTAGGGGAGGAAACCAGTGATAGAAAGGGCAAGAACCTCATGCAGGAGGAGCCTTCCTTCTCTGTTTGGGAGGTACAGGACGACTCGGAGGAAGACATCACCCCGGACGCGGCTAAGGACAGCGGGCGTCATCACGAGCACCTGGTTGAGGAAGGAACCGAGCAGGTGAACGAGAACCCTGCGGGTGCTGAGGATATGATGATTCGGCGTTATGGGTTGAGGAAGCGCGGAACCGTTGCTAACAAAGGAGATGACCGGGCCAGCAAGAGAGCCCGTGGTCGAAAGGGGCATGGAAAGGAGGCTGGGGAAACTTCCAGGCGGGGGCCGGGAAGGAACAGGAAGCCGAAAGAGACTGCTATGGACCGTGTGCGCAAAGCCGAACAGGCTTTCCTTCGCTTTTCCAACCAGGCGGTTCGCAAGGTAATGCAGAGGCTTGAAGAGGAAGCCACCCAAGATCAGTCAGATGAGGAATTAGAAGACTGGACTTTCCTACTGCACGACCTGGGTCAAACCAGAGGACGCATGTCCTTATATAAACAGTCCCTTCACCTCTACTGGGTGATGAAGGGAATCCTGGCCAAGGCGTTGTTGCAAGTGGCGAAGGAAATGGTGAATTTGGCTAAGGGAGGCCCTGACATCCGTTGGGAACTGAGTTTTCTGCGAGTAGCCATGCTGAAACAGGACGAAGCCATGATGAGGATGGAGGAGAAATTGAACACCATCCAGCAAATGCTAACACGGGACCAGCAGGAGCAAGCGGAAGAGGCGTTGCAGCAACCTGCGGAAGACCATGAATAACTCAAGATATGTTTAGAACTTGCAAAAAATTTTGTGGTTATAGCTTTGTTTTTGTCAAAGATAGGAGAATGCATATCATACAAAGCAGTAGCTTTTGTAATAGTTTTAGTAAGTTTCAGGACTGCATAGTTTATTTAGCAAATTCCATCAGACTGTGGACATATTTTTTTTGGGTTGCTATTAAGAATTACAGATGGAAATATGACCCGGTTTCCCCTAGAGGGCGGGCAGATACTGTTTTATGAACTGATGTAATGTTCTTTTTGATCGAAGTAATAGAATGAGCACCATCTTAGCCTACAAAAAAAAAAAAACAAAAGAGACATCAGCTGAAATGTGCTCAATCTCGAGGAAACCAACCTAAGCTGTCGAAAAATACCTGAATAGATTGAATTGACGGGAGATCAAAGAGCGCAAAAAGAAGAATAGAAAACTATAATTATACTAATAAATATGTTAAATGGATAAAAAGACATAAACCGTCATATCCGTAATCTTCCAAAAACCAGGAAACCTATGCCAACGGTATCTTTATTCCTCTGTTTTAAGAGGAGAAACCGAAAACTAATTTATTTTATTAGTATTATTAAACGTGATGCTCTTTTTCTCTATTTTCTATAGGTTTTTAATCAAAAAAAATCTTTGTATTCTAAAATTTTTATATTTTGCTCCATACATTAGCAATCAGGCTTTTCAGTTCTTAGTTAAAAGGATTTTTATTTTTATTTTATTTGCCAAATCACTCAAATAATTATTCAAATTATTTAATAATTATTAGGAGTTTGAAGATGTTTATAAAAGTGACAGAGAGTCAAAAGTATCAAAATATTTTAATAATTATGAGTTTTAAGATGTTTAAAAAATGATAAAAATATTCAAAAGTTTCAAAATAGCTGCTTTGGTATATAGAGAAGGTTTGGAATAAGCAGAAATGTGGTGGGAGATGTAGTTAACTCTTATGGAAAGGAATTCAAATTTTGAATTTTTTTTGGGTGAAAATAAATTCGTTCTATTTGGGTGGCGGGACCACCTACGTGGCCGCCTACCCAAGCCCCAACATACCACCTACGTTGACTGGCGTTTTGTTATGAACGTGATACTCCATCATGTTATGCGTTGGTTGTGTAACCATACAGTATCTCCCCCACTATATATACGCTGGTTATAATATATAGTTTGTTATAACCATACTCAACCATGCAGTGATTTCAAATGGTTTTGTATATATGTTAAGGGATATCTCTCTCTCTCTCTCTCTCTCTCTCTCTCTCTCTCTTATATATATATATATATATATATATATCCACGTTGGTTTTTCGTTTCATTTATTTGCAGTGTGTTATAATAATATATGGTATACAATATAATCATATATTATATGGTTTGTTTCATTTGGGATATATTTTGGTTATTTTTTAGATTTGGATATATATATTTTTATTTATATAGTTAATTTGGATAACTATATAAAAATTTTAATTATAACCAAAATATCCCATGTTATCTTGTGCAGGTTTAGGAGGCCATTGGAAGGATGTCAAGTGTCGAGCTGCCATGTGGGTCTCACGTGCTCACTAGGATGCCATGTGGTGCATTGTGGGCCCCATTTTTCCTCCACCATACCAAACTTTGAAGAGCTCTATCTTTTGCATACGAGCTCAGATCGACGAACCATTCACGCCACTGCGATCAGGACGACGAGCCCTCTCAACTCATGCCACCAAATTCTCCTTTCTACCATTTTGAATTTCGAGCCTTATCCATCCCCTTAGTGTCTCGAGATCCTCCTGGATCATTCCTAAGCCCTTGAACAGTCCCCAAGATGAAGCTGTGGAGGAGCGCTTCCCTGGAAGGGCCTGCACACCACCACAGAGCAGGGAAGGGGTTAGTATTGAGCCCCGAAAATTTAAAAGATAACACTGAATAGCTAACTGGAAGGAGAATGGGGAACTTACCTGGAGAAGAACCACTTTCGAGATGAAGAACGAGAGCCGAGACCCACAACAGAGGGTTTCCACCAGTGAATGAGCCATGAACATGCTATGCCTTCTCACCAAGGAGCCAGAGTGTTAGGAGCTTTAAAAATAGGGAGTGAAATTGAAATCGGAAGGAGGAGTTTACCTGAAATTGAGGCCGCTGAGTGGTCCTGTGCAGCAGCCAAGCTGGGACCTGAGATTTGCAGAGCTGAAGCATAACCAGACCCCACATCAATAAACAAATCACCACATAACGAATAGAAACGAGCTTGAAGCAAATAATAGAGACAAACAAACTTACAATAGTGAGAGGACCTAAAACCCTCCAAGCACCAGAGCATTGAGTCACCACAGAGAACGAGGAGAGTCAGAGAAATGACAGACCATGGAGAACGAGCAGAGACATAGCACCAATAAACCACAGAGAAGGAACAAAGCACATTAAACCACCATACGGAGCAAAGAGGGCACAATACTTTCCATCCATCGCGAATACTAGGCAAGAACATAGAGCACCCACAGAGCAAAACCATCGCATAGGAGAATGACCTCCAAAAACCCTCGGTGAAAGTGATAACCCTTAGTCGCAAGCCCGAGGTCACTATAGAAGGCAGGAAGCAAAACATTAAACCATAATTAAGACACACACCAAAAATCTTGCCACCAAACGCAACTTGGAACCAAATAATTAATTGGTCAATAGCCACGCGTCCGTCCTTGGGATTGCCACCAGACACCAACAAATGATATCAATTACCTCCCTATGATTGACCAAGTGAAATAAGTAAATGATATCAGTTACTTCCCTCTGATTGACCCAGTCAAATAAGTTATACTTGTCGGATGAGGTCCGACGTTGTCGACAATAATGAAAAATACAAATATAACTATTCATAAGCTCGTTCATGCTAAACAAAAAATTTTACTAAAAGTTTTACAAGTTAAAAATGTTGAAAAATCTAACTCCTACTTTTCTCAGTTGTGATTCTTACTAAGTAAAGGAGTCTGTTTCTAGTAGTTAGGATCTATTTCCTACATTGGTGTGTGGTTGAGATATTCTCTGAACCAACAGATTGCGTGTGCATGTATATATGTAATTGCATTTGATTAATGAAACAATAGACATCATGAGATTTTATCATGGTATCAGAGCCTTGAGGGCCGGCTCCTCCTGGGCTTGGCCTGTCTTGGGCTGAGGGAAATAAGAGAAATATATTTTGTTTTAGTTTTTTTTAGAGTTGTTGTCAGCAGAGCCAATTGCTGAAAGAGAGCCAATTGCTAGAGGAGATAGCGTTGTCGTTGGTGGATTGGCAGAGGCTAAAAGGGCGTTGCTGCGTGAGGGTGTTTGTTACCCGTTGCTACAATATGCACCCATTGTTGCGTGCTTCCTATGAGGTGGAGTCTGCGGTAAATTGAAGGAGCTTGTATGGGAGGAAAGAGCAGTATCGAAGTAGCAGGCCCAACGCTACCTCCTCCAACCCCAATCTTCTCAAAACAGAGGGAAAATTATAAAACGGAGTGTTGTTTTATCTGGTTTGTCATTGAACCCGGTGTGGGAAGAGGAGAAATCACGCCTGAGTTTGAGTCGTTGGATGACGAAGGCCTTCCCAAGGCCTGTCATTCTGACGTGACCACATTTCATTCGGAGGGCCTGACGAATATCCGCTCTAAGGTATATCTTTCCCCAAACGTCTGGTATGTATTATTGCAGATTGATATTCAGACAAGTAGTCATTAAGGGGGAGTGTTGGAAAATCTAACTCCTACATGTCTTTGTTGTGATTCTTACTAAGTAAAGGAGTCTATTCCTAGTAGCTAGGATCTATTTCCTACATTGGTGTGTGGTTGAGATATTCTCTCAGCCAACAGATTGTGTGTGCATGTCTAATGTAATTGCATTTGATTAATGAAACAATAAACATAATCAAACTTTATTAAAAAATAATAAAATCAATTACATGTTTACAACTCATACAAATCCATTAGAGTTTTATAATTAATAAAAAAAAAGAGGTGATTTTATGTGTAATAAAAATGAATAATATGTTTATACCTTCTAATGCAGAATTTCGACCGATTTAGTGTTTCCTGGTGCACATTTAATCATTTCTTGATGCACTTGAATAATGAGATTTTCTAATACATATATTGGGAATAATTTTAGTGTTCAATCTTGCAAAACACAATTTGAAAATTTCCTCAGCTCGTACAACAACCAAAAACTCAATTCGGAAAACAAATTAATTACTTCTATTTAATTAGAAATCTACCATTATAATGATTTCACTTCACTGAACATAATGGGGCAATTGCAAAATGGTAATTAATTTGTGGTAACTTTTAATCCAGAGCCAAAACCACATTCATCATTACATAAAATTAAAGTAATATAACTAATTAAAACGAAAGCAATACAACCAATTTCAAAAGGAGGTAAAATTATCATCTAAATCATTACTTCATGGAAATACAATTATAAGGCATCAAAACTTTACATTAATACTGCCAGTTCAGTGCCCCCAGGGATTTACAATACCATCGCAGCAAACAAACCCTCAAAGCACCCAAAATGAAGAAACCCATTAAATAAATGGTAAACCTCTATACATAACTATCGTACACAAAAATTATCCATTCACTTGAGTGGACATTCCAATGGTGCTAACTTCAGGCTTATGCTGAAATTGCTTGGGTACAATGACAATTAACTCGCCATTTTCTATTGAAGTCTTCACCTGGTCGACCGTCGTTTTAGGAAGCTAAAAACGCTGCTGAAATTTTTTGTGTGAGTTCTCAATTACATACCACTTTTCATTTGTTTGTAGTCTTTTTTTGAGTTCATTTCTTATCTTTGAAACTGACAAATATTGTAGAGGCGAAGAACATAGAGAATAATCTCAAAATTAGCAATGGAGTAGATAGATTTTCTCATCATTGAGTAACAACCAATAATATTACATAGGGGACAAGGAATGATGAACAATAAATAACAGGAGTAAGACTCATCTAGAACTTAACGAAAACTAACTAATGAAACTAAATTGAAAATGACTATGGCACTTAACAAACAAACTAGGGATAGTGAGATTAATGCTCTCAACACTCTTTCTTAATCTAAATTGTTACAACTATTGTCACTTACAATGCCAAGGTATTCTATTTGAAACTAAAATACTTTTTTTGCCATTGGTTTTGTCAAAATATCTGTAATTTGATTGCTGAATGCATAGAAACCAAGAGATATATCTTCATTATTGACAAGCTTTCAAATGAAACGAAAGTGTGTCAATATGCACGCTCCTTTTGTGAAACACATGATTTTTAGATAAACCAATGAGAGAGATTCTATCATAGAAAGTAGGAGTTGGTTCATTTTAAACATGTGAAAGATCATTCAATAGCCTTCTCATCTATACAACTTACCAAGCTACAAAAGTTGCAGCTACATATTTTGCCTCTATAAAAGATATTTTAAAAATGGGTTATTTCTTTGATTCCCATGAGATCATATTTGTTCCCAAGTGAAAAGTGTATCGTGATGTCTTTTTCCAATCACCTAAGCTTCCTACGTAGTCACTATCATTGTAGCTTGAAAGTGAGCAATATTTAGTACGTTTGTACAATAATTCATAGTTTAGTGTCCCTACGACATATCTTATCATTATTTTGAAACTTTTCAATGGCCATTCTTTGGTGATTCCATAAATCTAGAAACAGAACTAGCTACAAACATGGTGTCAAGTCTAGTTCTAGTGAGATACAAGAGACTACCAACTAGACTTTTATACAAAGTAGAATCAACTAATGGTCCTTCATCTTGTTTTCTCAGCTTGATGCCTAGAGAATATAGAGTGTTAGATGGTTTGTAGTTGATCATTATAAACGTTTGCAAGATGCCAGTGAGATAGTTTTGTTGACAGACAAAAATGCCATTTGTAGATTGTTGAATTTCAATTCCAAAGACATATTTCATGAGTCCAAGATTAGCCCTGTTATACTATGTTTGCATGGCAACTTTGTATTTTTCTAACATCAAATTTCTTGTATAGAGAAAATCATCAACATAAAGGAAAGCAATGATAAGTCTACCTTCATGATTTTTTGTCTAAACAATTGGCCTGTGGCAGCTTTTATAGAATCCACCTTTTATGAGGTAAGAGTCAATTCGAATGTACCAAGCTTGTGAAGATTGTTGCAAGCCATATAAGGATTTCTTCAACTTATTCACTTTTTGTTCTTGTCTTACAACTTCAAAACCATATGGTTATTCTACATAAACCTATTCATCCAATATTCCATTAAATAAAGGAGATTTGACATCTAGTTGAAAAACTTGGCATTTATTTTTAGTTGCAGTGGCCAGAATAGCTATGACTATATCTAACATTTATATTGGAGAAAATGTTTCACCATAGTCTACACCAAGATATTGAGAAAACCCTTTTGAAAGGATCATTTCCTTATGTTTCTTGATTTTTCTTTTTTCATTCAGTTTTGTCTTGTACACCCACTTGACACCAATGATGGTTTTGTCTTTCGGGATATCAACCCATTCCCAAGTTTTATTCTTCTCTATGGATATGATCTTTTAATTCATTGCATCAACCGAATGTTTCTCTTTTACTGCCTCTTAAAAGTGGGTTGGTTGACAGTAAACAAAGGAAAAAATATTTCAATTCTCAAAATGATGCTTGTGTTCATACATATCAGTGATGCTTCTAGTTTTCTAATTATCTTTTAAAGATGACAACTCAATATTGGATACATTGTTGGAAGAAGTACCATTTTTAGAGTGTCATGTCTCTTCTTTTACCTATAATATTGGAAGCCTTGGTGGATGAACATGTTGATCTAAATATTCGTCAATTTTCTCACACAAATATGTGTTTTCAGTGATGCTTCTAGTTTTCTAATTATCTTTTAAAGATGACAACTCAATATTGGATACATTGTTGGAAGAAGTACCATTTTTAGAGTGTCATGTCTCTTCTTTTACCTATAATATTGGAAGCCTTGGTGGATGAACATGTTGATCTAAATATTCATCAATTTTCTCACACAAAGATTTTTTTTCAAAAACTTGACATATCTGCTTAACAAAAATTTCTTAGTGAGTGGATTGTATATTCTATAAGCTTTTAGGGTTCACTATAGCCTACAAAGATTCATTTTTCACTTTGATCATAAATTTTCTTTCATAGATTTTCTAGAACATGTGAAAATGGTACAAAATCCAATATTAAAAAGTGAGACACATTCACCTTTTTTACTATCCCAAGCATCTTTAGGCACTATATATTTTACACTGGTTGTCGAAGATATGTTGAGAACATAAACTGCAATAGCAACAAGTTCAACCCAATACTCATTAGAAAAATCCTTTTCGTGAAACATGCATCTTGCCATATTCATGATTGATTGGTTTTTTATTCCTGTTACTTTCTTCTGTTGTTGAGAATATCTAGTGGTGTTCTACATAATGAGGACTTGTCGATAGAAAATATGTGTATGGTATTCCCCTCCTCTGTCTAACCCGAACACTTTAAAAAGTCTGCAACTATATATATATATATATATATATATATATATATATATATATATAGATAGATATAGATATATATAAACTATTCATTACTATAATGAAACAATATATCCATCTTAATTTGTTAATAAAACACTAACAACCCAATTCATGTTGTTAAATATAAAACCCAAAATATTTGTCTCCTCTCATATTTTCTGCAGAAATAGGACACATATATAACACCCAATATCGTCATTTATTTTTTCACAAATAGGACTCAGATATAGATTATAACACCCAAAATCGTTGTTTATTTTCCATATTATTTGAAATACGCCCCCATTTTTAAATAATTTTAAAATAGAGACATGTATCATCCTTTATTTTTGTTCTATTAAGGTACGCACCTCCACCCTAACCAATTCAGATCAATTACCGCCTTCCTATCAACCTAGTTAAATAGGTTAGTCACCAACAAATTAAATCATTTACATCCCTATGATCAACCCAATCAAATAAGTTAGATTGGTTGTATGAGGTCCATTGTTGACAACAATCGAACATTCAAATATACTTGTCCATAAGAACAAATTTTTACAATTTTTTTTACGAGTTAAAACTAATAAAATAAGTTATATTCTTACAAATAATACAAATCCGTTAGATTTTTTATAATTAATAAAAATCAAGAATTTATCTATTAGTAGTAAAAATAAATTATATGTTTGAACCTTCTAATGTAGAATTTTTATTATGTGTTTCCTAATGTGCATTTCATTGAATAATGGGCTTTTCTAATACATACATTGGGAATAATATTAATGCTCAATCTAGCAAAACACAAATAGTAATTTCCTCACCTCATACAACAACAACAAAAGCTCAATTCAGAAATCAAATTAGTTACTTTTAGTTAATTAGAAATCTACCATTATAATGATTTCACCTCACTAAACATAATAGGACAGTTGGAAAATGGTAATTAATTTGTGGTAATTTATAATCCATGGCCAAACCACATTCATAATTACATAAAACTAAAGCAATATAACCAATTTCAAAATGAGATAAAATTTCCTTCTAATTCATTACTTAACTTAATCGAAATATAAGTATATGCCATCACAACTTTCCATTAACACTACCATTTAATTTCCAACAAGGATTTACAATACCATCTCAGAAAATAAACCCAAGAATCATCCAAAATGAAGCAATTCATTAAATAAAGGTTAAAACTCTATACGTAACTACCATAAACAAACATTATCCCTTTACTTGAAAAGACATTTCAATGGTGCTATCTTTAGGGTTAGGTTGACATTGCATAGGTACAACAATAGTTAACTCGACATTTTCTACTGAAGCCAAAAATGTCGCTGAAATTTCTTGTATGACTGCTCAATTCGGTCCCATTTCTCATTCATTTGCACTTATTACTTCTTGTGTTCATTGCTTATCTTTAAAACTAGAAAATATCGGAGAGGTGGAGAACAGAGAGAATAAACTCAAAACTAGCAATGGAGTGGACAACTCTTATCATCATTGAGTAATAGCTAAATAGATTAGATAGGGGACAAGGAAACAACAACAATAAATAAATGGAGTAAGAATCAACTAGAGCTCAACTAAAATTAACTAATTGAACTAAATTTAAATTTACTATGACACCTAGTAGATAAACTAGGGACAATGATATTAATGCTCTCAACACACCCCCCTAATCTCAATTGTTACAATTATTGACACTTACACTGCCCAAGTGCTCTCTTTTAAATTCAAATATATTTTTTCTCAATGGTTTTGAAAAAATTATGCAAGTTGATCTCTCGATCCACAAAAGTCAATAAATATATCTCCATTAAAGGCAAGCTCTTGAATGAAGTGAAAGCATGTGTTAGTATGCTTTCTCTTTTTATGAACAAATGATTCTTAGATAACGCAATGGAAGTACTATTATCATAGAGAATAGGAGTTGGTTCTTTTTGAACATGTAAAATATCATTCAATAACCTTCTCATCCATATTGTTTGATAAGTTGCAGAAGTTGCCGCTACATACTTTGCCTCTATAGAATATATTGAAACAATGGGTTGTTTCTTGGATGCCCATGAGATTATATATGTTCCCAAGTGAAAAGTGTATCTTGATATTCTTTTTCAATCATCTAAGTTGCCTGCATAGTCACTATAAGTGTAACCGCAAAGTAGGAAATCTTCAAAAAAAAATTATAATAAGCCACAGCTTACTGTCCCTACAACATATCTTAAATTATTTTTGCAACTTTCCAATGGGACTTCTTGGGTGATTCCATAAATATGGAAACAAAACTAGATATGTCAGGTCTAGTTGCAATGGGATACAAGATACTACCAACTATACTTTTATACAAAGTAGAATTAATTGATGGTCCTTCATATTGTTTCCTCAGTTTGGTTCCTAGAGAAATTGTAGTGTCAGATGATTTGCAGTTGATCATTCTAAACTTTTACAAGATGTCAGTGGCATAGTTTTGTTGATATACAAAAAATCCATTTCCAGATTGTTAAATTTCAATTCCTAAGAAATATTTTATGAGGCCAAGATTAGTCATGTCAAATTCTATTTGCATGGCAACTTTTAAATTTTCTAACATCATATTTCTTGTAGACAGAAAATCATGAACATAAAGGAAAACAATGAGAATTTTACCTTCATGATCTTTTGTATAAAGTGTTGGTGCATGGTTTCTTCTGCATAATCCACTTTTGATGAGGTAAGATTCAATTTGATTGTACCAGCCTTGGGAATATTTTTGCATGCCATATACGTTTTTCTTCGACTAATAAACTTTCTTTTCTTGTATTGGAGCTTCAAAACTAGGTGGTTGATCCACAGAGACCTATTCCTCCAATGTGCCATTTAAGAAAGTGTATTTCACATTTAGTTGAAAAACTTGCAATTTATTTTGAGTTCTAGTTTTCATAATAGTTTTGATTGTATTCAACCTTTCTACTTGATCAAAGGTTTCACCATAGTCTACACCAACTTGTTGAAAGAACCCTTTGGAAATCAACCTTTCCTTATGTTCCTTGATTTTTCCTTTTTTCATTCAATTTCATCTTGTACACCCACTTAACACTAATGTTCGTTTTGTATTTTGGGAGATCAACTAGTTCCCAAGTTTCATTCTTCTCTATGGTTGTGATTTCCTGATTCATTGTATTAACCCAGAGTTGCTCTTTTACTGCCTCTTCAAAGTGGGTTGGTTGATAGGAAAGAAAGAAAAAAATATGTTTCTTCTCAAAATCATGCCCTTGCTTATATATATCCTCGATTCTTCTCATTGTCTAATTATCTTCTGAAGATGATGATTCACTACTTGACAAAGTACCATTTTCAGTGTGTTGTGGCCCTTCTTGTACCTACAATATTAACGACTTTGGTGGATGAGCATGTTGATTTGAATCTTCATCAATTTTCTTAAAACAATATTTGTTTTCAAAAACTTAATATCTCTAATCAAAAAAAAATTCTTGTTGAGCATATTGTAGAGTCTATAAGCCTTTTATTTTTCATTGTAGCCTACAAAGATGCATTTTTCACTTCTATCATCAAGTTTCTTCCGTAGCTTCTTTCGAGCTTCTGCAAATACTACACAAACAAATATTCAAAAGTGAGAGGCATTCATCTTCTTACATTCCCAAGCCTCTTGAGGTATTGTATCCTTGATGCTAGTTGTTAAATATCTTTTGAGAACATAAACTATAGTAGAAACAACTTTAGCCCAATACTCACTGGACAACTCCTTTTCGTAAAGCACGCATCTTTCCATATTCATGGTTGATTGTTTTTTTCTTTCTAAAAGTGCATTTTTTTGTGGAGTCTATGAAGTTGTGTTCTACATAATGATGTCTCATTTTTGACAAAAATTTGTATAATATTTGGAACTATATTATCCTCCTTTGTTTTAGCTAAGTACTTTTAAAAGCTTTCCACTTTTTTTTTTCTTCTACTTTGAACTCTTTGAACCTTGAGAAAGTATCATAATTATTTTTAAGAAAATACATTTATGTCTTCTTGCTTTAGTCATCAATAAAGGTCAAAAAATAAATACTACCACCAATAACATGTGGACTTGCTATAAAGGTTCTTTTCCTCAACTAGAAGATGTTGGACAGTTGTTTCTTTTACACTTTTCTAGAATACAAATTTCACATTTACAATCTTTTTCACTCACAACAAAAAGACTAGTGACCATAGAATGTTTTTTAAGAAGACTTCACAGATATATATGTGGACTTCCTATAAGGGTTCTTTTCCTCGACTAGAAGATGTGGGAAATTTGTTTCTTTTACACTTTGCTAGAATACAAGTTTCACATTTACAATATTTTTCACTCACAACAAAAAGACTAGTGACCATAGAATGATTTTAAAGAAGACTTAGACTATTGAAGGGAATATGGCCATACCTAGAATGCCATAAATATTACTAATCTCTATTTGTAACATTTTGTGCAAATGACTTTGACAAATTTGGACTTTTGAGAGTCAAGGGAAACATTCTATTCTTGTTTTTTTCTACCTTGTCTATCAGTCTTCTATTGGGAGGTTTGTCATAAATATAAAATGTTGTCCCTTGGAATGTTACATCATAGCCATCTTCCATCAATTGAACTATACTAATGAGATTATGCTTAAGATGTGGAAGATAATAAACATCATGTGTATGATTCTATTGATTTTTCTTTGTAAGAATAGGCACAATACATTCCCCTTCAAATTTTATATGAGAATGCTATCTAAGAGTAATTGTAGATGTGATGGAAGCGTTAATGAAAGAAATCATACGTTTATTACCTCTCATATGGTTACTGCAACTAGTATCCATCAACTAAATATTGTCCCTTTGATTGTCTTCAGAAAGATAGTAGGAATGAAATATGTCTTCATAGGATGGTCCTTCATTGTTAGAGATATGTACATTCCCTCTTTGTTGATCTAACTATTTCTTTCCATATTCATGTTCATAATACCCAAATGTCTTGTAGTAATAACATTTGACATTACATTTGTTGCTCCATGTTCTTCTTCTCTTTGTCTGGTTCTGTGGTGATCTTGACTTCTCCTCTACATGATCAAGTTTTATAGATATACCTTTGCCTCTACCTCACTTGCTTCTACCTCTATATCCTCTTTCGGTGCCTCTATTGAGAGAGACTTGAGCCTTGAAAGCTTGTTCCATGGAATCTTCTCCAAGGTTAAGTCGTGTTTTGTGTGACAGAAGTGATCGAGTCAACTCATCTACTGACATAATTGTAAGATCTTTGGACTCCAGAATGGTTGTTACAACCATTTCAAATTTCTTCAGTAGGATTTAGAGGACTTTTTCAATGCTCTTCTAATCTTCAATTGTTTAACCAATAAGTCTCGTTTGATTGATGATGCTCATGACTCTAGTCGTGAATCGATCAAAATTCTTTATGTCAATCATCTTCACAGTTTAAAACTAAGTCCGCAATGTCTGTAATTTAACAATATTCATTGTATCATTACCCTAATATATAGCTTTTAGAATATCCAAAGCTTCATTTGTTTTTGATGCCGCGGTTATTTTGTCAAAGATAGAGTCACCAACAAACTTTTAGAACTTTCTCCATTGAAGAGCTACATTTTTATGATTATTTCTCATGGCTACTAATGCTTCCTGGGTCAGCCCTAAATAGTCGTTTTGCAATATATCCCAACAATCTTGGTATTGTTGAAAAATCTTCATTCGTAAAAACCAAAATTCATAATTTTTAGCAACAAAATCGATATTTGTGATAAAACACTGGTTGAACCTATTGTTTAAAATTTTGTTACAACCTTTTTTTTAAACTCAAAAAATAAAGCAATAATAATTTAAATAAAACCATTTTTAATTAAAAAAAAAATTAAATAAAAGATCACTATTACAATGGCCAAAATGAATTTTCATTATAAAAGAAAAAAAAAATCCACTATTACAATTCTCCTCTTGGTTTTTGTTAATAGACCCTTTTTTAAAACTTTAATATCCCATTTTTAAAAGTCTTTTTAATTGTTGTAATCGAGCTAGAGGGTTGAGACTCTGTAACCTTGATAGTGTTTATAAATTGATGTCATGTGGGATTATATATACATATATCAATTCTGTGTGACCTTTCGTTTATTTGTATTCGGGACCGAGTCAAATGTTTCTCTGTTTGCATTCTTCACGATATAAAATGCAGAGCTAATAGGAATCGCAGACCTTGTGTTAATAATAGTGTTGAAGCCGCTTAAAATTCCAATCATTGATCTAAGTTCCAACCAACGGTGTGAAATCCCGCTGATTGTTGGATCATCCCGTATCACATCGCAATATTTGTTTGTAAGGGCGGACCTCAGCCCTTGAAGATTCGGGATGAGAGATCACTGTAATATCGCATCACAGTAAAACAACAGTGTGTGGTCAAGCCAGAAGCCTTAAGAAGTTGCGAAGTGCAATCGCTGAAATATGGCATTGCTAAAAGCTTTCCTGTGTTATCGGACCCCGGTCGGAGAGATAGTACGATATGCGGTTGGGATACATCGCATCACAATATTTGATTACAAAGGAAAAAGGGCCTAAAGCTATAACGATTGCAATTATGCGATCTAATCTGGACAGTTGATCATTTACATTGTGATCTAAGGAGAATCACGAGCCGTTCTAAAAAAAAGGAGAAATACCAGTGTTCGCCTTCTATAAAGGACTATCAGAGTAGCATTGCAGAATGTGGGACTGTAAAGGATTAGCAAACGTGGGCCAATTTTTTGAGATTTCTCAAAATGATTGATTCCTGCATCATTTGTGGTGTCAGAGCATAAAGAGATTAAAGATTAACTACAGTAAACATGCCACCAAGGAGAGGAGCTGGCATTGGTCGAGGAAGACTAGAAGCAAATGCAGTTCTATTGGAGGAGATCTGAAGTCTGCATATGAGGATGGAAGTAATTGAGACTGGTTTGAGAAGAACACCTGATGAAGGGGATGACAGTGCTAAAAAAGAATCTTCTGAGGAAGAAGAAGAGGAGGAAAATGAAACTATTAGAGTTGTTAAGATGTTGGCGAAAGTACGAGGAAAACCAAAGCTGGAAATTCCTACGTATGAAGGGAGTTTCAATGTAGAAGAGCTAATGGATTGGATCAAGTCATTAGACAAATATTTTGACTATGAAGAGGAAGTTGATGACAAGAGGAAGGTGAGATTTGCAGTTACCGGATTGAAGGGTCATGCGGCTAGTTGGTGGGATGAGCTGCAGACATCTAGAACGAGGAAAGAAAACTCCAAGATCAAGCAATGGGACAAAATGGTACGTAAGATGAAAGCCAAATTTATGCCTAGAGATTATCAGTTAAATCTTTTTAAACAGTTGCAAAATTTAAGGAAAAAAGGAATGTCTGTTAAAGAGTACACAAAAGAATTTAATAGATTAAGTATTAGAGCAGGACAGGCATAGGATGACACGGAGAAGGTAGCGAGATATATCAATGGCTTACAATATGACATACAAGACAAGAGCAATTTGTTAAGTCTGAAGAATATTGAGGATGCCTATCAAGCAAGTTTGAAGGTAGAGGAGAAGATATTGAGAAAACAGAATCAGAGGAATAGACAAAGGAGCTCAGCAAGAGGTAGAGGAACTACCAGACCAATGGGACAGCAACATCAGCATGATGTAGGTAGTTCAAGTAGCAAACCACTGGAGAGAGGGGATTTTAATAGAGTAAGATCTACGCCTAGAGGAAGGGGTCAAGGAAGAGATGTTTGATGCTACACATGTGGAGAATGGGGACATGTGTCATGGAACTATCCTCATAATAAACTAGCAAGTCAGAGGAATTTGAATGTGGCTGAGGTAAAGCCAGAAACACGTCGACTTATGGAGAAGGAAGAACCCCTTGAAGTAGGATAATACTTGTTTTTGAGAAGGACATTGCTTAAGACAAAGAAGGAGATTGAAGAACCAACACAGAGGAAGAATTTATTCAGAACTACCTGTAAATCAAAAGGTAAGTGTTGTAAAGTAATAATTGACAGTGGAAGCACTAATAACCTTGTTTCTACAGAGATAGTAGACAAGCTCGTATTAGCAAAGACAGTGCACCCTACTCCTTACAAAGTGTCGTGGTTGTAGAAAGGATATCATATTATTGTGACAAAACAATGCAAAGTTGAAATACAAGTTGGTACATATACGGATGTAACATTGTGTGATGTAATGCCAATGGATGTATGCCATGTATTGCTGGGAAGACCATGGTAGTTTGATCGAAAAGCTATTCATGATGGGTGGAGAAACACTTATACTCTGGAGAAGGATGGAACTAAACATACATTGCTGCCATTTAAGGATGACGTTGACAAAGGAGCGCTTGGAAGTAGTGTTATGCTGATGAGTGGAAAGGACCTGTTGCAAGAGATTGGAAAAGGTGAAGAAATGCAGTTTGTTGTCTTAGGGAGACCGAAGGTAATTTTAACTTCCACGAACTTGGATGATTTCCCTGAAGAAGTTAAAATTTTGTTAGATGATTTTGCTAACATTGTTGTGGATGAGTTGTCGAATGCATTACCACCTGTTCGGAGTATCAATCATCACATTGACTTAATACTAGGAGCAAGTTTTCCAAACAAAGCTGCTTACAGGTTGACACCTCAAGAGAATTCAGAAGTTGGAAGTCAAGTACAGGGAGTGATGGATAAGGGACTAATTAGAGAAAGTCTTAGTCCATGTGTTGTACCAATAGTACTCAATCCAAAGAAAGGAGGTGAATGGAATATGTGCATAGATTCTAGAGCCATAAACAAGATCACAATCAAGTATAGATTTCCTTTGCCATGCATGTATGATTTAATGGATTGTTTGAGTGGATCAAAGTATTTTATTAAAATAGATCTTAAGAGTGGATATCATCAGATAAGAATTTGAGAAGGAGATGAATGGAAGACAACATTTAAAACAACCAATGGGTTGTATGAGTGGTTAGTGATGCCTTTTGGACTCACTAATGCACCTAGTACGTTCATGAGATTGATGAATGAAGTCTTGAAGGAATATGCAGGCAAGTTTGTGGTTGTTTATCTTGATGATATTCTAGTTTTTAGTAAAAGTAAGGAAGAACATATAGAGCATCTTAAATTGGTTTTAAGAACTCTGCAAAAAGAGAAACTACTAATAAATCTGAAGAAATGTAGTTTCATGAAGGAAGAATTAATTTACTTGGGATTTGTAGTTCCTAAAGAAGGATTGAAAATGGATCTAGAAATAGTCCAAGCAATTTGGAACTGGCCTATTCCCGAAAATATATTTGAGATAAGAAGATTTCATGGTCTTGCAAGTTTTTACAGGAAGTTTACCAGAGGTTTTAATCAGAATTGTGCACCAATTCTTGAAACAATTAAGGAGACTAATCAACCATTCAAGTGGACAGAAGCAGCAGACAAGAACTTTAAATTGCTGAAGAGGAAAATCACAAAGAAACTGATTTTAGCTTTGTCTGACTTTGAAAAGGTATTTCAAGTTGAAACAGATGCTAAATGAGTTCTAGTTGGCATAGTTTCGAGTCAAGAAAAAAGACCGATACCGTACTTCAGTGAGAAATTGAATGGAGTGAAGAAGAAGTATTCGTCTTACGATAAAGAGTTTTACACTATTGTGCAAGCCTTGAAAAATGGAGGCATTATTTGCTGCCAAAGGAATTCATATTGTATTCAAAAAATCATGCATTATAGTTCATAAATAATCAACTAAAATTGAACCAGAAGCATGCCAAGTGGGTAGAATTTTTGTAGAGCTTTACTTTTGTGATAAATCACATAAGTGGTAAGTTGTATAAAGTCGCTAATGCATTGAGCAGAGTAAGTTTTATTGCGCAAGAATTCAAAGTTGGTGTTGTTGGATTTGAAGAAATGATTGAAATGTACAAAGATGATGCAGATTTTAAAGATGTCTATATAGCAGTTCAAAATCCAATAGTGCATAATAGAAGTCAATGGTTAGATTATCTCATCCAAGGAGGCTTATTGTTTAAAGGAAACAAGTTGTGTATTCCCAAATGTTCTGTGAGATAAAACATAATAAAGGAGAAACATAGTGGAGGACTATTTGGTCACTTTGGACAAGATAAAACCTTTGCTCAGGTGAATGCTTTTTATTATTGGCCAAAAATGCAAACTGATGTTAAGAGATTTGATGAGAAGTGCAGCATATGTCAACATGCTAAGGGAAGAAGTCAGAATACAAGATTGTATCAGCCATTTCCAATACCAGACCGACCATGGGATGCAGTTAGCATGGATTTTGTTTTAGGATTACCAAATACTCGAAGAGGGAATGATTCCATTTATGTTGTAGTAGATAGATTTTCCAAGATGGCACATTTCATTACTTGTAAGAAGACTAGTGATGCAACACATATAGCTAATCTATTTTTTTCAGAAATTGTAAGATTGCATTGATTGCCTATCAGTATTGTGTCTGATAGAGGTACAAAGTTTGTAGGACATTTTTGGAAGAAACTAGGAGCTAACCTCAGTTTCAGTTCAGCATACCACCCTCAAATAGATGGATAGACCGAAGCAGTAAACAGGAGCTGGGGGAACATATTGAGAAGTTTAGTGTATAGAAATCATAGGCAGTGGGATTTAACACTAGCTCAGGCTGAATTTACTTATAATGACACCCCAAACCGAAGTACAGGAATGAGTCCATTTCAGATTGTTTTTGGAATGAATCCAAGAGGTGTGTATGAGCTCATAAATTTGGGTAAACAAGAGACAAGAAGTGAAAAAGATGAAGAGTTTGCAGAACAGATGCAAATACTTCAAGAAGATGTCAAAGGAAGATTACAAGAAAGTAGTGGTAAATAGAAACAAAGAGTGGATATGAAAAGAAGAGAGAAAGAATTCCAAGTGGGAGATTTAGTGATGGTATATTTAAGAAAAGAAAGATTTCTTGCTAAGACTTACAATAAACTGAAAATGAAAAAGATAGGACCATGTAAAATAGTAAGAGAGTTTTCAACTAATGCATATGAAATTAAATTGCTCGAAGGGATTGGAATATCACCTATTTTCAATATTGCAGATTTGTATCCATACAAAGTGACAGAGACAAAGCTACAAGAGGAAACTACAGAAGATTAAGTTCAAAACTTGATCTGGGAAGAACAAATGCCAAATACACTTAAGAAAGAAGTTGAAGCTATTTTGGAGAAAATAATATCCAAAAGAACCAGAGGACAAACTTATTTTCAATATCTAGTCAAAGGGAAAGGACAACCAGTGGAGGATGCTAGTTGGTTAACTACAACAGAGTTGTAGAAGTATGGAGTAAGCCCTGAAACTCTGAGGGATGATTCTTTTCTTTTGAGGGAGTCTGATGCAGGAACATCTGGACTTAGCTAGAAATGTGAAAGTCTGTTCACATGTTGTGGCTAAACAAGTTGAATTTCACTAACTTGAGTGGTCAAAAGTCAGTTTTTACCAAGAGGGTTGCATCTCTCAAAAAATGACTTGTATTTCATTATTGTAATAGTTATAAATTGTCTTATTTTAGATTCAAAGATAAGTTGTTAGCATAGGTGTGTGATAGAGATTGAAAATAGAGATTGGCTGTTAGAGATTGGCTGTGTGATAGAGATTGGATTGATAAAATGAAGAAAAATGTAATGTAAAAGGATTAGCAAGGAGGAGAGAGGATTGAGGAAGCGAGAGTCAAGTAATATAGCGAGGATTTCCGTATTAAAACAGGGGTCTTTTTAATTGTTGTAATCGAGCCACAGGGCAGAGACTCTGTAACCTTGATAATGTTTATAAATTGATGCCGTGTGGGATTATATATACATATATCGATTCTATGTGAACTTTGATTTATTTGTATTTGGGACAAAGTTGAATGTTTCTCCGTTTTCATGCTTCAAGATATAAAACGCAGAGCTAATAGGAATCGTAGACCTTGTGTTAATAACATTGTTGAAGCCTCTTAAAATTCCAGCCGTTGATCTAAGTTCCAACCAACGGTGTGAAATACTGCTGGTGATTGGATCATACCATATCACATCACAATATTTTTTTGTAAGGGGCAGACCTTAGGCCTTGAAGATTTGCGATGAGAGATCACTATAATATCGCATCGCAGTAAAACAACGGTGTGTGGTCGAACCACAGGCCTTAAGAAGTTGCAAAGTGCGATCGCCAAAATATCGCATCACTGAAAGCCTTCATGTGTTATCAGACCCCAGTTAGAGAGATAGTGCGATATGCGGTTGTGATACATCGTATCGCAATATTTCATTACAAAGGAAAAAGGGCCTGAAACTATAGCGATTGCGATTATGCGATTTAATCTGGACCATTGATCATTTATGTTGTGATCTAAGGAGAATCGCGAGTGGTTCTATAAAAGAGAAATACTAGTGTTCAACTTTTATAAAGGACTACCAGAGTAGCATTATGGAAGGTGGGACTGTAAAGGATTAGCAAACGCGGGCTGATTGTTTGAGATTTCTCAAAATGATTGATTCTTGCATCATAATTTTATATTTTTGGTTCATGTTAATTGTAAGAAGGATATTTATGATATTCGTTACCATTCTTAGAAGAACTAATTTTTAGTGGCTAAAGATTTTTCCTTGCCATCAATGGATTGACCTTCTTTTACGGAGATTATTAGGCTCATTCCTCAAGAATATATTTTGAGGATGAAAATGGATATGAATTATCATTTTTAGAGGTTGGGAGTGTATTTTTGGGTGAACTTTGAATCAATATTATTCTCACAAGATCTACTCTATTCTTCTTTTGGCATCATGAGTTGGGAACAATTCCTAATGTCGGGTGGGTTTTTTGTAGATGAAGAAAATCATTGTAATTTTCATCTACAGGGTATCTAGTCAACTAGAGTCAATTACAAAATATGGATCTTTGCTTGGTTGATGATTTTCAAGATCTTACCTCCAAATTTTGGTTGGAAAAAGGTGACTTTATTGATGGATCTTTGCTTGGTTGGTGATTTTCAAGATCTTCCCTCCAGATTTTGGCTGGAAAAAGGTGAATTTATTGATGGAGTATTTATGCCAATTATTAGATATAATGAAGTGTATCTTATTCGAGGATTCATTTGCGACATATTGTCAGGATTAGTTTCAATCTATAATGGATGACATTTTGTAAGCTTATCTATATTGGCAGGTAGTTTTGTTCGCTGACTCTATATTAATGATTATAGACTCATTTATTTTGCATCAATCATTAGTATCTATTTGATATAATTTTTGTAAACTTGGTTACAAATAGAGTTTTGATAATAAGGTTAGTTTTCTAAGTATTTTCTCTCAATTATAAAATGATCATATATATGAAACTTATAGACAAAGGAGCATTATTGATTAGAAATACTAAAAAACTAAAATCTAAATTTTTATTCATATTTTATAGTTATTGTAATTGTTTTCACGAAGAGAATATGCATTCACAATGTATGTTTCATTTCCCCATACATATATATATATATATATATATATATATGGAGAAATGAAACATACATAATCAATGCATATTCTCTTCGTGAAAACAACTACAATCACTATAAAATATGAATAAAAATGTAGATTTTATTATTTATCATTTCTAATCAACAATACTCCTTTCCCTATATATAGATAACAAAAATAATCAGATATATAGTAAATTAATATCCTCTCCCTTAAACATTAAACTAAATATAAAATAAAAAGAAAAATATTATATATATGTCTATTTGTACCCAAAATAAAAAATACCATACCATTATTTGAAACAAATTCATGTAAAATAAATAAAAAATAAATTCATTATTTAAAACCGATTAAAATAATAATTATAAAAATAATAATAATAATAATTTAATACTTATATCCCTTCCTCGTCAAATTTAATATAATACAATTGAAATGATTAGTTCTTGAGTGTGTACCTTTGACTTATTATTACAAAACAGTTTATAAAAATAATAATAGTTTAATAATTTAATACTTATATCCCTTCCTCGTCGGACTTAATATAATATAATTGACATAGTTAGTTCTTGAGTATGTAGCTTTGACTTATTATTACAAAACAGTTCTGCACAAAGATGCCGACGGAGACGACTGGATAGGAAGGGGTATAACGAGAGTCCCAAATAATTCAAAATATAATTTAGATAGGAAGGGGTGTAACGAGAACACCAAATAATTCAAAATATAATTTATAAGAAGAGACATGGATTACGAAATCCACATTGTATATGTAATTTTGACACATGGCTAAAAGATTGACTATATAATTGTAAGACTATATTCATTTTAACTTTAGAGTGGAGATATAATTATATGTTTAGATATATTTTTGGATTTAGAGGTTGAATTGAGTGAAAATTTATATCACTAAAAATTTATTAATTTAGATGCAAGGGTGTTATCTAAAGTTAATTCTATTAATTTTAGGAGACAGATTCTTGTTTCCATAATGAGACCATGAAAGTTGGTTTAGTTAAACATAATACCTCTTATAAGGTTGGAAAAGTGGGTTTGGGATGTTAGAATTAATGGAGATTAGGTGATTATTGTTACATAGTTATGATTGTGTTTTTCTTGGTGATTCAATTCTTATCATTCAGGGATTTGATTTACTATCCCTAACAAAATGTATCTATTTATTATTGGAGTTTAATGTGAAACCTAAGTGGCGTATTTGCTTGTTGGAGCTCTTGGTGATCCGCACCTGTGAGCTCCTCTTGTGTTGTTTGCCAATTCATGTCTTCCATGTGCAACTGTTGACATGGTACCGGAGCTGCAGGAAGGAGAGGCCTGTACGCTGAGTTTAGGATTATAAAAAAGCGTCATCCTCACGTGGAGATTGAAGAGTAATCACGTCGATACTCTTGGAGGCTACGCTCCTTTTTTATTTCTTGCATCGTCGCAGGATTCTGGTGTACATCTGTAACTAGTCATGAATCCGATGTGAATAGCTGTGATGATTGGTTTGCTAGCTACGTTTTCTTTTGGGCTACGTGTGCCTAGAAGCTATGCATGACTACGAGGGTGACGTGGTGTGTGTGGTGGCTATATCCACTGCCATTTTTACACAGGAGGCCACGTGGTACTAGATCTATTTATTGGCGTGGCTAGATTTTTTTATTGGCATGGAGCTTTGCAGAGTGTTGAGTGCTACAAGATCACCGTAGAGGAGCTCACACCTGTGTGTAGGAGGCTCTGTCATTCGACTAAGAGGAGGCCTACATTGAGAAAGGAGGTTGGATCCTGCGTCGAAGCCGAGGGCTTGCGTCGAGAACAAGGTTGGACAACCGTAAAGAGGAGTGACTTGCTAGTAGTAGCGCATGGGCTGCGTGGGCTGGCTTGGAAGCTGTGTGGGCTGAAGTTGTGCGTGATTTGAGGAGGCCTAATTGCTGAAGCTGCCAGTTGGACCTGCGTCAAGGAGAAGGTGCCCTGATCGTTGGTGGAGTTCAATAGAGGCATATGGTAAACGTTGGCCCTTTGCAATTATCATCCAGATAATTATATTTTCTTAATTGAAGTTTTATTTTTTCAAAGCTTTAATTAAAAAAAATTATGTGGATTTCTTTTAATTAGAGGGCTCCTTATCTTAAAAAAAAGAAAGGGGGTGCGTATTTTTTTAAGAGAATTTGGAGGATCTTTAAAAAAAAAAGATCTGGAGTTCCTTTAAATGAAATTTGAGGAATTATTATCATTTAGGGCAATTTTTTTGTGAAGGATATTCTTAGTGATCAGGGTATTTTTTTAACATTCAAGGGTTGCTTAACTTGTTGAAGATTTTATTCATTCAATATGAATAATCAAATTTTTGAAGCTTATCTCAATGAGAGTAATAAGCTTGATGGTTCCAATTACACTAATTGGAAATTTAAGCTCTTGACTCAACTTGAGGGACAAAATGCCTATGGCATTGCCACCAGTGATGAGGTCAAGCTGACTACTACAACTGGTGGACAAATACAAAAATTCAAGGCTGGGAGAAAAGGGAGATGAAGGCGAAGGTTCTTCTCAAATTATCAGTCAAAGATTGCATCATCCCTCACATTCGAGATTGCAAGACAATGAATGACATATGGACGATTCTCAAAGAGATGTACGAGATCAAGAACACCAGTTGAACTTCATACCTCAGGAAGAAGATTCTTTCAATCAAGATGGAGGAAAATGAGTCTGTTTCTTCATTCATATCCCAGATAAAGGATGTTAAAGATAAACTAACTGATATCAGTTAGACTGTGGCGAACGATGATCTGGTGACAATTACCATGAACGACATGACAGATGATTACCAGATGTTTATAACGGGATTGAATGCAAGAGAAAAGCCTCTAGGCTTTGAAAAGTTCACTGGGATTTTGCTACAAGAAGAGGAAAGGAGGTTGTCTCTCAAACCTAAAAATCCAGATCTTGCATTGGTGATAGAGTTCAAGCCGAAGGGGAAAGGAGTTGTTGATCATAGGAAAGGTAGTGCAACAAGAAAAAGGACACCCCAAGTGTGACCTCACATAAACATGACTCTGCTCCTAAATTCTTTCATTGTGCTAAGATAGGCCATATTGCTAAATTTCGCCATAAGAAAGAGGCAGATGGGGAGAGGTACAAGCGGAGAAGACATGCAGGTCATTTGGCTGATGCAGATGCAGATCAGAATCAGGATGTCAGGTTTTTTATGGCTGAGGCTAAGACTGCTTTAGCTACTGAGGAGGATGAAACAGATATTTGGTTCGTAGATTCTGGAGCCTCCTCACTTATGACAGGTAAAAAGCAATGGTTCAGAAATTTTAGAGAATCCAGCACAGGAGTAAAAGTATACCTTGTAGATAATAGAGGGTACGAGATCAAGGGACATGGAGATGTCCTTGTTACTCTATCTGATGGAAAGATCAGGAATATATCTGATGTGTGGTATGTTCCTGGTATTGAGAAGTACCTAATTTATGTATCAAAGATTACAGATCAGGATCTCAAGGTAGAATTCTTTAAATCTCATTGTATTATTAAAGACTTGTTGGAACAGATGAAGCATATTGCTACAGGTATTCGTATAGGAGGACTCTACAAACTAGATGTGAAGAGTACACCACAACACGCATTGTTGTCATAAGATAAGTCTGCTGAAAATTTGTGGCATCAACGACTTGGGCACATCAATTTTAGTGACCTTCTTCTGTTGCAGAACAAAGGTATGGTAGATGGTCTTCCTGTTTTAAAAATGTTGCATATTGATTGTGAAGCATGTGCATTCGGTAAACAACATACAGATGAATTTCTTGTTGTTAAAAATACGAAACAGAGGGATATACTCGAACTTGTACACACTGATTTATGTGGCCCTATGTAGACAAGATCGTTAGGTGGGGCCTACTATTTTCTAATCTTTGTTGATTATTTTACAAGATTCACATGGGTGTATTTTTCGAGATAGAAGAGTCATGCCTTTGAGTATTTCAAGTAGTTTAGGAACATGATCAAGAAGCAGATAGGAAATTTCATCAGGATTTTTTGATCAAATCAAGGCGGAGAATTCAAGAAAGGGGATTTCAACAAACAATGTAAAGAGCATGGGATGCAACAGCAATTTGTAACACCTTACACTCCTCAGCAGAATGGAGTAGCTGAGAGAAAAAATAGAACACTGGTGGAGTGTGCTCTCAGTATGTTGAAAGGTAAGAATCTAACTAATGGCGTTTGGGTAGAAGCTATCAATACTACAGTATATCTAAAGAATAGGAGTCCCACTAAAAGTCTTGATTATAAAACTCCTTTTGAGGCTTTGTTTGGCTTCAAGCCTGTAGTAAGTCATCTTAGAGTATTTGGTTATAAAGCTTTTGTGCATGTTCCCAAAGAAAACAGGAAGAAGTTAGATTCAAAGGCCATTAAATGTACCTTCATTGGGTACTGCAGTGAGTATAAGGCCTATAAAATGTTTGATCCTTCTATTCTCAAGGTGTTTGTCAGTAGAGACGTAGTATGATCCAGACTTCAACAGGAATGCAACAAATTATAGAGATAACCATATACACAAAGAAGCAGTGGAAATAATACTTCATTTCATTCATGGAAAATACTGAAATATGATTACAACTAGAAATGGAAATAAACCAGCTAGGACAACGGTAGCTTATCTATGAGAAGAGATGTGGTGGCTACATGCCTCTGAACTGTTCTAAAAACTGTGTTACAATGAGGCTCAAAGGCCTATTTATTATTGAGAAACAATGGAAAACCCTTAACATTCCAAAACCTAACCCTAGAAGATGAAACGCCAAATTGTGGGCCCCGTTTGGGTAAATTGGTACATCAATTTCTCGGGGTCGTAACTTTGGCATACGATCTCCGTTTGACGCATACAATAGCTCGTTAGAAAGATCTATCCGAGCACTACAACTTTGGGAGGCAACATGGGTCCATGGACCTGACCCATGTTGTCCCAGATTTCCCAAAAAACGTTGTTTAGGGCCTCAAAACGGCTCTGGAAGTTCAGGACCCGAAAAAACTGCTAAAAATAGTAAGTTGTGCTACAATTACGGAAACTGAAAATGCTGAAAGAGACAGTTGTCGGGGTCCAAATGGGATAGGTGGGTGGCCACCAACATCCACATGGATCATTCCTCCCCCCTTAGGAAGCAATGGTCTCCATTGCGTTGAGTTCCTCCATCTGCTGAACTTGTCCTGCAATCTCTGATGTGTCCAGTAATGGTGGGAAGCATGGTCGACGATGGTCCATATTGAACACTTGGTGCAAGCGAAGGAATGGAGGAATGATGTGCTCCAAAGCATTGTTCCCCACAGCCTTGGTACTGCTGTAATGACCATGTCGGAGTGGTCTGAGCTTCTGATGAGTTCTGGTAAGGCGTTCTCTCTGCAGATGTAACCAAACTTTGTCGCCCACATAAAACTTGTCTGGTACCCCTGTGGGTGAGGAGAAGTTGTTCCTGTGTGCTGTCATGACTGTATCCCTTTTCTGCTGCTGCTGCGTGGAGGAACCCTTTGCAAGGGTCATGGATGTAGCAACGATCTTCCCCTTACTTTGGGAGCGAACCAGACAGATGAATTTCCTAGTCTCGGAGATGAGCTTGCTGCCTTTCTTAGCAGTGATCAAAGATGTTGCAGTAGGTGGGGCTACCTCTGGTGTCTTGTATAATGAATTATTCAAAGAAATAATGACAGCACGAGGCCTTGACTCATACACAGCATGTCGTCTCCACAAGTATGGTTGGCCTAATAGTACATCGTAAACACCAAGAGGTGTAACATCACACAATACCTCGTCTGTGAAGGGCTTGATGTTGTAGGGAAGGTGACACAGCTGGCGAACTTTGAGATCTCTTCCTTCATGAAGCCACCCGATACTATACGGCTGTGCGTGTGGTGTAGTCAGTAGGCCCAACCGCTTCACGACCTCTGTTGAAATGAGGTTCTTTTGGCTACCACTATTGACAATGAATTGCAACGGCGGACCCTTCACCCACATCTGTGAGTGGAAAAGACTCTCCCCTTCCTCTAGATTTTCGAGCTCATTTTTCTGGATCTTGGCGGTGGCAACAGTGGCACTGGGATCCGCATCAATGATTTGCTTCCCTTTTCCATTCCCCTTGTCGGGTTCTGGCTGAGGGTCGGAACATGCATCTGATTCAGAAGCCTTCAACTCGGCCACCAGTGACTGCTTGGTCCAACACTCACTTGTGTTATGAGTGGGACTCTTGTGGAACTCACACCACTTTCATGTGTCCTTCGACTTCGTGGTGTTGTTCTTTTCTTGCGGCTTCGATGGGTTGTCTTGGGTCACCCCGCCTTGGCTTTGTCCTTTGGGCTTCAGATTTGTAGATCCAAAGTATCGCTTCTTCTGTTTGAACTTTTTCTCGATTTTGACAGCGTATCGGTATGCTGTGCCGAGTGAGGAGATGTTCAAGAACTCCATCTCTTCCTGGATGTATCCATGTAGGCAGCCGCAGTATTTGAGTACCAGATGTAGCTCAAAATATTTGATACCCAACTGTGTGCAAAGGGTATGAAAAATTTTTGTGAACTCCGGCACATCTTGGTCTCATCCCTGCTGCAGTGTGGTCCATCTGATGTATTTGTCTTCATAGCTTTTTACAGGGTAGTACTACTCCTTGATGGCATCCCAGAAGTCATTCCAAGTGGGTGTGCCTGAAAATAGTGAGCCTGTGCTTTCATTCTTCTTCTCGCAGTAGGTTTCCCACCAGTCCTTGACATGGTGGGCTTCTTTGAGAAGAGCGAAAACAATCTTTTCCTGACTCGAAAATTCATGAACAGAAAAATAACTCTCTAGCAGATATAACCATTTATCTATGGCATCTGCGTCTATCTGACCCTCAAATATGGGGATTTCAAAATTAACTTGTACCTTAAAGGGTGTGGCGTTTCCAGAGTAGCTGTTGGAAGCCGATGTGTCACTTCTGGGTAGCCACTGAAGGATCTGGTCAAATCTATCCATTATCGCGTTCCGTTGTCACTCGAGGGCTTCTTCGAGCAAGATTTTGATAGGATCTCCTGCCCCCTCATATTTCTTCTCATCCGCCATGGGAGGCCGTCGGGATTTGCGAGGCTGGTCTTGCAAAGGTTCGACCAGTTCAAGCCCTAACTCCTTATATCCTGACCTCGTTGGGGACATGCAAAGAAAAACAAAGAAAACACAGACCGCTATGATACCACTGATCCGGACTTAAATAGGAATGCAACAAACTACAGGGATAACCATATATATAAAGATGCAGCGGAAATAATACTTCATTTCATTCATGGAAAATACTGAAATATGTTTACAACCAGAAATGGAAATAAACCAGCTAGCGCATTGGTAGCTTATCTCTGAGAAGAGATGTGGTGGCTACATGCCTCTGAACTGTTCTAAAAACTGTGTTACAATGAGGCTCGAAGGCCTATTTATTGTTGAGAAATAATGGAAAACCCTTAACATTCCAAAACCTAACCCTAGAGGATGAAACGCCAAATTATGGGCCCCGTTTGGGTAAATTGGTACATCAATTTCCCGGGGTCGTAACTTTGGCATACGATCTCCGTTTGACGCGTACAATCGCTCGTTAGGAAGATCTATCCGAGCACTACCACTTTGGGAGGCAACATTGATCCATGGACCCATGTTGCCCCAGATTTCCCAAAAAACTTCGTTAAGGGCCTCAAAACGGCTCCGGAAGTTCAGGAGCCGAAAAAATTGCTAAAAATAGTAAGTTGTTCTACAATTAAGGAAACTGAAAATGCTGAAAGAGACAGTTGTGGGGATCCAAATGGGATAGGTGGGTGGCCACCAACATCCACCTGGATCATAGTATTCCATGAACAGGTTGATGATGGAAATCCTATTCAAGATAATGAAGAATGGTATGTACCCTTACTTTCAGATGAGGATATTTAAAGGAATTAGTCAGCAGTAGCGACAACAATAGCAGCAACAACAACAACAAAAACAACAGTAGAAGCAGTAAGATAAAGAGGAGGAAATTGAGTTCAGTCCACAAAGAGAAGAACAAAGCAGAATAGTTGAACCCCCACTGCTAAGGAGATCTAGCTGGTCGAAATAGTTACCAACTCGATATAGGGATTATGCACTCATGACTGGTATGTTAAACATTGCAGAAGCTTCTAATTTTTATGAAGCTAGTAAGAGTTCTGAATGGAAGGAAGCAATGAAGGAGGAATATAAATCTATTATTAAGAACAATACTTGGGATCTAGTAAATCTTTCTTATGGTAAACAACCCATAGGTTGCAAATGGTTATTTAAGTTGAAATTTAAAGTAGATGGGTCTATTGATAAGCATAAAGCAAGGTTGGTTGCAAAGGGGTATTCCCAGAAAGAAGGTATTGATTTTGAGGAAACATTTTCCCCTGATGCAAAATTAAATACTATTAGATGTATTATTGCTTTAGCCACTAAGCATCATTGGAAAATACATCAATTAGATGTTAAATCTTCTTTCTTGAATGATCATTTAAAAGAAGAAGTATACTTAGTGTAGCCTGACGGGTTTGTTAAGAAGGGAGAAGATCACTTAGTATGCAGATTAATGAAAGCTTTATATGGTTTAAAGCAGGCTCCTAGATCCCGGTATGAAAAAATTGATTCATTTTTCCTCATGCGTGGTTATAAACGGAGCAAGAATGATGCTAATTTGTATACTGTGTTTAATGATGAGGGACAGATAGTGTTGATTTAATTATATGTAGATGATCTGATCATGACAATGAGTGTAGACAATCTCATTGAAGAAATGAAGCAACAATTATCACAGAAATTTGAGATGAAGGACCTCAGAGTAATGCATTACTATTTGGGTCTAGAAGTTTGGAGAGATTCAATCCAAACTTTCTTGTCCCAGGGTAAGTATGCTAAGAGTTTGTTGACTAAGTTCAAAATGGATGAGTGCAAAGCTGCATTTGTGCCTTTACAGTAGAACAACAAATTTCAAGTGGATGATGGTTCAAAATATGCAGATGCAACATTGTATAGACAGTTGGTTGGTAGTCTTATCTATTTGACTACAATGAGACCAGATCTAGCTTATGCAATGAGTGTTTTGAGTCAGTTCATGACTTGACCTCATGAGAACCATTGGATTGTAGTGAAAGGAGTACTGAGGTATCTGCAAGGAACTTCAGACTTTGGTATTTTATACTATGACTCATTTGATGTTAGTTTGATAGGTTATGCAGACTTTGATTGGGTAGGAAATTTAGATGATAGAAGATCAATTACAGGTTACACCTTTAGCATTCGGTCTGGGGTCATCTGTTGGTGCAGCAAGAAGCAGCATACTGTAGCCTTATCCTCAGAAGAAGTAGAATATCAAGCTATGTGTGCAGCAACATGTGACGCAGTTTGGTTGTGCGGACTTCTCCAAGATGCAAGAGAAGAACAGATAGAAGCTAAGGTCATCAATTGTGATAATCAAAGTTCAATCAAACTGGCCTACAATCCCATGTTTCATAAAAACACTAAGCACATAGACACTCAATTTCATTTTGTCAGGGAAAAGGTACAATCCAAAGAGATTTTTGTTGAATATTGTACTTCTTGTGATAATATGGCTGATATATTTACTAAGCCTCTGGGAAGACTAAATTTTGGGTTGTTTAGAGACACATTAGGTGTGTTTAATAACCCATTCTCCATTAAGGGGGAGTGTTAGAATTAATGGACATTAGGTGATCATTGTTACATAGTTATGATTATGCTTTTATTGGTCATTCAGTTCCTATCATTCAGGGATTTGATTTACTATCCCTAACAAAGTGTATCTATTTATTATTGGAGTTTAATGTGAAGCCTAAGCATCGTATTTGCTTGTAGGAGCTCCTGCTCATCCGCACCTGTGAGCTCCTCTTGTGTTGTTTGCCAATTTATGTCTTCCATATGAAACTGTTGACATGGGAGGTAGAAGTATATGGCCAAATTAAAGAAGGTAACTTCTTTCATGTTTTGCGAGACTCTCTCCTCCTTGTGCATCATTTGGTGAGACTCCCTCCTTATTCAAGATTTGATGAAGGGCTCCTTTATGAGAGACAAAAAAATAGAAAGTCTTACGAAAGAAAATAAGAAAGTATGTAAAAGATTATCTTCAATAACATATTTCCATGTACCTAGTGATCTTCACAAAATACTCAGTTATGTGTCAATAAATGATGTAAATTAATATTGGAAGATCTAAAAATCAATGGTTGAATTAGGCCTTCTCCTATTCTTTAGAGATAAATGGATTGGCATTACATAGTTATGAATGACTACATTATCTATTAGTTATAGTATGACATAAATTTTGGTTTTTAGTGTGTCACTTTTGTAAGACATATACCTATAAATCCCCATTTTTGTTATCTAATTTAGAGTTCCTATAACAAAATATGTAAGTTTGCCTGATAAGAGAACTCACAAAATCATTTTGAATATATAGTTATGACCTAATGTAGTTTTTGTGATCTAAGGAGAAACTTACATATAAATATAAAATTACATACATCTCTCTCTCTCTCTCTCTCTCTCTATATATATATATATATATTCTACCATCAATATAATGATTCAAACACTTAGATTTTTTGAGAAATTTCTTACTTTCTCCGTCCAAGCGAAATTGTGGCCTTGGTAGAGAACACACACACACACACACACACATATATACAGGGGTTCGCTAGTGTGTGTGTGTGTGTTCTCTACCAAGGCAACAATTTTGTTTGGATTGAGAAATTTCCATCGGAATCTAGTCATGTGAGTGTTTGAATAATTATATTGATGGTGGAAATGGATTCAACACCATCAAAAACTTAAGACGCTGGCAAAATCCTGAAATTTTTCAGCTGTAACATAGATTTCCAAAGAAATATATTAGATTTTCTCAAAATCCTACAAAACTTTCCATCATTTTTCAAACAAAATTATATATATATATATATATATATATATATATATATTATTTCAAACAAAATTATTATATATGTTTATATATATAATAAAATTACATTTTTTACAAAATTTTACAAATTATTCACCTACTGTATATATAATTTTCCAACATTAATTTTCTCATCCCATACTTATTTTTACACGAAAATTTATGCCTTTTTTCCCTTGTTATATATACTAATAAAATTTTTGATGAAAACACAAAAATAAATATATCGGAAATAAATATAACAGAAACATCTTTGAAAGAAAAGCCTTCGCGAACTTCAAGAAAATAAGCATACTTAACACATCGGTTAAAGAAATTTAAATTAAAATGGAAAATTTTGCATATACAAAATTTGAATATGAATGTTATTCTCTGAATCTCTACTTTATTCTGCATTGGCGTCATTAGTTGGGACCAATTATGAATGTTATTCTCTGAAGCTCTACTTTATTCTGCATTGGCGTCATTAGTTGGGACCAATTCAGTTTTGTACATGAAGAAAAGTAATTGGAATTGTTAACTACATGGTATCTAGATAATTTTTTCGTTGATGATTTTCGTTCGTAAAAGGTCATTTTATGGATGGATTATTAGGTTCAATATTAGATATAGTGTGCATGATCTGTTGGTTGGGGCGGTTGGCTTTCGCACCCCCAACCATGTTCGAATCTTGCGGGAGCTGCGACTGCAGCTCATATTTGTTTCGTTGTTGTCCATACTCGCTATGGCGCTTGCTAATCTGCTCGCTTCGGTGAAGGCTATGATGTAATCTGTTCGCTTCGGCGTTATATGATATATGATGATTCTTCAGCGAGGATGCCTTCTCTCCCCCACTGAAAAAGAACTATATGTTTTTTTGAGAGATATTGTCAAGATTAGGCTCAATTTATATAAGATGACATTTTCAAGGCTATTTGGTAGTTTTGTTGAGATATTCCAAATGATTTATTAGCGAATCTTTATTTATTATTTTGCATTAATTGATTAAGAATATATATTTTTATAATTTTTTTAAATTTGGACACAAATACATTTTGAATAATCAAATTAGTTTTATAAATAATTTTTTTAAATTATGATGTAATTAAATATATATAAATAGTCTCGACAAAATAACATTATTATTAGAAATGCCAAATAATAAAATATAAACTTTTACTTATATTTTATAGCTATTTAAGTTGTTCTTAGGGAGTGGATATGCACCCACTATATATATGTTTGATGGGAAAACATATATATAGTGAATGCATATCAACTTCCTATGGGAAAACATATATATAGTGAATGCATATTAACTTCCTAAGCAAAATCAAAAAAACAAAATATGAATGAAAAATAAATATATGTTAAAGAACATTAAATTGGGAAAATTTGAATATTATTTTCACAAGCCCTACTCTATTATGCATTGGAATCATGAGTTGAGATCAACACTTGAGGATCAGGAAAGTCATTGGAATTGTCAACTACATGGTGTCCAGTGACTATGAGTCAACTACAAAATTGGATCTTTGCTTGAATGATGATTTTCAAGATCTTCCCTCCCATGTTTTATTGTCTAAAGGTGATTTTATTGATGGATTATTTATGTTTAATATTAGAAATGAAGTATATTTTATTGGAGTGTTTTTTTTGTGAGATATTTTAATGATTGGGTTTAATTTTGTTTGGAGATAAATGATTTGACATTCCTTATCTATTATGTTGCATTGATCAAGAGTATTTGGTTAATATATTTTTTGTAAAATTGGACGCCAACAGAGTTTTGATAACGAACTTAGTTTCTTAACTGGTTTTTTTCTCAATTATGATGTAATCAAGTATATATGAAACTTTTCCACAAATGAGCATTTTTTATTAGAGATGTCAAATGATAACATCTAAATTTTTACTCATATTTTATAGCTATTTTAGTTGTTCTTACGAAGAGGATATGCATTATGCATATCGTCTTCGTAAAAACAACTAAAATATCTAAAACATATGAAATATATGCTCGTACAAAATCCAAAGTGTCATTTCTTAAAGAGAAATGAAATAAAAAGTCATAATTTTATACTTTTATTCCTTTCTGAACAAATTTAACATAACACAATTAGCAAAATTAATCCTTCAGTATATGTTTTTAACTTATTATTACAAACTAGTTTTGCTCGGTGACCAAGACAGACACACAAATCAAAAAATTTTAATTGATTGGGAAACCAAGAAAAAGTGCACTCCTTTCCTTGGAAACATGTAAGAGTAGGAAAGACGAAAACATCTAAAAAACCTAGGAAAAAAGGAAACATATCAATTTGTTTCTTTATCTAATAATATATTTTATTTTTATGCAATATCTTTTGGAATAAAAAAAAATTAAAAATAAGGAGAATGTTTGCATTGTTTATAACATTCTCATCTCTCCCTCATAATAAATTATGGTATTGTTTCCAAAGTTGTTCTATTATCCTCTTCTCTTTTTTATGTGATTCTCTAATTCATGTTCTTAGATCTGCATGTAGATCAATTGGTATCATAGAAAAAGATCTTGGAAGCCATATCCATCTTTGAAATTTTTTTTTTAGGCTCATAGATTTTAATCCATTCAGTAGATCAGGCCTCGGTGTCAAGAGCTATCAACAGCGGACTCAATAGTCCATGACTTAGCCTCGGATCTTCAAGAGTTAATTATGTTGAAGCAAAAACAACGCCCTCGAGGGAAGTTACAGATCGATACAAGCTTTCAGCTGCCCAAATTCTCAGGCCAAATTAATGGTGAGGCATCAATTCTTGGCTCTTTAGTCTCTCCAACTATTTCAGAACATGTCCAACGATGGAAGAGGAAATGAAACTTCAAATCACCAGTCTACAATTTGAAGGCCTGACACAAACATGGTGGGATACTTATCTAGAGAATATGATTTTGGCTTTCGAAGTTGAAGAACCAACATAGACCCTATCGACACCTATAAAATCTTGGGATAAATTTTGCCCGGCCTTAAGAGAACACTTGTATCCCCCAAGATATATCCAAAATATCCTTGCCAAATATTTACATCTTCAACAACTACCAAATCAATCAGTGCAAGCTTACATTTGTGTCTTGTGCAAGTTGTGCATTCAACTCCATATCTTTGATCCAGGAGAGGTACTAATTATCAAATTTAATTCTAGTTTGTTAATGCTTTTTCACCAATTGGTTGATTTGTTTGCTAGTACTTCATTAGACAAGGCATTTATTCTGGCCCGAGCTATGGAATGCAAAGTAAGTCTTCGAATCCAATCTCCTCAATCCAGAAATGGTATATCTCCCTCTGGTTGTTCTAATATAGCCTCTGCCTCATCCCCCACACCTCAAAATTCCCCTTGGTGTACATTTCATAATATCAACCCACATGCTTCTGTAGATTGTAAAGTACTAAAAAATATACACCCTAACAAGACTCTTATTACAGAGGTCGAGCAACCAAATGCCACTACCCCACTTGTAGTTGTTTCTCTCGACAACCCTACCAAAGTTGACCCCTCTCATGCTCATGACTGCTATGCAACAAACACCTCTATTGCACCTATGTTTACCCATAATTTTCAAATCAAACATGATTTTTCCACTCTTAGTCCCGACAATGGGAGTGAAAAGAATATTGTGGCAAAGGACTTCATTCAATGCCTTTTCCTTCCAACCACTCCACACCCACACCGTTATCAGCTCAGTTGGGGTGCGAAATGACGATCCTTATCTTACCATTTGCTAACCATCTTTTGTAACCTTTGCTATTATCCCTTTCCACGATACTGTGGTATGTGATGTTTCTCCTCTCGATTGTGTTGATTTGTTACTGGGAATTATGTATCAACAAGCCCAACATGATGTTTAGTCATGCTAACAATCAGCAATATAACTTGCATCATGATGGTATCACCTATGTGCTCACATCCTTAACTAGAACATCAAATTAACCTTCGACTCGCGAAGCTCCTTTACGAGAGTCAATTTAAACTAATTTGTTTCTTTGTGCTTGGATCGCACTATCAAGCCTGACAGCCTCACCAATCTAGTCCCTCCTGCAATGGCTCCTATACTCCAAGAATTTGTAGATGTCTTCACCCAACCAAAAGAGCTACCTCCAGCATGCTCTATTGAACATAAAATCGATCTTATTCCTGGTGCTTCCTTACCCAATACCCCATTTTATCGCTTCGCTCCTCAACAGGACACTGAGATAGATCACCAAATTGAAAAATTGTTGACCTCCAGTCATATTAAACCTTCCTCCTCACCATGTTCCTCTCTAGATTTTATTATTCGCAAAATAGATACTTCTAAATGATGCCTTGTGATAGACTACCAAGCCATTAGTAAAGCCACTGTTAAAAATCACTACCCCCTACTCCACATTGAAGATTTGTTAGACCACCTACACGAGGTTTGTTTCTTCACAAAGATGGATTTGACTGCACGCTACCATTAATTTCACATGCGTACATCTGACACATGGAAAAATTATTTCAAAGCAAAGTTTGGGCTATTTGAATGGCTAGTCATGCCATTTGAACTGACCATCGCACGAGCCATGTTTATAAGATTCATTAATGATATTTTCAGGGCACACTTGTGTAAGTTTGTGGTCATTTACCTTGATGATATTTTGATATTGAATAAATCTTGGGAATACCATCTTCATCATGTTCGCAACATACTTCAGTTATTGTGAACACATAAACTTCAAGTCAAAGTGAAGAAATCCTATTTTGGACAAACATCAATTCAATATTTCGACTGATTATTGACAACACGGGAGTTCACCCAGATCCCTCTCAGGTAAAGGCTTTGCCATAATGGCCAGCACCTTCCAATGTGCATGATATCAAGAGCTTCATGGGGGGTATTAAATTATACAGAAAATATGTTTCTCATTTCACACAATTGGCTCCCACTTTGCACTAGTTGTCAAATCATGCAAATTTTGTTTGGGATGTCAAATTTGAGCGACAATTTTCTCAACTCAAGAATGCATTATGCTTGACCCCTGTTTTTCATTTTCCATATATGAATCAACCATTTGAGATGGAAATCGATGCCTCTCAATTCACCATTGGGGTTATTCTTAAATAGCGAGGCCACCCTATAGCATACCATATTGAGGCGCTTGTAGATGCTAAGCTCATGTACAACACATATGACAAGGAATTCTACAGTTTAGTGTGAGATTTGAAGTAGTGGCGCCATTTTATTCTTGGAAAATAGACCATCCTCCATATAGATCATCATCTACCTATCTTGATCAACTTCCAACACAAGATTCAAGACAAACACCATCTAAAGTGGGCTACTGACATTCAACAATTCCATTTGGTGATTAAATTTAAGAAGAGGACAACAAATAAAATGGGTAATTTGTTAATTTGACCACCTACTCAGGTCCTACACATTCAAGAGGTGTGTTGTGCTGCATATGGTACCTAGAAAGATATTTATGCCACATATTTGGTCTTTGGGGAGCTATAGGAAGCTGTGCAGCAAGCTACAATCATGAAAAAAAGTCCCTTTCTTGATTATACCATTTTCAATGGTTGGTTATATAAAATTAACCAACTATGTGTGCCACAATATGATGATCGTCTCCTTCTCATCCATGAAGCACATGCCTCTTCATGCGAAGGGAATTTTGGCACAAATAAGACCATTCTAAATCTTTAATGCCACTTCTATTGACATGCTTACCCAAGAAAGTGGAAAAATTCATTCTCGCATGTTCTCTCTGTTAAAAAAGTAAGCCCTCAAACCATAATCATGGTTTGTATCAGCCATTAACAATTCCCTCTGGTCCTTGGGAATCCATTTCCATGGACTTTTGAAGTGGTCTTCCTACTACTTTCTGCAAACTTGATGCTATTTGGGTAGTGGTCTATCATTTCTCGAAGATGGCCTTTCTTCTTTGTCATAGTACTACCTCTACTCCTTAGACCACAAATCTTTTCTTCCAACATGTTTGGTCATACTTTGGTTTGCCAAGTAGTATTATTTCTGATCATGACTGTCGTTTTCTCAGTACATTTTGGTGTACTCTTTGGTCTTTGTTCGACACATTTTGGTGTACTCTTTGGTCTTTGTTCGACACATTTTGGTGTATTTTTTATCACTATAATATTAAATCAAATTAATATTTTAAATTAATAAAAATATTGGTTTAAATATTAAGTTAATAAAAATATTTTATTTTATTTTTTAAAATATAATAAATTTATTTTGACATTTTATTTTATATTTAAAAGAAATACTCAAATTTAGCTTTATAGAGATTTACTTTATTTGTATTTTTATCTTTATTTTGAACTCAGCAACCAACACAATAAATTATTAGTAAAAGTTTTCTCAAGCTCACATTATTTCAATCAATATTTGAACTACCCCTTACCATTTATAGAGATATCATATTAAACAAATAAAAAAATATAATTAGTAATTATAGGTTAAATATATATTTATTATTTAGATATATAAGCATATGAATATAAGAGTAATAGTTGTTTTTTATTGTTTTTATATATTAATTTTTTTTTTTTCAAATTTTATTAACCCCGGGATAGTTTTTTTATAAAGTAGTTTTTTTATAAAATAGTAAGTTTGAATAGTAAGTGTGGATTATTTATAACCATGACTGGTAACGGGAACATCTCATCATTGCCACTCATAGTCACATGATATGGGCGCGCATATATTGTTTTGTATACTGGGCTAACTTTCACAAGTCTGGTAGTTTATCCTGAATAAGATTCTGTACGGTTTCAAAATAAAATCATAACATCCATAATTTCAAAATCCTCGATAGTGAAATTTGTCGAAAATTCTGGTGGAGGTAAAGGTGGAAAGAAGTCTAACGACAGATTGGATGTGTTAAAGTCGTCACTGTCGACGCTCAGCAGGAGGTTCTTAATGAGTTGATCAGAGTGATGGTCTGTAAACGATACTTCAGGCGGTCTAACGGCTGTTGGCCTGATTAGGGAACCCGAGTTCATTTCAGCTCCCTTTTTATTTGAAACTATCTCGTTCATGTTATCAAAACAATTGGTTTTATCAAGCACATGCCTTTTGCACATTTGAGTCTTCCAGTAATTCTTGATCTCATTATCAGTACGTCCTGGTAATCGTCCTGCTATTAGTGACCAGCTGCAAACACACAATAAAATTAGTGCTGATATTATCTGCCATGGTTATTACCATATGTCTAATTACCATGTCTTCTGAAACCATATGAGTAAGTTTATTAGTTCGGTATAAGTATTCTCTGTGTTTGCTAATTAGCCATATAGTCAACTAATGAGAAACTGTTTTATGCTATATTGATGGATAGTTAACCCATTGAAACCAGTTTCGACATGTTTAAAAAATTGACACAAATCTTGCATTCTATTTTTACCATATGAAGTGGGGATCGGTTTTATTATTTTATGATATAGAAAAGTAAAATCAATATAACTTTCGAGGTCAAAGAGGAAAGTAAAAGTAATTGTGTTTGGTCATATCTAAAATCTTTAAAAAACAACTAATAAAAAAGATACATGGAAAAGTGTTTTATATATATATATATAATTTTAATAAATTTTTAAAATATTTTTTTGAATAATAAGAATAGATAAATTATAAATGGTTTATTATGATAATGATTGGTTATTAATGTAATGGTCTTACCGAAATTTATTTAAAGTTTTATGTCTATAGTTAAAAAAATTTAAAAGATTTATTAGAAGACCACCCTACATAGTTTTGTTAAACATTAAAAGAAGCTTTTCATGTCAACTATACTTTTGTTGAGTTGAAAGGTTAATAAGATTGGTGATGTAAAAAAAAATGAAATTTAGATTGAAGATGCGTAGAAAATGAATAATTTAAGAGATACCTTTTTTATTTTCAACAAAAGGTTAATAAGATTGGTGATGTAAAAAAAAATGAAATTTAGATTGAAGATGCATAGAAAATGAATAATTTAAGAGATACTTTTTTTATTTTCAACTTTTCTTTTGTTGATAGACTCTTTCAACCGAGGAATTATTGGGAATTGAATAATTTCTAGTTTTACTACGTAGCTAATTGAAATTTGTTCTTATTTTAGCAATGATTATTTTCTTCTTTACACTAGCCAACACGGAGAGGTGATTTCTGTTTTCAAGATTTGGGTTGATCTCCTGATAATAGTCATAGTTTACTTTTTCTCTCTCACTTTGTTACCCCCTAATTTCTCCTTCAATTTTGATGTAATAATATTTTTAATACTATCTTTATTGTGAAAAATTATATTATCCTTTATCCTCCAATGATGTAGCCATTATTGGGCATCCATATGCCATTCCCACCTGAACTACATATGGTGATTTTCCGAGTTAGAAGAAATTTAAGAAACTCATTTTCTTCCATGTTCTCTAACCTCTTCTTATACATAAGTTACCTATTAATAACCATGCTTTCAATGGGTGAAATACTTACTTAAATGAGAAAGATATGACAGGGTGTATTACCTTTAATTTTTTGAGATTTTATTTGAGGAATTTCTTTTGGATATGTTGTATCTTCCTCATGAATTTTTAGAGATACTTTAACTTCATGCCTCTTTTCCATTTAACATAATTAGGACTAAGAAAATATCAAAAGGATTTTCTTTTTTTCCCATATCTAAAGATTTGTTAAGTTGCAATTGTTTTAAAATCCATAATATGATTTCCATCATCAATTCTATAACTCTAATTTATCTGGTGATGGATGCCATTTCACAAATACTTATATGAAGAAACTTTCTCAATGCTCCGAGTTTCTATAAACTAGTATAGATGCACCTTACAATGAGCCTAGAGAGATCAAATCTTTTCAGGTGCAAACTTAAACTTATTTTGTTCAGTTGGTATTTGATATATACATATATTTTGTTGAAACAATATCTAGTATATACATATTATTTAATATATATATATATATATATATATAATGTGTATTGACAAATTTTATCTATGGATTACATTGTCTACATTAATTATTTCTTTTGTTATTAACATATTTTTATGTATACATCAATATTATTTAATGCGACATATTAAAATAATTTATTGATGACCCCACATTGAATTTTTTTATTATTCTGAATATTTTTAAATGTGACACACTAATTTTGTTGAAAATAGCAACAAGAAATGTTAAAAATAGAATTCAAAAATTCCAATTTAACTTTTCCTTGAATGAAATTGTATTTTATTTCTCATAGCAACATGTAAATAGTTAATTAATTTTAAATAACTTAATTAGCTTAGGAATTTTGAGTTGGAAGTATTTTTGAAGTCATGTATATGTTCTCCCTATATTATTGGGGTCCAGGATGAGTTAAGTATGACTTGTAATTAGTTAACTCAGTTACTGAGTTAAGTCCAATTAAATTAGCTCCAAACTCTTTGAGGAACTAATAGTGAGTTAAGAGTCAGATCATGCATTAGTGCACTCAACTAGTGCTACTCGAGTTAACTGAATATTCCTTCATTAGAAACACATGCATGTCGATTATGAGAAATACCCAATTGAGACTAGAGTGGGACAATGTACTATGTGTTTTAAATTTTTCTAAGTTACACTGATAGTGCATGCATTCAGGAACTAATGAATTTCCCTTTAAATATAGGCTAATTCTCTCGGGAATTTTGCAAAGAATTAGAAGCTTAGTGGCTTGGAAATTTGGCTAAGTATTGGCCAAAGGAAGTCATCAAGCAAAGGATATGAAATACTTGTGCAAGTTATGCTCAAGGTTGAGCGAAGTATATTGCATTCATCTAAATTCTTTGACCAAGGGTGCAAGGAAAGAGGGAGCTTGCAGAGCAGAGAAGAGGCTTGGATTTGGCTTGAGCTTGCTTGTGAGCTAGGAGATTGATTTTATTGAGTGTTGGGATTGTTCTTGTGAGAACAAGCATTGTAATCTCATCTTGATTTTTTGGATTAATGCAATACACATAATGGGGTTTTGTGTTGTGGATTTCCCTAAATATTTATTGTGTTATGTTCCATTGATGTTCTTCCTCTTGTCTATTATTTTTTTGCTCGATCTTTATGCGTTTCCACTGTAAAGAGTACAAGTAGATTCTTGTCGCTTGTTTTAGTAGATTACATGAGATTGTGAATCTACAGGTAAATCAACAATTTTATATTAAGAATCCAATGAATTACACATGTCCCTTTTATTACTATTGTTAGGAAGGAATTGATATTTTTTATTTTATTCTTTAACTTTCAATTACTTTTCTAATTTATTCATTGAATATTTTATTCATGAAGCAGTTAAGCCAAGTTAAGCCGAATTGATCAACATTTTCTTTCTATATATAAATATACATAGAATATTTTATTTTTATTTTACGAGGGACACATGCCAACTCCACAAATACCAAATGACACATCTTAATAGAATGTTCTTCTCTATCTATACAATACACAATTTAAAATAACATTTACCGAGTTCAAAAATAATAGGTACATAATAAAAACATGTAATGGATGATATACCTCAAAGTTTTTATTATTGTTAAGTTATTGCTAGATTACCAATACTTTAGAAGTAACAATGGAAATTGAATATTTTTCAAATAACAATCTCATTGCTTATCAAAATAATGCAAGTATATTATAAAATATATTAATTGTATTGTAAATTTTCTAGCTTTTAGAGGTTTTCGAGGCATGTTTCCTCTGTCTAGTAGGAATTTGTTGGAATTAAAAGTATAATTTGTGTAATACACAATCAAAGTTCCAAAAACGTTTTTCATCAGTTGAATCCATTTATGCATTGAAAATTGTATTTTAAATAATAAGAAAAACACTATCTAACCTTATTTGGACCCAAAAACTCCAAAAATTATAATATTAAACAAGGCCAATATATAAAACTTTGAATTTTTTGTCTATTGTTTTTTTCTTTGTAAGAAAGAGAAAGGCTTAATATTACCAAAAATAATTTACATAAAGTACAAGTTGTGGTAAACTGAAGAGACTAGTGTTGAGATGAAGAGATGCCTGCAGAGTGCTAAATCTAGTCACAAATGAACTAGAGAAGGATTGTATAACCTTGGAAGGTAAACTAGATAGTCCCTCAGAGAAAGCAGAAAATAGTTTAAGATAGAAAGAAAAAAATAGTTTAAGACAAAATTGAATATAGGCCATAAAAAAAATGTGTCCTCTCATTTGACTAGAAAAACTTAAACAACTGTGTAAATTGAAGGAAGAAAAAAAGCATATGGTGCTTAAAGAGATTCTTGGTCATGCTATTTTTTTGGCACTAGATCATCCTGAGGATCGTGTTTCTTGGCTTTGCTCTTCTTTTCCTACTCTAAAATGTTGAAGTATGCGAAAGGATTATCTTATACTCCTTGCAACCAAGGAGGATGCTCTGATTCCATGACATAGCCATAAGAACTTGCATGTTGTTTGGGGATTCCCCTTTGGAGACTTAGGTAGTGCTTTTAGAAGGCCTTGGTTGACTGTCATCTTTAGTTTCAAGCTTCTTGTATCTTTAGTTCCAGTCTTGTCAGAAGGGGAGTGGAAAAATAGTCAAGGGCGAGATGAGGAGTAGAGCCAAACTAGTGCGACAAGTCCATATCTACCGACCATTCCTTGGTACTAGTGGATTTTGGAGTTAGAGAGACAAGAGGGAACTCAATACCAATTCATCTGGAGAGATTTCACAATGTGAGATGATTATTTTAGAATTGAATGCTTCGATTCCAACCTCTACCATTGGGCATTATGCTCCTCTGGATTTTTTCATTCTGTAGAGGTGGCATGTGGTGAGCACCACTATTGCAGCAATAATACTGCAACTCTTGGGCTACCTACTTTACTCTTGTCAACCCGGTAGTTCGTAACAAACTTGGAAGCGATGGTGCTATATGCACAAGTACTAGCTCTTAGTGCAGGTTGTCACTTCGTCAGTCAGCGCAAGATCACTAGGAGCTCAAGCCAGCTTCTATGGATTCCAGAAGAAGCTCTATATGTGATGAAAGGAGGGAAATACTACTTTACAAATACTATTCTAACTATAGAAAGGAGAAAGCCTGAAATGTAAAGCAAAACTAGTAAACCCAAATTAACCAACTATCCAACTTTTGGAGAAAGAACTATCAAAATCATGAAAAGAACGCCATTACCTGCTCAAGGAAGTAAACAACATCTAACTAAGCTATTTCTGGAAGTAAATGAGAAAAAAATTTATTTTTATGTATTTTCATGTATTTTTATGTGAATTTGACATTTATGTAATTTATTGTTTGTGAATGTGGCAGCGGATAGGTGGCGTTGGAGGGCAGTTTTGGTACGTGAGAGGATGCAGGATGGTGTGGATGGGTCCTAAGAGGTGTCAGGTGGCCTTTTGGAGGCGTTTCCCACACTCGGCCTTCAAAACAAAGCCCACAGGAAAATCTACAGGAGGACACAGGAAATCTACAAGAGGAAAAACAACATTCTATAGGAGGCCTACAGGAGGAGGCCGAGAGCAGTTTTGGCTATTTTGAGGGTGCGAGAGTGGGTGGAAAAGGTGAATGAAGGTTGGAATGACGTATTAGGGCACCTGGGGTCTACAAAAAATCAATAGGAGAGAGAAATATGATAGGAACTGCTCAAGGAGAGAGGAAGGAATTCTATGGAAAATGCGGGAAACTAGGGCAGAATTGAGGGGAGACTTGGACGACCTGTAGGGCATGGATTAGATGGAGGAGGTGATGGCTGATAGGCTGGACTACTGCCAGAAGATCTCTATTGCATAAACAACTGAGTTTAACCGATGAGATTAACCAAGTAATGAAATGAGTGCATCTAGAAAAACAAAGTTTTGCATCAAACTAGTCTAAATTGTGATCTAGGAAAGGGAATGCTGATAACTACTGCAATAAAGGAAATCATGAAAGAAGACTATTGTAAATAAAGAAGTGAGCATGATGTAGAAGTTCCGAAGTAAAGAAAACTAGACTATTAACCAACTAAAAAGCTCTGAACACTAGAAGTCTTATGAATGAGGAACATCTGTGTTTTTGGGGCAGCAAGAGGGTCTTTCCCTCAAATCATGGTCCCAGATGGAGGAAGAGAGTCAAAGGAATTTTTTCTAGCCTTTTTGATCTTTTCTTTGTCACTGCTTAACCTGCTATATAAAGCACAAATGGAAGAAAACTATTGAATCATCAAAAGCAACCTATTCTTGACCATAAAAGAAATTCACCTAACAACAACCTAATCTACAAACTGAAATAAAACATACAAATACAAGTAAAGAGGAGCTTTTCTGCTTGGATCGGGACCTAACCCAAAAGCTTTATCCCTCTAAGGTAACTCAGTGCTAACTCAAAAAGGATTCCATCTTCATTTCTAAAACTATAACAAGATTACATGGAACTGTCAAAGAATAAGCTCAAAGTTGAGCAAAGTTTACATAAGAAAAAGTACAACAAAAATCCAACAAAAATTTGGCCCTAGTGAGGCCCTAGGCCTCTCTACTTATATAAATGAAGCTACCAAAAACTTCCTTAAAATCAGGGAGGCTTGGCTCCCAAAACGCGAGATAGTCATCAGTTATCCTCCACTTGCTCGGCTGCATGCTAATGCATGACTTGGCTGCTTATACTCCGAGCTGAATGAAGGGGAATTCGAGGTGAGGAGTAATAAATGAGGGGGACTCCCTCCTATAAGTCCTCTCCTTTGTCCACTTCGAGTTATTGCTGCCATTTGTCCACTGGATCCTTGACTTTGACCACAAAATTCATCAATAATCTGCACTAAACACATATTAGACCACATGGCATCATAAATAACTCAACTCACTCCATAATCATAAACATAATTAGAAAATCATACAATAAGCTAAGAGAATGGTTGATTTGACTAGGTTAGGAGGTAAAATGAGCCCATATAATTACCCATTTATGATGCTCATCATCGCCCCCCTACTGAAAGTGTTGCTCATCCTCTGAGCAACTTAGTCCATCTCCTCATCTTTTATGGCCCTGGTGGCCTCCCTACCATCCCATGCTTTTGGTGTGGTCTCCTCTTCCTTGTCATAGAATCCTGCCTTCCTGTCTATTTCTTCCCACTACTCCTGCTCTTCTTCTTCTCTTCTGCCTTCCAACATGCCTTGCAGTAGTGGGGGACACAATTTGAGGCTAATCCAATTGACCTTTAGCCTCTACATGGAACACTTATACATTGGCACTCTACCTAATGCCTCCTTCATCCTCGTTGGAGAATGATATTCCCTGATCTGCAGACTATGTGGTAAGGTGTTGCATCTCCTCATACATGCATGCACACAGTCACCCCCAAGTAACCTTTCCATATCCTCGAAATGTGCAATGTCTTGTGCCTGATCAATGATATATGTAGGGGCAATCTGAGGATTATTATCAAGAAAGTTATGTGTGCTGATGAGTGCCATGGGGTCTGATGGCTCAACTCTGATCATGAATGGCTCATTCTACTCCTTTATCATCAACCTTCTTATTTATGATGCCCTTAACTCTTCATGGTTCATCCATGAGGTCATGGCCATTAGTTTTAGTTCCCCTAACCTGGCATTGGGGTCCCACACATTCATGTCTATGAGGGTCATGTTATGCAGTTAGAATTCTTCCATCTTTACCTTATCTTCTAATGTGCTTTGATCACATAGGTCCATAAACTGCTTGTAATCTTGGAAAGGCATTGTGCCTCTTTCTACCAATGTCTTTATCTAAAATTGCAACCATTGGTCCTTGAGATACAGGCCATAGGATTTTGCTAGTGTCCTATATTGCAATGCCTCCATGGACCAGCTGGACATGCATGCTAGTTGGGTCTCTTTCTCTTCCAGTGGCCTCCTTAGCAATTCATTTTTGTTTCAAGTTGGCTTGTTGCAACGGAAATTTTTAGGGGTGAATTTTCGCCCTTGGGCTAAATTAACGGGTTTTATATTTTTATTGGGCAAATATTTTGTATCATAGTACATTGTTACAAATCACCTCAAATTTACTTTATAAAAAAATTAGGTATGGAGGTTAGCCCACCTTATTTTAAGGGAGAGGGTAAAAAAAGTAAATTTGGCCCTTGAAATTAGGAGTTACAATCTTCCATTCACCCTCATTTCCAAGAAAATGTATTTATGATAGTTATAAATAAAAATATAAATATAGTGGAGGTATGGTAAATAAATAAAAGCTCTTTTTATACTTACTCCAAAGGTATGGTAAATAAATAAGAATACAAATAAACTAGAGGTATGGTAAATAAATAAAACATCTTTTTATATTTAGTCCATAATCCTCTTTCTATTTAAGAAGGCTAAAAAACGAGGTTTCATTTAAGTGAATCCTATGGGCCAAATACCATATTTATAAAAAAGGTATTGTAAATAAATAAAAATATAAATAAACGAGAGGTATGGTAAATAAATAAAACATTTTTTTTAGATTTACTCGATATGTCACCTGATATTTATAAACACGCAAGTGTGTAAATAAATAAGAATATAAATAAAGTGGAGGTATGGTAAATAAATAAAACGTCTTTTTATACTTCAAAGGTATGGTAAATAAATAAAAATATAAAGAAACTATAGGTATGGTAAATAAATAAAACCTCTTTCTATATTTAGTCCATAACCCTCTTTCTATTTAAGAAGGCTCAAAAAAGAGGTTTTATTTAATTGAATCCTATGGGCCAAATACCATTGGCCAAATTATTATTAATAACGTGCAAAAAAACATTATTAACCCTAATATTAGTATTAATAAAAATAAAGATGGCACATGGTATTGACCCATGGTATTCACATGGAATGCAACCTATTTAAAGGTGGGGAATTAAACTAGCATAGATCCATCTTTGCTCTGGATCAAATATCGTGATATGTAAACTAACATAGAGTGACAAAATATTTGATCCCGCTTGGTAGATCAAGAGCAAAAATGGATCTTGTAATTTAATGTCACTTAAACATTTTAACTTGGTTAAAATAAAAAAATAAAAATAAAAATCAATTATTAATTTTATTAATTTTTATAAACTACTAATAGTATTTTTTAAGCTCCACGTTTATGATAACCCATGGTTATATCATGGTATTCATGTGAGCATAGAATATTTAAAGGGGAAATTCTATCAGCTTAGATCCATCTTAATTCCGGAAATTCTATCAGCTTAGATCAATCTTAATTCGGGTCTGGCAAGTGCTGGGAGGTTAATGTCACTTTAACATTTTAACTTGGTTAAAATAAAATAAAATAAAATAAAAATCAATTATTAATTTTATTAATTTTTATAAATTACTAATAGTAGTTTTTAGGCTCCAGGTTTATGATAACCCATGGTAATACCATGGTATTCATGTGAGCATAGACTATTTAAAGGGGAAATTCTATCAACTTAGATCCATCTTAATTCTGGGTCTATCAAGTGCTGGGAGGGACAGATATATTTCATCCCTTTAATAGTGGTAGATGTGGAGTTAAGATGGATATAAGTTGGTTTTTATGATAATGAATATATTAAATAGAATTAGGAAATTATATTGTAAAAAAAATCTTAAGGTGAATGGTTAAAGCTACATTTAGTCACTTCAGAAAATTTAGTAAAAAATATTGATATCTCTATTAATATTGGTTTTTCTAATTTAACAAAAAAAAATTCAAATCAATGAAATCTTAACTCTTTCCGGATCACCCTCGCAGAAGAGAGATAGTCGCTGCCCAGATTTCCCACCATTTTTCAAACACTCTCAATATGATATCTTCATGAAAAAGTTAAGGTACTGATCTTGGATTAGTTGTTTGAAAAATATGCTGGTTTGTACAACCTTTCACCTTCTCTGCTATTCTTAGTTTGTGGTAATGATCTGTAGGGGTTGGGTCACTACACTGGATATTGTCCTAAAAGGCTGAGATTGTGCACCAAAAAGGAAATTAATCCACATGTTACAACACTGTTAAAAATGGTATGAAGGTAGTGAATTATGCTAATAAGAAATTTAGATTGGGAGAGTCTTAATTAAATTTTGTTATTTAATTAAATATTTCCAATTAAAATAATAATAAATCTACATTTATATTTTTATATATTGATTGGAAGGCTTCTGACAATGGTCACTTCTTTCCATTAGATCTCCTTCAAGCTTTGGGATACCTACTACTTCATTATATTATATAGTTGGGGCTTGCTACTTGTTGGCGTGTTGGGGTAAACAAACTTGATGTGTTTTTTTTTTTTTTTTTTATCTCGTAGTTGGAGTCTATGGAATAAGAAAGAAATTTGACAGCTTGGAAAAAGTGGTAGCTTGACAAAAGTGGCCACTAAAACTTGCAACATTGTTTGTAGGAAGTGAAAATTATGTTTCCTTTTTCCAAACATGTATGTTAGTATATTACAGTTTAATGAATATGTTTTATTATTATCATATATGGTTTCATACTTTAACAAAACATTCGCCAAGACTTCACAATGTTTTATTATTCAGTGAAAGATTTTCCAAGATCTTACAAGATTTTATAATTTAGTGAAAGATTCGCCATGACTTTACAAGATAATATAATCTGGTGAGAGATTTTCCAAAAAATATATTTATACATATTATATTAGTGATTAAATCGCCTCCCATTTTTCCTATGTATCATGGGGATTCGCCCATGTATTAAACATATAAATTTAGGGTTGTTCTTAAAATTTTCCCTGCTTCTTGCAATTGCCTCTCTATGTCTTACAACACTTAATTCTCTACCCATTTCTCTGAGTTTGCTCTCCATATGGCCAATATCCTCAACCCCTTTGGATTTGGCTATTTTCATCCACCTATGGGTCCTTATCCTTTCTTTCTCTAATTCAAAGAATAGTGGAATTGCAAATTTTTGTGGAATTATTCCCCCCCCTCAAGAAGATTGTAGTAGGAGCCAAGACTGGGCAGGGGATTAGGTTCTTGTAGCTCTATTTCTTCTTCCTTTCCTTGTGGCTGTCCTTCTACCCTTTTTTCCAGCTTTTGGGTCTCTTGTAGTTTTGACAGGGTCTCCTGTAGAACTGTTTGTGCCTCTTGTAGGACTGTTTTTCGGTCCTATAGTTCTACCTTTTCTTTCAGTGTGGGGGATCTAGGAGTCCCCCTTTCATATGTGATAGGTGCCTTGGAAGTGGATTCTTTCCCTTGGGAAGAGGGTGAATCTTCAATAATAATTGGCACTTTTGAAGAAGGCTAGGGTTTTCCTGTTTTGATACTTGTGCTCTTCGTAGCCCTAAATTACATTGAGGTCTACCTCTTCCTCTTATGTTTTGTCTTAATTGGTGTAATGAGGGTAGTGAGAGTAGCTGCTGCCTCTATTTCTAGAGTCTCAAGGGACATTTCTATCTTTTCTACCCCTTTTCCTCCTCCTTCTATTTCTCTTTCTGTCTCTGTTTGCGTTGTTTCTTCCTGCTCTGTTTCTTCAGCTTTCTCATCCTCTATCTTATTTTCTTCCTCCTTGCCTTTTTGTTCTGCTAAGTCATGAGTTGCCTCACCTTCTCCCCCTTGCTGCTCTTCCTCCTCACTGCCAGTAGGATTGATATCATAGGTTATGGCTTTTATGTCATCTTCTCCTATCATGTTTCGGAAGATTTCCCATGCTATAGGGAGTGCAAATGTATGGAGGGCTTCTTCCACTAAAATTTTGATTAGCCTATGGTGAGCGTGTTGTTATGAATTCCCCACTTGAAATTTAATTCTAGAGTCAATGAGATACTTTAGGAGGAAGTAGGGGATGCTGAGCTTCTGAGGGGTTGGAGTGTCCATGCCATATCTTAGTTCATGAAGGATTCTAAAATGGTACCATAGACAATGTTAGACCTCCCCTCACAGGAAATATATTTGATTATTTGGTAGCTGACCACGTCCCAAGGATATGGTATGCTAGCCCTTCTAATGCCATTTTTATCCTCTACAGGGGTTTCATTTTTTGGGAAGAAGTTTTTCTTGGCAGCCTAGCCAATTGGTTTTTCATCCTTACTCGAGGGCAATCCAAGAGGAAGGGTAGTGACCCTACTGATAAACGCAGGGGTTATCTCCATGGAAAGACCTCTAAAGGTGACAATGGCATGTGTTTTGGTGTGAGAGACCAAAGAGTGGTCAAATTCTTGAGTAATTTCCTCATCAAACCCTCAGAATTTCTCGAAAAATTTCATTCAATTTTCTCTTGTGAATATGTCCACTACTTGGGGATGTGCATGGAGCCTAGAGGAGTTGGTGGGCTCCTTTGTCATAAAAACTCCTGTCATTTTGTTTATGCTTCTATGGGAATCCAAATGTGGAGAAGGAGACAACAATTTTTGAAGAAAAATAGAGAAACAGGGAGACTGTGCTTTTTTTAAGAAATAAGTAGAAATTCTATTATGTGTTTCCTCCACCTAAAGGCTTTATTTCCTCCTCAAAATTAAACCACTGGTTGCATATTTTGATATTCGATGGGGGTATGCATATAACCTACCTCCTTAGCCTAGAAATTATGCTAAAACCCATGTTTTCTCCCTTCAAAACAACTCACTCACCCTCCTGTAGAAGACTGATGGCCCTCTTGTACAATTCCTGTAGGTTCACCTATAGAACCTATAAGTGCTCCTGTAGAAAATGCCAAGTGCAAGAATATGGGAGAGATCAATGGAGAACGATGGTTATGAGGTCGTGGGGGCACGAGGAGATTGCAGGAGCAGAGTTTCGAGGAGAGAATGAAGGAAAGGTGGTGAGAGTGCTTGGGGAGTAGTACTTAATGCTTTTTATGGATATTTTTGGTGATGGAGGGTGAGCTAGCCAAGTGTACATTGGCCATATTTGAACTGTTGGTCCCACCTACCTTGTCATCATGGCCCTTTCCTTGTAATCATCCCTTATGATTGCATCGGAGTTCACACTTCCTCCACTACTTTTCCTTGACATCTTTCTTGAGTTGACTGTGCGCACGTGTCGGTGACATCTTCAGATGTGTGGAGTCAACAAGATGAAGGTGGCCAAGTTAACTAGCCACCTTTCCCTCATTCAACCTCAACCATCTCATTATTTTTTCATGCCTTCTTATTACACAAATGCAAACAGAGGAGCTGGTTAGTTACTTACCTGAGATCCGAATGTGTTTGCTATGAGGTGTTGTGGCTCTCTCTCTCTACTGTATGCCTTTGTTTGTTCTCTGCTTGCTGATGTGTGCCTATGCCTTGTGCAGGTTCTTCTCTGGCTGAATCTGAGCTTTAGGTGCCTTCTTCAACTTCCATATTTGTACCCTCTTGTTGCTGATGCTGGATTTTAATGGGATCAGTTGCTACAGGAATTCCTACAGGAGCTCTTGTAGCTACTTCTCCCGTTGAAACTTCAACTTCTTTCTATGCATGGAGGTATGAGGATGATGCCAGAGATGTAGATAGAGATGGAGAGGTAATAGGTAGGCTTCAGGTGATGTTGATGGTGCTGGCTACTCTCTTATTTTTTTGTTTTTTTCTTTTTCCTGAAAACTATTTTTCTCTGTGTTTTTCTTGGACAGGAAGAAGAATGATGCTTGGGGTGTGATGCAGGATTAGACATGATGGAAGGGAGGTTTGAAGACTGCAGGAGGATATATAGATTTTTTATGAAGCTTCTCTGTCCCTCAAACTCCCTTTCCTATCCATTTATGGCTCTCTGTATTCCTACAGTGGCCTCCTGTAGAAAACATAGAGCCTCCTATAGAAAACAAAGTTTTTGAAAAATATTCACAGTGAGGTGAGAAAGATGCCAAGAAAGATGGAGAAAAGTGTGGGAAGGGTAGGATAGGTGTTGGTGTTGGTTTTAGGGCTCCCTTGGCACCTTCTGCTACTTCATGTATTCCTCCTGCAAACCTGCAATGCAACTGGAAAATTCATTTTCTCTTTTTTCTTTTTTTTTTTTCCTTAAAACAACTAGGGTGCCTCAGGGAGGTTTTCATAGTAACTGCCTATCCTAGGTGCCTCCAAGGGAGGTTTTCACCCAAGGATCATATTTTTCTCCCTTCTTTCTTTTTTTTGACATCACTGGGACACCTCAGGAGAGGTTTTCAACCCAATGATGGGACTCAAGCGCCTCATGGAGGTCTTCACTTGAGTCCTTATTTTTTTATTTTTTTTCTTCAGTGAGTGGATGAAGTGGAGGCTAATACATGCTCCACTACCATCTCTATCTTATTCAAATCTTCAATGAGCTCTCGCTTGGAGAGGGGTTTCTTGTAAACTTTCAACTGATGTCCATTGACAAGCATGGGGATGGCTTCATTATCAATGGTTCTAATCAGAACTGAACCATTGTCATTGCATTTCTCCACAGTGTAGGGTCCCAGCCATCTTGTCCTTAGCTTTCCCTTGAAATATTTATATCTTGAATCATACAGTAGTGCCCAACCTCCCTCTTCAAATTTCTTCTCCTTTATTTTTTTTTTCATGCCATATCTTTCTCTGAAGCTAAACTACCATTGTATGGAGAAGGGACTACATTATGTGTTCATCCTATCCATTGATCTAAAGTAATCTTTCTTTCTGTGCATGGCTGAGGTCTAGGTCCAGTTGAGCTGCCATCCTCAGGGTATTGAATTCAAATTCTATTGACAGCAAAGCCTTCTTTCCATGGACCATCTCATAGGATGTGAACCCTGTAGTTGTCTTCCATGTTGTATTATAGGCCCAAGTGGCCTCAACTAATCTGTCCACCTAGCCTCTTCTGCTGATGCACACTACCTTTGTCAGGATCCCTTCCAATGCTATGTTAATGACCTCCACCTGCCCATTAGCTTGTGGATGGTAAGGGGTCAAAGTTCTGTGATTGATTCTATGATGTGTGAGCAGGTCTTCAATTAAATTGGAAGTAAACTGATTACCTTGATCTGTGACCAATTCTCTTGGATACCCGATCTTGTAGAATATGTTCTCTCTCAAAAATTCAGCCACTTTTTCCTCTGTCTTTGCTTTGATTGCTTTTGTCTCTTCCCACTTTGTTAGGTAATTGGTCCACATGATGATGTATTGCTTCTGCTTTTAACGAGGGCTAATGGGACCCACAAAGTCCATGCCCCACTTCTCAAATGGCTCAAAGGTCACTTGAGGTTGCATGGACATTTCATCCTTTGGAGTAGGTTTCCCCATCCTCTAGCATCAGTCACACTGGCTGGTATATCTCCTCACATCCTAATGAAGAGTGGGCCAGTAGTAGCCTGCTTGTAGTATCTTGAAGGCAATTCTTTTCACTCCAAATGACCTGCATAAGGCCCATCATGATAGGTCAGGAGGATGTCAAAAACTTCCTCCTCCCTGACACATCTTCTCAAGATCTGATATGGGCCAAGTTTGAAGAGATTGCCCCAAATCCAGGTGAAAGGGGTGTTTTTCCTCACTATATTTCTCTTCTCTCTTGAGGATAGATGTGGTGGAAACGGTGTTGAAACCAAGTAGTTTTCTATATTAGCAAACCGAGAGAGTGAGAGAGTACTGAGATAGAAAACAGGTGCTCATCCGTCATTTGGTCATCCACCATTCTTTCTTCACCTGCAGGAAATTTACTCTAGACAAAAAGTCAGCAAGAACATTTTCTTTACCAGGCTTATCAATAATGGTCAAATCAAACTGCTGCAGTAAAGAAATCATCTAATAATGTGAGCATTCACATTCAGTTTGTTCATTAAATATCTAATTGTAGCGTGATCAGTGTGCACAAAGGTTTGTTAGCCTATGATATAATGTCCGAATTTGTTTTAGGAATGCACGACAGTTAGGAGTTCCTTCTCAGTCACCGTATAGTTTAACTCTGACTTTGAAAATTTTATGCTTATAAAGTATATGGCATAAGGTAAATTTTCATCAATTTGTCCCAAGGCTACTCCTATTGTTGTGTTCAAGGCATCTATGTGAATGTGGAAACGTAGGGCCCAATTTGGGCCTCTTAGAATTGGGGTAGTCACGAACTTTCTCTTCAAGGTATCTAGGGCTTTTGATAGTTTTCTGACCATATAAACTCGACATCTTTACCTAAAAGGCCAAACAAAGGAGAGGCTAGCTTGTTGAAATATTTAATGAATCTCCAGTAATACCTACCTAGACCAAGGAAACTTCTAACGTCTCTCACCTTTTGAGGAGGTGGGGCCCTTTGGATGATGGTAATTTGTTGGGGTCCACCTACTACATCCTTGCTGAGATATTGCATGACAAGCACGGTCCCTTCAGTCATCAAAAATTCACATTTTTCCAGACTGACGGATAGGTTCATCTCAATACACTTGTCTAGAACTTTTCCTAGGTTATATAAAGCTTCCTGAAAGTAAGAGCCATAAGGAGTAAAGTCATCCATGTATAATCTCTACTGCATCATGAAATAATTTAGGAAATTACTACTCAATACCACTCTTTGAAAGTGGCTG